>OY856411.1:613682990-614282990 GCA_963693085.1 Alisma plantago-aquatica | reverse complement strand
ATCAAGTGGATCATGCATGGGTCAAACATAGTTTCTCTTTCAATCAAGTTTTTCTCTCCTGAATACAGTCTACCTTTGTAGGACTTATTCATTCGTTAAACTACACCTATGTTCTTTGCTTAGAAACTAGTTTGTTGTTCTAGTCTTATGAATTACATGTTCATACGATCCTGTTCACTTTTACTCTTTTGAAGACTCTTTACTTCTATGGAACTATTGAAAGCTCAACCGTATTCTCTACTTCGCCTTTGCTTTAGAGTTCATAAAAGCATTATACTCTATTCTATGATTCATTCTTCATGATTGATTCTTGCTATCTTGAACCATACATACATTTCACATATCTTTTCTATATTTCATATGTATAGTTCATATAATATTAATCAATAAACTGATTATGAACTTCATATCATGTTCCTTTATTCCCAATTAAGGGTTTCTCATATGAGGCCCCAAAATTGAACCTCAGATATCAGTTTCAGCTAATTCTTAGTTGTTCTGATCTTGCCCATATGTTTCAACATCTTACTGTATGTACATTCTCACTCTAATGTGGGTCTAATATTTCAGAGTCTATTCTTATTATATTATTAATAGGAGTCATTAGATCCCAGTAACGCATCCTGCCAGCCGGACCAGGCCAAACCGAAAGTCATGAAGCCAAGAACTACAAAGGATTACTCAACTCCTATTCATCTCAGAAGTGTGGAAGAAAACTTACCCACTAACAAAAGCTCATTCAAAGGTCAATTCTAGTCTACTTGTTACAAAGAATGAAATCAATAAATGCTACAACTGCATAGTGTGCAACAAATCTTAAAGACCCATATATATTTCAAACTACTGAACATTTCAATTCAAACATATAAGAGCATTTCTATACATTTCCAACAAAAACAACATTATGAAATGTAAGTTCTATCTCCTTTTACATTTATGCTCTTAATTCTGGTTTCCTTTCTCGTTTTCTAACCCTAACATTTCTAGGGTTCCTCTCTAGCCCATTCTTCCACTGTATACCTGGCCAGGGTATACGTGAGAGAATAGACAGAGTAGCTTGTACTGGTTGATCCAAGTATTCAGATATCGGGCCAGGATATCCAAATACTCAAATCCCCAAAGCTAACATCAAAACATCTCCTATCTGCCACACTTATGATGCTAACTTACTAACTTAATGGTCCTTGACAACTCACCCTAAGCTCTGATACCAAGCTGTTACACCCCGATCTCACAATTTCCTCAAATCATGAGATTAGGGCATAAGATAGGACTTATATGTAACACAAAGAACACCCTTAACTTTTTTTTCTTTTCTTTAAAACTCTTGTTTCCCCGCATTGAACCACATAACATCTTAACAAAAGAATCTGAACATTTCTTTTACTAATCAGACTTCAATAGTAAAGGTACATGTATAAACATTCATGATGTCTCTCACACCTTATGCACATAAAACTTGCTAATTAGCATACATATCAAAATAGGAACAATATTACACATTGTAATTACAACGCTCTCTCTTATCTCTTACTGAGGACCTAGAGTGACAAGGACCGACTGACTCAACTAATCTTGTACTCAACTCTTATAGCAGATCTACACTGATGCTCTGACCATCTTCAAGTCCACGCGGTTAACCCTAAAATGTTTGAGTAGAGGGGTGAGCCTACTCGCTCAGTGAATGAGTACTTCAAGGAAATAGTCTAAGGCACTAATGTGATTACAGATATAACTTGGAATAAACGTTATGAAATTTAACAACAATAAATACTACACTGAGCAGTTCTAAAACAATATAATTGAAATAACAAAGAATGTAAATATTGCATCCAAAGAATAACTACTAGAAGACTATGCTCTAGTCTTCCTTAACTCTTTCATTTTTAAGGAACTCTGTGAACCTATATGATCATATTTTAGCTTATGCCCTGATCTATGCAGTGTACTCTGCATAGAGACTCGCAGTGCACTACGGCCACACCGTACAAGACTTAGCGACACACCCGGGAAATGCTAAGTCTGACGCCAGCCCTGTTCTGCCACAGGACCACAGGCTCTCCGGCCTCAATGCACTACTCCGAGTGCTCTAGACTCCTCCTCTAACCTGAGCACACAGGCAGAGAGTCTCACGGGGTTACCTCCATGACTCCGCACTGATCTTGTTGCAATAACCCCTATTTTCTCCAGTGCCACCGTGACTCCGCACGGATTATTGTTGAACACTGTCTCTCTGTCCTCGTGCCACCATGACTCTGCACGGTTAATGTTGCAACACGAGTTTTACCCCTAAGAAGCAGATCTCTCGAAGGGGTTCTACGGTGTTCAGGGCACCTAAGTCTAACATTAATATTATAGATACATGTAAAACAGAAATCATAACTCATTTTACATTTCTCACAAGGCTCACACGGCCTGCCATATCATATCATATAAAACATCATAGCTCATGTATTCAACATATACCATGTCTCAGTAACATCCCTTTCTAGGGCATGTCATATCTCATCACCTGCAATTTACGAGATATGTATTGAAATATAAGAAGCCCTACAGTATGTAGATATCAACTCAGAGAGAACAAGCACATAAAGTTAAATTCACTAGAAACATACAATTCAACAGTTAAGTATCACCACATCTCATATTGAGACCTTTCATGTCACCATAACATGATTCATTGAACACCCTATTCTTAGGGTTTCATTTGCCTTATTCATTCATCACATGCCAACACCCTACTCTTAGGGTTTCATTCGCCTCATTCACCTTTTCATTTACCTCATTCACTTATCACATGGCTCTCATAAGGATTTCATAGGATATAAGCATTCACTAAATAAAGATTGTTTTCAACAAATCATATACAATCGATATATGTATGAAACCATGGAAATTGAACTAAATTTAGGTTTCCATGCTATTCACTGAGATATCATGCACCAAGGATAAAATTCAAATAAGGTAATCCATGAGGTACATCCTAACCACTTATAAGATTACTAGTCCTTTTCAATAAGGTTGAAACTCTAGAGATATCTCAATTAGGTTAAACCCTAATTACATCATATGGTATAAATATGAAAAGCATTCTTTCTAGGATGTGTTGTATACGTTTCTGATGTGAATCTACCATCAAGGAGTCATTCAAACAGAGAAGGAATCCATATCATATCAAATTGCAACAACTTAAATTAAACGGACATTTCAGGGTTTAGAATCACATACCAAGCAATTAGGGATTTGGATGCTATAATCAAATTTCATGCATTAACATGTTTAAAGGAAGAACCCACTCACCCTAAGGTGTGAAAACACCTCAAAACTGCAGCTCAACTCAGGGGATATCGAACTCATATCAAATCCCTAGCAAATCTCCCAATTCTTCTTCCATTCAACTAGGAAACCTTGAAAATGAGGGATTATGAAGAAAGGGTGAGAAAAGAGGGAATTTTGACATCATCTTGGATCAAATCAGAGCATGGACAGAATCTTGACATGAGAGAGAAGATTCACCATAAAAGTCTATGCAAAGGATCCAAACTTACTTGATTTCATCATTCCTCGGACCGCAAAACCCTAGGTCAGCAATTCCTCCTCTTTCTCCACTCAAGCCCTAACTCTCCCTCTGTCTCTAGATTTTCGTTTCTCTGGGATGGATGACGAATAATGAGAGCTGTGTGTGTGTGTGGTCGATCATATAAGTCAATTTGAGCTGCTTGGGTCAATTGCATATTGACCCAACACTCAACTTTAATTATATTGGCTTAATATTCAGTTATACAAAGTTACTGTAATTCGTGTTTTTCAGAGATCAAACCTTCTCCAACAATTATGGTAATTTATCACGTTGTTTATAATTGATCTATAAATCTTCAGTTAAAATTTGAGATCATTTGGAGTTACCAATAAATAATTAAAAATAGAACAGTGCACTGCTATATTGCAGTCTGTAGCAGATTCGGTCGAGTTTGCCCTGCACAGAACTCGACCGACACCCTCACTGTAGAGATCAAAAGTCATCCAAAAATTATTCCAATTTAACAGAGTGTCTAAAACTGTGTTTTTCAAGCACAGTTAAAATTTGAGAACAATTGGATATACCAATAAAAAGATAAAATTCAATTACCACACTGCTGTATAAATCTGGAAATATGATCGGTCGAATTTGAAACTCGACCGATAAACAGGTTAGAACATTCTTCAAAAATTCTGATATTTTCCAATGTTGTTCAAATTTTATATATACAAATCATATCCAAATTTTAAGTAAATCAGAGTTACACATAAAATACTAAAAATCATTTAGTGAGACATTCTACTTATCAAATTCTGTATTCATATGTCATTAAAACCCTATTTTGGGCCGATTAGGGTCTATGCTTCTCAAACCCTAATTCTCAAGACAAAAGAACATTTAGACTTCTTATCATAGTTAAAAAATCCTAATTGTGTTATCGTCATTAATTAGATTTCAAGAATGATTATTCCAATTAATCTTTGCAATTGTCTAGGTAAACCCTAGTTTACCAGTTAAGCTCAGATGGGGTCGTAACAAAAAACCTCTTCAAAGATAGAACTCTGGTCAAGTTATCATCAATTAAGGATAAAATCATCAAATAAACCTAAAACAACATTCAAAACAAGGTATGTGCATTATGAGTTTGTGGTCTTGTCTTTTGGACTGGCAAAATCCCCAATCTCCTTTATGAATATGATGACTAGAACTTTTAAACCCTACTTATACTAGTTAATAATAGTGTTCATATATGACATCCTTATATATTATGGAGTTGCAAAAAACCATGAGCATCATCTGAGAATAGCCCTACAATTATTGAGGCAAAATCAACTTTATGCCAAGTTCAGCAAATGTGAGTTATGATTCACTGAGGTTTCTTTTCTTGGACATGTCATATCAGGAGATGGAGTCAGTATACCTAAGAAGGTGGAATGTATTCTTCACTGGGAGCAACTACAACCCATACTGAGGTCAGACATTTTCTAGGATCAGTTGGTGTTACTTTGATTTGGTATGAGACATGTGAGAAAATTTGTCAAACCTTAAAGAAGAAGTTAATTACATCACATGTTTTGGTTTCACCAGAAATATATGAGGCTTATGTGATTTTCTATGATGAATCCAACATAGGTTTGGGATGTTTTCTAATGCAAGATAGGAAGGTGGTGGCCTATGCTTCTAGACATCTCAAGAAGAATGAAGAGAATTATCCAATTAATGATGTTGAGCTTGCAGCAGTGGTACATGCCTTGAAGACATGTCATCATTATCTCTATGGTGAATCATGTCAAGTCTTTACTGACAAAAAGAGTCTAAAGTACATTTTCACACAAAAGGATCTGAACATGAGGAAATTGTTAGATATCATAAAGGACTATGATGTTACCATTGATTACCACTTTGGGAAGGCCAATGTTGTGGAAGACGCTTTGAGTAAGAAGTCTACATTGTTTGTAGAAATGTTCTCTGTGGCATGTGTTAAAGGAGACTTATTGTTCAACATGAGAGAGATGAATTTATATTTGAGTGTGCTAGAACAAGGTGGACTAATTGAATAGATGCATGTTAGGTATACATTCTATGATCAGATCAAGGAGCTTCAACAGAGGACAGTGAATTGAAACAAATCATGCATGATATGACAAAAGGAAAAAGAACTGAGTTTAGATATTCTGATGATGGGATGTATCAGCAGGACAAATTGTGTGCGCCAAATGATATTGAGTTAAAGAAGTATATTCTTGAGGAAGATCACTCTTATATGTATGCAATGCACCCAGGTAGTTCGAAGATGTACAACAACATCAAGAAACAATATTGGTGGTCATGAATGAAGAAATATGTAGTTGAGTCTGTAGAAAAGTGTGTTATTTTCCAACAAGTCAAGGTTGAGCACCAAAAAACAACACACATCCTTCAACCACTCCCAATTCCAATGTGGAAGTGGGAACATATTACTAGGACGTTTTTGTGTGGAGTGTCCTAGAACATTACATGGTTTTGACTCAATATGGGTGATTGTAGATTGATTAACTAAATCTATCCATTTTCTCTCTATTAACTCAACCTGGGATACACTCAAACTAGCCAAGGTATACATAGATGAAAAAGTTAGATTACATGGTATGTGTGGCGATCGAATTGCCAAAACACGAGATAAACTAATGCGGAAGCGATTAACTAGCAGCGGAATTATTAAAATCACTAAAAATTAAAACTTTTTGTAACGAGATCTTTAAACAACAAAACTCTTTCATAAAGAAACAAGATAAGTTGTTTACAACATGATCCATCATTACATCTCTGTAAAATCACATCTCGAGTGATTACCACATCAATTGCTCTGTTATCTGTACAAAGCAAGATACAAAAATCTCGAGGCATTAAGCCAAAATCTCAGATCTACTTTAAACATCTACTGACTCCTAGGACCTGAGAGTACAAAGACGACACCTAGGACATACTATCTACAAGACTTGACAGACAGTGTGTCCACCTGAGAACCACTGTTGTTCCTGATGTTGTTGTTGCTACTACTGTTGCTCACCCTCAGATGGGTTCCTCCATCCTCGGCATCTACCTAAAAAGTCGAATCCCACAAGGGTGAGACAATTTGAATAACTGTCCCAGCGAGAGTTATAACTCTCCGCCAGAAGCTTTGTTATTGCAATAAAGGAATAAAAATAAGCAGTAGAACTTTAAATATTCAACAACAGGTTTAATATTAAGTAAAGCAACATTCTTTTAGCAATCATTTCAATTATAACTTAATTGAATATCAAGGCATATCTCAATAAGAAATATGAAGAACATGTATACTAGTTATTCAACTAGAACACTATAAACAATGTATCATCAATCATTGTTTCTCGTAGTTCAATATAAGAAGTTATACTACATGGCTGATTATGTTTTTCAAACATTATTATGTCCTGAGGAGATGAGTTACACCTCTCATACTCCAACCGACCATTACGAAATTGCAATCGGTACCATACATAGGTCATCAGAAGAGCCGGATTCCTATGACCTCATCTTCCTCAGTCAGTGTGAGGACCAGCATGCAATACATCTCGTGTCTCTACTATAATAGCTTTCCAGGGTATTCTGGCAACTTCACTATTAGAGTTATAGTGGCATTCTGTACTCTCTTCACCATCGAGGGATTTCTTGTTTATCTCACACCGATGAGACATTAACAACATCATCGGGAGATTAGTGATACATCATCCCGGCATAAACATATAATGAAGGGATGAGAGATTAAAGTACATCCCACATCAATCCCTACATTAGGACGTAAGGATATTCGCGTCCATAACCCCAACATACTCAAAAGTATGTTCTCCAGGAGTTCCCTTAGGAAAACATGTTTCACCATCATTAAACTACTGACAATGATGGATCTATGATCAGGGCTCTACATGATATCATTATACTTGATTATTTAAGTACATTATAGCATTCTTTTAACATCAGATATGTTTTCAAACACAAACCATTAAAACAATTGCTATAAAGAAGGAGTACTAATTATATCAAGTTCATTTCGCATCAGTTACCATTGGGATATCAATCCTTAACCATCTCATCATTATGATTCAAAAATAGGGTGTTTAAACCCTTAAATCATCATAACACTTGTTACCATGTGACATATAGTCATCAAGTCATTTAACAACATGACTTTGATTATAACAATACAGATGGTCTTCATGGCTCATACAACCTATCCATCTCAAAAGTTACCTTTTTAATAGGCAACATAACATATCATTGTTTTCAAATCTTAAAGAATACTTTCAATGAATGTGGTATCATAACCCTTACCTGGCTATGATTACCTCTTGGTAACAACCTGCATGACTAATATAATTGAAAATATGCACATTATATCTGTCTTAGCACAATACAATTTCTTTTCAATTTAATCATAGAACACCACGGCCGTGCTACCTTGCACGGTCGTGCAAGGGGAAGCTACCATGGCCGTGCTACCTGCACGGTCATGCTATTGACAATTTACCACGACCGTGTTACATCACCACGGTTGGTTTCTAGGGTTAGGGTTTCCCTATTCGATTTAATTAAGGTTATTCAACCCTTATGACTTTCAAACGTATTATGATTACTTATTTATAATTCAAGAACAGGGCTTCATGCTTAAAAGCATAACTCCAAATAGGGTTCACTGTTCATTTCATCACATCACCCTAGATTAGGGTTTACTATTCACATTACATGATATTACCCTAGAATTAGGGTTTACAATTCATATTACATGATATTGAGGTCATACCATCATCATGTATGAAGATTACTTCCATTAATGCCTTCAATTAAGTTAAGATTCATTAATCACCATAATTAGGGTTTTCATGATCTCACTATGAAGGATCATACCCTAATTATGTGTATTTATACATGTTGGAAGTATATTACTTGATTCTCATACATATAGGGAGTCTTCTCTTTCCTCTAACTATTAGATGATGTTTACATCACTCTTAGTTAGGTTAAGTCAAATCAACCTTGATAACATAAGTCATGTCATCACCATTATGGTCATTAGGGTTTGCTTGATCAAGGGGTATTAGTCACACTATCCCACTAAGGGTACTTTTGTAATGTTCACCATAGACCATAACATGTATCAATCAACTAATTACTTGTTCCCTTAATCACTTTAAGTACCTTTAAGGTTTAAGTTAATCAACTACTAAACCATCTTGACCACTAAGGCATCAAACGTTCTTGACCTTAATAGACCCCAAATGGTTTTGCACTTTCAACCTCCAAACAGTTTTGAAACCATTTGGAGTTGTTGAACGTTTGGTCCCTTTTGACTTTCAAGACCATTTGATAAAGTACATACTCAAGACCATTTGCCCTAGGTGAGGTGAAGACCGTTTGGTCTCGTTGACCTTTTGGCCAACTTTGACTTTGAAACCGCATGGGAAAATTGATCTTAAAACCGAATGGTCACCAAACGGTTGGGGATCGTTTGGTCCCAAATGGTCTTGAGACGATTTGGCCTCAAACGGTCTTGAGACCGTTTGGTCCAAACACCCTCAAAACCGCATGGACCAAAAAGTGCCTCAACCTATCCAATTGAATTAGGGTTTCCAAGGTTGAACCCCTCAATCGATCATACAAAGGTTAGCCACTCATCAATTGAGTCAATTAGGTCAAACCTTACTGATTTGACCATCAATTGAACCTCAACTGGTCACCAATTAGGGTTTGGATTGATTGGATTAGGGTTTGGAATTGATCATCCTTCAACAAGTATCAACATGAGCCTAATTGATGTTGAACCCATTGAACCATCGTTCAATTGGGTCATGACCTAACCCCAAACGGTCTTGGGATCATTTGGACATCCTCCAAATGGTCTTGAGACCATTTTCCCATTATTTTATCAAAAACCAAGTCATTCACTCAAGGGTTGAACCCTAGATTTGGTCACAAAATCAGCACTTAATTATTCAACAACTTGATATGATTGAACCCTCAATTGATCAACCCCACTTGACCCTAGACCTCCAAACGGTCTTGGGTGGTCACCAAACGGTTTTGAGACCGTTTTGGTGATCCCCAAATGGTTTTGAAACTGTTTGGGCCACTCAACCCAAACTTCAACATGATTGCACTATTGAAATCAGTAATAGACCCGATTAGGGTTTAGATGAGTAAATTGCCTTCAATTGGTGATTTACTTGGAATTAGTTGATGATTATTGGTGGGTGATTAGTCCATAATGTGTACAACAGATCTCCAAATGGTCAATTCTTGGTCAACTCATCCAAACGGTCTTGGACCGGTTGCTCCCAAACGTTCTTGTGAAACCGTTTGCCCTTCAAACGGTTTTGAAACCGTTTGATTCCAAACGGTTTTGCAAACCGTTTGGGCAAGAGGTGGAGGACCGTTTGCTAAAGTAAGATTAGGATGAACTTTGGAAATAATGCCACCTTCTTCTTCCTCAATAACATGGATTGTTCTTCACGGATTTGGTAGCAAGAACACATAGAAGTGTCTAAGGAAGGAGATTAAGCTACGTTTTCATAGAAAAAAGATGCATAACAAAACTTAAAGGGTTAGAGTTATAAAACCCACCTTAGGATCTGTTCTAGAGCTCCAAGCTTCGTAGATTTAATGGTGGCTTGAGCTCCATAGGTCGTCCAAGGTCCGTTCCTCAAGATATGGATGGAGAAGATGGATAGAAAGAAGAGTTATGTAAGGAAGACTACTAAACCAACCTCATAGCAAGATTTCCTCCATGAATTCGAGCTATATGGCAATCAAAACTTACCCAATTCAGTTTGTTCGTCCTCCTCTGCTCCTGATCTCCCTCTTAGTCGGCCAAAGCAAAGATATAAGTGAAGGGATGAAGGGAAACGATCCCTTTCTTTGTGAAAAAGATGTACTTATATATTTTGGGTATATTTCAAGACAAGGATAATTATTTCCTTATTTATCAAATAAGTCCCCCTCCCCTACTTGGCCATGTCTCTCCCTTCTTACCTTAAGAAAAACTCCTCCCTTATCCAAGGTTTATAGGAAAAGAAGCCAAACACCTTACTAAGTTTGCACATATACAAGGGCCATTTTGCATACATCTTGGTTATTTATATGTAATGGTTACCTTTCTTATTTGATCATTCAAATGAGGCGCCCTCCTCATAATCTTTGCTCTACTTGATGTCAAGAGTCATGAAAGATACTCTAGAAGGTATATTTTACATGTTTCACCCTATGTTTTAGGTAAATTGCACTTTACACCAAAACTAGGTTTAAAGCACAAGGATTGCTCTACAAGCTATATCTTGATGCCCAAGCTTGGAGAATCCATATCACTACATCATATTCATTCCCCATGATGTCTCAACACCAGAGGAACATCTTAACATGTGCAATTTGCAAGTTAACCCCTCTAATTGGGTAATTTGCACATAAGTCCATATTTAACAAAAACAATATTACAACATTGTTCAAAAAGGACAGAAAAGGAGATATATGTTCCTCAAAAGCTTTAATTACATATCAAAAGATAACCACAAGCATTTAATCACATAATTAAGCAAAAAACCTAGGGTTAGTTCATAACCCAGGTCAGGGATGTTACAAATTATCCACCCCTTACAAGGATTTCGTCCCCAAAATCAACAAAACATATTAAGAGAAAAGAGCAGGGTATTTCCTTCTCATCTCTTCCTCTAGTTCCCATGTGGCTTCTTCAACACCACGGTGATTCCAGAGGACTTTCACAAGACTTATGTCTTTCTTTTTTAGCTTTTTAATTCTGTTATCAAGGATTGACACTGGTCCTTCCTCATAAGATATGTCATCATTCAATTCCACCTCCATAGGTTGCAGAACTGATTATGTATCAGGGTGACATTTCCTCAGCATAGAAATGTGAAACACAGGGTGTAACCTCTATAACTCTGGTGGCAACTCTAGCTTATATGCTACTTTTCCAATCCGTTCAATGATTGGATAAGGTCCCATAAACCTAGGAGCTAACTTCCCTTTTCTTCCAAATCTCAGAACTCCCTTCCAAGGTGAGACTTTGAGATACACTCTGTCTCCAACCTGAAATTCTAAAGGTCTACGGTGTTTATTAGCATAAGATTTCTATCTATCCTGTGCAGTCTTTATCTGTTGTTGTATTACTTTGATCTTCTCTGTAGTTTGCTGCTCAAGATCAGGACCTAACAGTTGGTATTCACCAGTTTCATACCAACATAGGGGTGATCTACAACATCTATCATACAAAGCTTCATAAGGTGCCATGTCAATGCTATGTTGATAGCTATTGTTGTAGGAAAAC
This sequence comes from Alisma plantago-aquatica, assembly GCA_963693085.1. Lineage (NCBI taxonomy): Eukaryota > Viridiplantae > Streptophyta > Magnoliopsida > Alismatales > Alismataceae > Alisma > Alisma plantago-aquatica. The sequence goes on along the minus strand of OY856411.1, from coordinate 614,271,135 downwards.
TCTATCAAGCTTAGGTGCAGATACCAACTCCTTGTAAACTGAAGAACACATGCTCTAAGCAAGTCTTCTAAGGTCTGTATAGTCCTTTCTGACTGTCCATCAGTCTGAGGATGAAAGGCTGTACTAAACCTTAACTGGGTGCCTAAAGCTTTATGAAGTCGCTCCCAAAAATGACTCGTAAACTGGGGACCTCTATCAGAAACAATAATGACTGGGACTCCATGCAGTCGCACTATCTCTTCAACATACAGCTGTGCTAGCTTCTCAGCAGAATAGGTTGTTTTGACAGGCAAGAAATGCGCTGTCTTTTTCAACCTATCAACTATTACCCAAATGGAATCATGCCCTTTGCTTGTCCTGGGTAGGCCAACAACAAAGTCCATGGTTACATGATCCCACTTCCACTGTGGTATGGGTAAAGGTTGCATTGTGCCTGCAGGCTTCTGGTGTTCAGCTTTAAGTTGCTGACACACAGGACACCACATAACAAACTCAGCAACGTCCTTCTTCATTCCAGGCCACCAATACATATCTTTCAAGTTTTGATACATCTTGGTGCTTCCTGGATGCATAGCATACATCGAAGAATGAGCTTCTTCCAAGACTAACTTTCTCAAGTTATCCACATCCGGCACTATCATCCTACCATGATAACAGGCTACTTGGTCATCTGAGTCATGGAAACCATCTCGTTTCTCATCACCATACTCCGATCTGATCTGTTGAACTGCATCATCAACTTGCCGTGCCTCCTTGATTTGCTCTCTCAGAGTAGGTTTTATATGCATCTCAACTAACAACCCGGCTAACAATGACACTTTCAACTGTACATTGTCTTGCCTTAAGGAGATAAACATATCTCTTCTTGAGCACACAAAGGAATTCAGTTGTGCTCTATCCAAGGCTGGTGTTGCTGATTTCCTATTCAAAGCATCTGCAACCACATTGGCCTTTCCTAGATGGTAATCAATTGTACAATCGTAGTCCTTGATTAACTCCATCCAGCGACATTGCCTCATATTAAGCTCATGCTGAGAAAAGATGTACTTCAGGTTCTTATGATCAGTGAAAATCTGGAATGTCTCTCCATAAAGATAATGTCTCAAGATCTTTAAGGCATGAACTACAACAGCTAGTTCTAGGTCGTGTGTTGGATAATTCTCCTCATGTTTCTTAAGCTGTCGGGAAGTAAAAGAAATCACTTGTTTATCCTGCATCAACACACATCCAAGTCCATTCTTGGAGGCATCACAGAAAACTATATATCCTTTTCCTTGCTCAGGTAACACAAGCACATGTGCACTTGTCAACCTCTCCTTCAACAATTGAAAAGATTGTTGACACTTGTCACTCCAGGAAAAAGGAGCATCCTTCCTGGTCAACTTGGTCAAGGGGAAGGCTATGGAACTGAAGTTCTTAATGAACCTTCGGTAATAGCCAACCAACCCTAAGAAACTACGGATTTTCGTCAGTGTCTTCAGCTGTTCCCATTGTAGAATAGATTCTACCTTTTTAGGGTCAACTCGAATACCCGAAGAAGATATCATGTGTCCAAGGAAAGATACTTCCGACAACCAGAACTCACACTTGCTAAACTTAGCATATAACTTATGCTTTCTTAGAAAAGTTAGAGCCTGACGAAGATGCTGTTCATGTTGCTGAACATCTCTACTATAGATCAGAATGTCATCTAAAAAGACAACAACACATTGATCGAGAAAAGGTCAGAAGATTCTATTCATGAGTTCCATAAATGCATCTGGTGTATTTGTTAGTCCAAACGACATAACTGTGAACTCATAGTGACCATACCTTGTCCTGAAGGCAGACTTGGGTACGTCACTGTCCTTAATACAGAGTTGATGATATCCTGACCTCAAATCTACATTTGAGAAGACGGTTGCACCACACAACTGGTCAAAGAGATCATCAATCCTTGGAAGAGGATACTTATTCTTTATCGTTACTTTATTTAGCTATCTATAATCAATGCACAACCGCATTGACCCATCTTTCTTTTTAACGAAGAGGACCGGAGCACCCCAAGGCGAAGTACTCGGTCGGATGAAACCCTTCTCAAGCAATTCCTGCTACTGTTTCTTGAGTTCTACCATCTCAGAAAGCACCATCCTATATGGTGTTTGTGCTATAGGTTGCGTGTCTGGGATCAGATTGATCTCAAAATCAATTTACTGAGGCGGTGGCACACCGGGTAATTCTTCAGGAAAAACATCTTCAAATTTCCTGACTACATGAACTTTGACAGGGTTAGGACTATCCATGGTAGTATCCACCACATGGTTCAAGAATGCATAACATCCTTGCCTCATCAGCTTCTCAGCAACCATAGATGACACAAGACAGGTGGGTAGAATCTTTCTCTCTCCTTGAAAGATCCATGTGTTACTATCATCAGCAAACACAGCTTGCTTGGATTCACAATCCAAAACAACCTTATACCTTTCTAAGGTATCCATCCCAAGGATTATATCAAATCCATGCATCTCAAGTGGCATAAGATCCACTTGAATGCGATGTTCAGAAAAGAAGAGGATACAGGGAGAACATACCTCCTGCAACACGGCAGATCCCCTCAACGGAGTTTCTAGCAGCAAACTATCTGCTCTATGATTTATAGTCAGGTTGCAGTCAAAAATCACTCTTCGAGTGATAAAGGAGTGCGTAGCACCCGGATCAATCAAAACAGATACAACGCAAGATGTAGACATATCAGAATACAACAATTCCATCTGACCTGCCACAACCCGAGGGTTGATCACTGCATCAGGTGGATTCATCGCATAGAACCTTGCTGTTGCCTGTGGTTGATTTGGTGCCAATGATCCAGCTTGGGACGCTTGTCCACGTCCTCTAGATCATCCGGGAAACTATCTCCTTTGCAATCCTTGCTGACCTTGCCTCTGGGGTTGAGTTACACTCACTTCTCTAGCTCTGCAGCCTTTCATCAGATGTCCCATCTTCACACATATATAACAACTTTTGTTCAGTTGTTGTGGTCTGGGTGGTCCTGTAACCGACATAGATGCTGAACTGCGAGCTCCTTCTAGTGGTAGGCTTCTTCCTCTACCCCTATTCGACGTCCATTGTGTCTGAGTACTGGGTCTAGGTGGTGGTGTAGGCGCAGAAAACCTAGGTTTCTTGAAACCTTTAGATGTAGATCCTTGGAATTGAGGATACATCCTGTTTTTTTGGGTCTCTCTCTTCTCTGCTACAAACCTCTCTATTCTCCTGACAGACTCCATGATGTTCTCTAGGGCAGACACAGGAGTAGTCAACTCAGCGTTTAACCCTTTCTCGAAACGCCTAATCCTTTCTTCATCTGTAGCTGCCATATGCAGACAGAACTGCAACAACTCCATGAACTTAGCCTCGTACTCGCTAATGTTCATTGGATCTTGCCTTAACCTCTCCAACTAAGAGATTTTCTCATCCAAAAATGTCTTAGGGAAATATCTATTGATAAATTCCCATCGGAAGACTTCCCATGCAACCTCTACACTAGGCCTCTTCTGTTCTTCCATGGTCCACCAATGACCATCACTCCCCTTGAGAAGATACACAACATGTTTAACCTTCTCAGCTTCTGGGATGTTCATGATTCTAAAGGCCTTCTCTAGTTCAGTTAACCACAAGTCAGCATCTACTGGGTCAGCTGTCCCAGTATACTCTATGGCTCCAACTCGGCAAAGTCATTCAAATGTCTTGTCGATTCCTTGTCCTTCGGGATGGGTAGGTGCCCTAGGTGCTGGTATAGGCATCCTATTAGTTATATGTGTCATGGCCATCATAAATTGCCCAAACATGGTTTGGATGGCTGGGTTTCCCATGTCAGTTGGATTGAACTGGGGTGGTGCAGGTACAAGTTCTTCTCTATCTGGTTCTCTTGCACCTCTTCTTGGTGCAGCAGCACTACTCTCCGCAACATGTTCTTCGTGAGGTCCAGACATATTTAGTTTTTATCTTCTTCTCATGAGGAGCAGAAGACACTATTAGATATACTGGAAGACACTAGAATAGACTCAACATCCTAAGTCCTATGTCTCTGTAGACTCAGCGAACCTAGAGCTCTAATACCACTAAATTGTGGCGATCGAATCGCCAAAACACGAGATAAACTAATGTGGAAGCGATTAACTAGCAGCGGAATTATTAAAATCACTAAAAATTAAAACTTTTTGTAATGAGATATTTAAACAAAAAAACTCTTTCATAAAGAAACAAGATAAGTTGTTTACAACATGATCCATCATTACATCTCTGTAAAATCACATCTCGAGTGATTACCACATCAATTGCTCTGTTATCTGTACAAAGCAAGATACAAAAATCTCGAGGCATTAAGACAAAATCTCAGATCTACTTTAAACATCTACTGACTCCTAGGACCTGAGAGTACAGAGACGACACCTAGGACATACTATCTACAAGACTTGACAGATAGTGTGTCCACCTGAGAATCACTGCTGTCCCTGATGTTGCTGCTGCTGCTGCTCACCCTCAGATGGGTTCCTCCATCCTCGGCGTCTACCTAAAAAGTCGAATCCCACGGGGGTGAGACAATTTGAATAATTGTCCCAGCGAGAGTTATAACTCTCCGCCAGAAGCTTTGTTATTGCAATAAAGGAATAACAACAAGTAGTAGAACTTTAAATATTCAACAACATGTTTAATATTAAGTAAAGCAACATTCTTTTAGCAATCATTTCAATTATAACTTAATTGAATATCAAGGCATATCTCAATAAGAAATATGAAGAACATGTATACTAGTTATTCAACTAGAACATTATAAACAATGTATCATCAATCATGGTTTCTTATAGTTCAATCTAAGCAGTTACACTACACGGCTGATTATGTTTTTCAAACATTATTATGCCCTGAGGAGATGAGTTACACCTCTCATACTCCAACCGACCATTACGAAATCACAATCGGTACCATACATAGGTCATCAGAAGAGCCGAATTCCTATGACCTCATCTTCCTCAGTCGGTGTGAGGACCAGCATGCAGGACATCTTGTGTCTCTGCTATAATAGCTTTCCAGGGTATTTTGGAAACTTCGCTATTAGAGTTACAGTGGAATTATGTACTCTCTTCGTCATCGAGGGATTTCTTGTTTATTTCACACCGATGCGACATTAACAACATCATCAGGAGATTAGTGATACATCATCCCAACATAAACATATAATGAAGGGATGAGAGATTAAAGTACACCCCACATCAATCCCTACATTAGGACGTAAGGATATTCACGTCCATAACCCCAACATACTCAAAAGTATGTTCTTTAGGAGTTCCCTTAGGAAAACCTGTTTCACCATCATTAAACTACTGACAATGATGGATCTATGATCAGGGCTCTACATGATATCATTATACTTGATTATTTAAGTACATTATAGCATTCTTTTAACATCAGGTATGTTTTCAAACACAAACCATTAAAACAATTGCTATAAAGAAGGAGTACTAATTATATTAAGTTCATTTCACATCAGTTACCATTGGGATATCAATCCTTAACCATCTCATCATTATGATTCAAAAATTGGGTGTTCAAACCCTTAGATCATCATAACACTTGTTACCATGTGACATATAGTCATCAAGTCATTTAACACCATGACTTTGATTATAACAATACAGATGGTCTTCATGGCTCATACAACCTATCCATCTCAAAAGTTACCTTTTTAATAGGCAACATAACATATCATTGTTTTCAAAGCTTAAAGAATACTTTCAATGAATGTGGTATCATAACCCTTACCTGGCTATGATTACCTATTGGTAACAACCTGCATGACTAATATAATTGAAAATATGCACATTATATCTGTCTTAGCACAATACAAGTTCTTTTCAATTTAATCATAGAACACCACGGCCCTGCTACCTTGCACGGTCATGCAAGGGGAAGCTACCATGGCCGTGCTACCTAGCACGGTTGTGCTATTGACAATTTACCACGACCGTGTTACATCATCACGGTTGGTTTCTAGGGTTAGGGTTTCCCTATTCAATTTAATTAAGGTTATTCAACCCTTATGACTTTGAAAGGTATTACGATTACTTATTTATAATTCAAGAATAGGGCTTCATGCTTAAAAGCATAACTCCAAATAGGGTTCACTGTTCATTTCATCACATCACCCTAGGTTAGGGTTTACTATTCACATTACATGATATTACCCTAGAATTAGGGTTTACTATTCATATTACATGATATTGAGGTCATACCATCATCATGTATGAATATTACTTCCATTAATGCCTTCAATTAAGTTAAGATTCATTAATCACCATAATTAGGGTTTCCATGATCTCACTATGAAGGATCATACCCTAATTATGTGTATTTATACATGTTGGAAGTATATTACTTGATTCTCATACATATAGGGAGTCTTCTCTTTCCTCTAACTATTAGATTATGTTTACATCACTCTTAGTTAGGTTAAGTCAAATCAACCTTGATAACATAAGTCATGTCATCACCATTATGGTCATTAGGGTTTTCTTGATCAAGGGGTATTAGTCACACTATCCCACTAAGGGTACTTTTGTAATGTTCACCATTGACCATAACATGTATCAATCAACTAATTACTTGTTCCCTTAATCGCTTTATGTACCTTTAAGGTTTAAGTTAATCAACTACTAAACCATCTTGACCACTAAGGCATCAAACATTCTTGACCTTAATAGACCCCAAACGGTTTTGCACTTTCAACCTCCAAACGGTTTTGAAACCATTTGGAGTTGTTGACCGTTTGGTCCCTTTTGACTTTCAAGACCATTTGATAAAGTACATACTCAAGACCGTTTGCCCTAGGTGAGGTGAAGACCGTTTGGTCTCGTTGACCGTTTGGCCAACTTTGACTTTGAAACCACATGGGCAAATTGATCTTGAAACCGCATGGTCACCAAACGGTTTGAGATCGTTTGGTCCCAAACGGTCTTGAGACCGTTTGGTCCAAACACCCTCAAAACCGCATGGACCAAAAAGTGCCTCAACCTATCCAATTGAATTAGGGTTTCCAAGGTTGAACCCCTCAATCGATCATACAAAGGTTAGCCACTCATCAATTGAGTCAATTAGGTCAATACTTACTAATTTGACCCTCAATTGAACCTCAATTGGTCACCAATTATTGTTTGGATTGATTGGATTAGGGTTTGGAATAGATCATCCTTCAACAAGTATCAACATGAGCCTAATTGATGTTGAACCCATTGAACCATTGTTCAATTGGGTCATGACCTGACCCCAAATGGTCTTGGGATCGTTTGGACATCCTACAAACGGTCTTGAGACCATTTGCCCATTATTTTATCAAAAACCAAGTCATTCACTCAAGGGTTGAACCCTAGATTTGGTCACAAAATCAACACTTAATTATTCAACAACTTCACACGATTGAACCCTCAATTGATCAACCCCACTTGACCCTAGACCTCCAAACGGTCTTGGGTGGTCACCAAACGGTTTTGAGACCGTTTGGGTGATCCCCAAATGGTTTTGAAACCGTTTGGGCCACTCAACCCAAACTTCAACATGATTGCACTATTGAAATCAGCAATAGACCCGATTAGGGTTTAGATGAGTAAAGTGCCTTCAATTAGTGATTTACTTGGAATTAGTTGATGATTCTTGATGGGTGATTAGTCCATAATGTGTAAAGAAGATCTCCAAATGGTCAATTCTTGGTCAACTCATCCAAACGGTCTTGGACCGGTTGCTCCCAAACGTTCTTGTGAAACCGTTCGCCCTTCAAATGGTTTTGAAACCGTTTGCTTCCAAACGGTTTTGCAAACCGTTTGGGCAAGAGGTGGAGGACCGTTTGCTAAAGTAAGATTAGGATGAACTTTGGAAATACGCCACCTTCTTCTTCCTCAAGAACATGGACTGTTCTTCACGGTTTTGGTAGCAAGAACACATAGAAGTGTCTAAGGAAGGAGATTAAGCTACGTTTTCATAGAAAGAAGATGCATAACAAAACTTAAAGGGTTAGAATTATAAAACCCGCATTAGGATCTGATCTAGAGCTCCAAGCTTCATAGATTTAATGGTGTCTTGAGCTCCACAGGTCGTCCAAGGTCCGTTCCTCAAGATATGGATGGAGAAGATGGCTAGAAAGAAGAGTTATGTAAGGAAGACTACTAAACCAACCTCATAGCAAGATTTCCTCCATGAATTCGAGCTAGATGGCAATCAAAACTTACCCAATTCAGTTTGGTCGTCCTCCTTTTCTCTTGAGCTCCCTCTTAGTAGGCCAAAGAAAAGAGATAAGTGAAGGGATGAAGGGAAACGATCCCTTGCTTTGTGAAAAAGATGTACTTATATATTTTGGGTATATTTCAAGACAAGGAGGATTATTTCCTTATTTCTCAAATAAGTCCCTATCCCCTCCTTGGCCACGTCTCTCCCTTCTTCCCTTAAGCAAAAATCCTCCCTTATCCAAGGTTTAGAGGAAAAGAAGCCAAACACCTTACTAAGTTTGCACATATACATGGGCCATTTTGCATACATCTTGGTTATTTAAATGTAATGGTTACCTTTCTTATTTGATCATTCAAATGAGGCGCCCTCCTCATCATCTTTGCTCTATTTGATGTCAAGAGTCATGAAAGATACTCTAGAAGGTATATTTTACATGTTGCACCCTATGTTTTGGGTAAATTGCACTTTACACCAAAACTAGGTTTTAAAGCACAAGGATTGCTCTACAAGCTATATCTTGATGCCCAAGCTTGGAGAATCCATATCACTACATCATATTCATTCTCATGATGTCTCAACACCAGAGGAACATCTTAACATGTGCAATTTGCAAGTTAACCCCTCTAATTGGGTAATTTGCACATAAGTCCATATTTAACAAAACAATATTACAACATTGTTCAAAAAGGACAGAAAAGGAGATATATGTTCTTCAGAAGCTTTAATTACATATCAAAAGATAACCACAAGCATTTAATCACATAATTAAGCAGAACACCTAGGGTTAGTTCATAACCCAGGTTAGGGATGTTACAAATTATCCACCCCTTACAAGGATTTCGTCCCCGAAATCAACAAAACATATTAAGAGAAAAGAGCAGGGTATTTCCTTCTCATCTCTTCCTCTAGTTCCCATGTGGCTTCTTCAACACCACGGTGATTCCAGAGGACTTTCACAAGACTTATGTCTTTCTTTTTCAGCTTTTTAATTATGTTATCAAGGATTGACACTGGTCCTTCCTCATAAGATATGTCATCATTCAATTCCACCTCCATAGGTTGCAGAACTGATTCTGTATCAGGGTGACATTTCCTCAGCATAGAAATGTAAAACACAGGGTGTAACCTCTGTAACTCTGGTGGCAACTCTAGCTTATAGGCTACTTTTCCAATCCGTTCAATGATTGGATAAGGTCCCATAAACCTAGGAGCTAACTTCCCTTTTCTTCCAAATCTCATAACTCCCTTCCAAGGTGAGACTTTGAGATACACTCTGTCTCCAACCTGAAATTCTAAAGGTCTATGGTGTTTATCAGCATAAGATTTCTATCTATCCTATGCAGTCTTTATCTGTTGTTGTATTACTATGATCTTCTTTGTAGTTTGTTGCACAAGATCAGGACCTAACAGTTGGTATTCACCAGTTTCATACCAACATAGGGGTGATCTACAATGTATACCATACAAAGCTTCATAAGGTGCCATGTCAATGCTATGTTGATAGCTATTGTTGTAGGCAAACTCTATCAAGCTTAGGTGCAGATCCCAACTCCCTATAAATTAAAGAACACATGCTCTAAGCAAGTCTTCCAAGGTCTGTATAGTCCTTTCTGACTATCCATCAGTCTGAGGATGAAAGGATGTACTAAACCTTAACTGGGTGCCTAAAGCTTTATGATTTCACTCCCAAAAATGACTCGTAAACTGGGGACCTCTATTAGAAACAATAGTGACTGGGACTCCATGCAATCGCACTATCTCTTCAACATACAACTATGCTAGCTTCTCAGCAGAATAGGTTGTTTTGAAAGGCAAGAAATGCAATGTCGTTGTCAACCTATCAACTATTACCCAAATGGAATCATGCCCTTTGCTTGTCCTGGGTAGGCCAACAACAAAGTCCATGGTTACATGATCCCACTTCCACTGTGGTATGGGTAAAGGTTGCATTGTTCCTGCAGGCTTCTGGTGTTCAACTTTAACTTGCTGACACACATGACACCACATAACAAACTCAGCAACGTCCTTCTTCATTCTAGGCCACCAATACATATATTTCAAGTTTTGATACATCTTGGTGCTTCCTGGATGCATAGCATACATCGAAGAATGAGCTTCTTCCAGGACTAACTTTCTCAAGTTATCCACATCCGGCACTATCATCCTACCATGATAATAGGCTACTTGGTCATCTGAGTCATGGAAACCATCTCGTTTCTCATCACCATACTCCTATCTGATCTGTTGAACTACAACATCAACTTGCTATGCTTCCTTGATCTGCTCTCTCAGAGTAGGTTTTATATGCATCTCAGCTAACAACCCGGCTAACAATGACACTTTCAACTGTACATTGTCTTGCCTTAAGGAGATAAACATATCTCTTCTTGAGCACACTAAGAATTCAGTTGTGCTCTATCCAAGGATGCTGTTGCTGATTTCCTACTCAAATCATCTGCAACCACATTGGCCTTCCCTAGATGGTAATCAATTGTACAATCGTAGTCCTTGATTAACTCCATCCAGCGACGTTGCCTCATATTACACTCATGCTGAGAAAAGATGTACTTCAGGTTCTTATGATCAATGAAAATCTAGAATGTGTCTCCATAAAGATAATGTCTCAAGATCTTTAAGGCATGAACTACAACAGCTAATTCTAGGTCATGTGTCAGATAATTCTCCTCGTGTTTCTTAAGCTATCGGGAAGCAAAAGAAATCACTTGTTTATCCCGCATTAACACACATCCAAGTCCATTCTTGGAGGCATCACAGAAAACTATATATCCTTTTCCTTGCTCAGGTAACACAAGCACAAGTGCACTTGTCAACCTCTCCTTCAACAACTAAAAAGATTGTTGACACTTGTCACTCCAGAAAAAAGGAACATCCTTCCTGGTCAACTTGGTCAAGGGTAAGGCTATGGAACTGAAGTTCTTAATGAACCTTCGGTAATAGCCAGCCAACCCTAAGAAACTACAGATTTCCGTCGGTGTCTTCGACTGTTCCCATTGTAGAACAGATTCTACCTTTTTAGGGTCAACACGAATACCCAAAGCAGATATCACGTGTCCAAGGAAAGATACTTCCGACAACCAGAACTCACACTTGCTAAACTTAGCATATAACTTATGCTTTCTTAGAAACGTTAGAGCCTGACGAATATGCTGTTCATGTTGCTGAGCATCTCTACTATAGATCAGAATGTCATCTAAAAAGACAACAACACATTGATCGAGAAAAGGTCGGAAAGTTCTATTCATGAGTTCCATAAATGCAGCTGGTGCATTTGTTAGTCTAAACGACATAACTGTGAACTCATAGTGACCATACCTTGTCTTGAAGGCAGACTTGGGTATGCCACTATCCTTAATATAGAGTTGATGATATCCCGACCTCAAGAGAAGATGGTTGCACCACACAACTGGTCAAAGAGATCATCAATCCTTGGTAGAGGATACTTATTCTTTATCGTTACTTTATTTAGATGTCTATAATCAATGCACAACCACATTGACCCATCTTTCTTTTTAACGAAGAGGACCGGAGTACCCAAGGTGAAGTACTCGGTCGGATGAAACCCTTCTCAAACAATTCCTACAACTGTTTCTTGAGTTCTACCATCTCAGCAGGTGCCATCCTATATGGTTTTTGTGCTATAGGTTGCGTGTCTAGGATCAGATTGATCTCAAAATCAATTTCCTGAGGCGGTGGCACACCTGGAAGTTCTTCAGGAAAAACATCTTCAAATTCCCTGACTATAGGAACTTCAACAGGGTTAGGACTATCCATGGTAGTATCCACCACATGGGCCAAGAATGCATAACATCCTTGCCTCATCAACTTCTCAGCAACCATAGCTGACACAAGACAGGTGGGTAGAATCTTTCTCTCTCCTTGAAAGATCCATGTGTCACTATCATCAGCAAACACAACTTGCTTGAATTCACAATCCAAAACAACCTTATACCTTTCCAAGGTATCCATCCCAAGGATTATATCAAATCCATGCATCTCAAGTGGCATAAGATCCACTTGAATGCGATGTTCAGAAAAAAAGAGGATACAGTGAGAACATACCTCCTGCAACACGGCAGATCCCCTCAATGGAGTTTCTAGCAACAAACTATCTGCTCTATGACTTATAGTCAAGTTGCAGTCAAAAATCACTCTTTGAGTGATAAAGGAGTGCGTAGCACCCAAATCAATCAAAACAGATACAACGCATGATGTAGACATATCAGAATATAACAATTCCATCTGACCTGCCACAACCCGAGGGTTGATCACTGCATCAGGTGGATTCATCACATAGAACCTTGCTGTTGCCTGTGGTTGATTCGATGCCAATGATCCAGCTTGGGACGCTTGTCCACGTCCTCTAGCTCCTCCTGGAATCTGTCTCCTTTGTGATCCTTGCTGACCTTGCCTCTGGGGTTGAGTTACACTCACTTCTCTAGCTCTGCAGTCTTTCATCAGACGTCCCCTCTTCGTTGATTATTGTATTGCAGATAATTATTATTTACTGGAACAAAGTCGATACCAACGACTTGCAACTCGGTGGTACTGACATGGAATCAGAGTACAAATATTTTTTGCTCCAGATCGAAAAGGAAAAAGATTTTTACTGTGAAGAAGTCGGTGGTACCGACTTCCAACTCGGCACCACCGACTCAGACGATGCATACCAAATTTTAATGTATTAAATCTAACACATATTGTATTAAAAATTACATTTTATGTTTTCTCTTGACCTAAACACGTACGAAGGCTATAAAAGGCACTTTTAGAACCACAATTGAAAGATCTATCACGGGGGGACGATACGGTAGCCGAATGGAGGAGAAAAGTGGAGGAACCCTACCCGGTAGACCTCAGAGGCATTTTGATGGCGGAAACGATGACAAATCCTCTCCATCTTCTCTAGATCCACTCTTTAACCCTTTCTCCAACTTACTGTATCTTGAAATTCATGTTTTACATCTTTTTGACTTACTGTGATACCATGTCGTCTGTTTTCGGCAAAAACCTTAATTTCTTAGGACCCGAGAGTAGGCCGGGTATGCATTATGTTTGATTCTTATGAGTTAATATATATTTTCCTCTTAATTTTTGAATATGAATCTATGGAAATCGCATGTCCTTATTGTGCTTGATCACAACAATTAGATTATCAGATCCTTAATTACTACTGAAAAGGGGATTAAGGGTTAGAAACACGTATGTTCACCCATTTATCGGCGTTCCTTGGGAAAGGTGGGGCATAAACGAGAGGAGAATACCCAGAGTTAAACCAAAAGCACCTAACTAATTAATCAATTACTATGAGAATGAAATTGGCTTTAGATTAGGTAGGAGAATTACATTGCAGAAGTAGGTAGTTTCTAGCTACATGCTCTTTATTCAAGATTAGGAGGGAGTTATATTAATAATTAGGGATTAGATTTAGTGTTGCCCGTGGTGAAACCAAAAGTCCTAAGGAATTCATCCCTTCTTGATCACAACAACCTTAATTAGATTTAGGTTTGTTCTTAGTTAATTAAACAACCAATCAACTCTTGTTTTCAGCTTAGCTGATCAATCCTAATTAGTAATAGTCTTTAACCTCACAACTCCCTGTGTTCGATAACTTGGGACTCATAATACCATATTACTTCGACACGTACACTTGCGTATTACACACACGTTATACACATGTCAAGTTTTTGGCGCCGTTGCCAGGGAGTTGGCATGGTTAACACTATAAAAAGTTAGGATCGGCCACTCTAGGCCATTGTATTTATTTTCCTTATTTATTTATTTTTTCATTCTTCCTATTTTTCATTACATAAAAGTATACTATTAGTTTAGGCATTATACATAATCATCTAAATATTTCTTTGTAGTTAGTCTTCTTTCATTTAAAAAAAAAGTAAAAAAAGCACATGGCCCCTATATGTTCTGAGTGTGGAAATGCACATGTAGGATATAGATGTCTGAGTCTACCTTCATTACATCATGAGAAAATTTCAAAGGAAATTCATCATGAGCATATTAGGATTATGATTCAATATGTTTTAAATTGCAAAGGTCCTATTTCTAATGGAGGATGGGGTAGAATAGAGAAAATGAAAGAAGTTGAGATTGAGGATAAGGAATTAGAGATTGAGGAGAACATACTGGAAGAAGTTTTAGAATCACCTCTACCATGTCCTTCCATTGAGACCACACCCACACACTCAAATCCTAGGATTGATTTTGAATATGATTGGGGATCTGATGAGGAAGATGAGGAGAATGATGCAAGTAAGGTGGATGACAATTTTGATACATGTGTTTGTGATATGAGTGAAGGAGAGGAGGATCCATAAGGTGCTTTATTTGATAGTGATCTTAGAGAGGGGGAAGAGAGTGAGGAAGAGGATACTGAGAATGAAAAGATGGAGGAATTTCCCATTACCCATCACATAATTCCTTCACCACAAGACCCATCTCTTCATTTCCTTATTGGGGATCCTATATGGGATATATATCCAGATGATAATTTTGAAAATTATTTTGAGGATATTAATGAATGTGGGGGAATTGAATTATTAGAAGAGGAGGAGGCACACAAATTCACCTTTGACGTAATCCCTCCATTATGTGTAGATAGGAGTGATCCATTAGGAATGGTCATAGAAATTAAGGAGCAATCATCGTTATACCTTTCATCTCATGGTTACCTATTTCTACATGTTCTCCCACATCAAGACTTGGTTGTGATTCATGTCCATGATCACTGCAATAATGATTTACCTTTGAAATGGAATGTATACAATACACACTGGTCTTCTGAGTATTTTTTATTTTTCTCATTGTTGTAAGGAACCAGATGTTTAGAAGGAAGAAGCGGAAAGAGCTTCACCCTCCTCCACGAGCACCCGATTATTGTTGATTGACATGTGTCCACCCTAAGATGTTAAATAAGGGTGCTTGTGGGAGGAAACCCACCAATCAAATTTATTTTGTTAAACTTTCAATTCTATTTTTACATTCCTATTTTGTAGTTTTGTGATATCTAGTTTTGATGCAAGTAAAAAAGGTGCCTTGATATGTGTATTCAGTGTGCAGGGATGCACTGAGTCGGTACCACTGACTTCACTTTTGGTAGTACTGAGTTTTCATCAGTGACATCTCACAAGCTGAGCAAGCATCGACACTTCACCGAGCTCGAGTGCTTATTGGAGGGCATGTCTTCATGTGGATCCCTCCCACTCGTCTTTTGTCCTGAATCTCACCTCACATATCAGTACATCTGTTCCATTTATCTTCCTTTGCTTTTGACATTGGGGACAATGTGATATTCAAGCTTAGGGGGAGGAATGGAATGGTACTTCTATCTTTACCTCTTGCATCTTTTCTTTTTATCATACATCTACATGTTTTTGTTTCACAAAAATTAGATTTTTCATTTAGTTTTTAGAGTCCACTTCTATCTAGTGTACTTGTGGACACAAATATAAAATTTTGGTTAGGATTAGCCATTTCTTGATGATGTGGTATCAATTCTGATAATTGTTGAAAATAGAATGTTCTCTTATGCTTTGTGCTTTAAGCTAAATTTGCTATGTTTAAGAGTACATAACTGGAGGAATTGTTTGGATTAGTCAGTTTGAAGACATACTGATTGAATGAAAAAAAATCTAAGTCAACCCTATGGCTTGTGTTATGACGATGATGTTTGAGTCCAAACCAACCAAACAGTAACGTGATCTTAATGTGAATTCTAGAAATAAACTCTAAGGTTACCCTGTTACACAAGTTGATAGGAGAGAGACATATCATGGTTGGGAAAGACATTATCTCTTAGTCATGTGATCTCATCCACCTTCCATTCATCTTCATTCACAACCATAGGATGATCAAGTTTAATCCAAGTTATTTTCCTCTTGTTTGCATTACATGGCATGATAGGAAGCATATAGTTAGTTCATTTTATTATGCATTAGAAAATGAAAAAAAATCATATCATCTTTTGAGCATTTGTAGTTTGCATAACAAAATCGCATATAGTTTCATTTGCATTACATATTTCATAAGGTATTACATATTTGTTATCTTCCACGATCTTCTCTCATGTAAGAGTGAAAAAAATGTGTTTTTCCTTACTCCTTCTAAAATAAAAAAGTAAAAAAAAAGCCCAAGCATGAAGCATTTATCTTGCTAAAATAAAAGGGCAGAGAAAAAAGAGTTATTGAAAAAGAAAAGAAAATGAGAGGAAAAGGAGGGAAAGGATTTTTAAGTTCAATGCCTTATTCTCTCTAATAAACAAAGAAGGGGATTATGGATCTTTTTGTAAACACCTTTCCACCTATACTCATCATTAGGATGAGACATCCATTGCATGCATCATCCCACCAAAATAAAAAAAATAGTCATTAGAAGTCATACATTCACATTTTATCCATCATACAGGTGCATTGTACTTTTACTTTTTGCATATATTATTTTGGATGATTCTTGTGAATCATATTTTCATAGCCACCCATCTTTTCCACCCATTGCTCTGCATGGTAGGCCAACATCATAATTAATCCCCTCATCCATGTTTATTTGGGGATCTGCTTCCAAGTAGTTTATTTAGGTAGATCAGAGCAATGTAGATAGGGGGATCACATGGTGCATCAAGCATGTGTCCTACTGGCCATGATATTAACTGCTTCATATTGATAGTGTTTTTCATTAATCTTATTGTGGACATCTATTATGAAAATAATTGATCGCTATAGAGTAGTTACTTGTTCAGTGGTTGGCAAGGACCAGTTCGGGACCGATTGGTGGAGGGCGGTTAGAAAAATTAATTCATAGGTACTTGTCTTCTTGCTGACTTTTTAAAACAAATCCAAGAATAGTGTTGCTCGAGGACGAGTAATATTCAAGCTTAGGGGTGTGATGTATGCACAAATTGTCGTTATTTTGATATCTAATTTAGTTATTTTCTCTATCATTTGTACTTAATTGAATATCTTTTTAATACATGTTTTACAAAATTAGTAAAAATCACTTGTGCATCATTTCTTATATTTTTACATGTATTTTACATGCATTTTACATGTTTTAATTATTATAATAATTATTTGATTTTATTTTTTGATTATTTTATTGCAGATAATTATTATTTACTGGAACAAAGTCGATACCACTGACTTGCAACTCGGTGGTACCAACATGACATTTGAGTACAAATATTTTTTGCTCCAGATCAAAAAGGAAAAAGAGTTTTTACTGTGAAGAAGTCAGTGGTACCGACTTCCAACTTGGTACCACCGACTCAGATGATGTATACCAAATTTTAATGTGTTAAATCTAACACATATTGTATTAAAAATTACATTTTAGGTTTTCTCTTGACCTAAACATGTACGAAGGCTATAAAAGGCACCATTAGAACCGCAATTGAAAGATCTATCGCAAGGGAATGATACGACAATCGAATGGAGGAAGAAAAGTGGAGGAACACTACCCGGCACACCTCGAAGGCATTTTGATAGTGGAAACGACGACAAATCCTCTCCATCTTCTTTAGACTATTACACACACGTTATACGCAATTGAAAGGGTTAAAGAGTGGATCTAGAGAAGATGGAGAGGATTTGCCGTCGTTTCCACCGTTAAAATGCCTCTGAGGTCCGTCGGGTAGGGTTCTTCCACTTTTCTTCCTTCGTTCGGCTGTCGTATCATCCTCCTGTGATAGATCTTTTAATTGCGGTTCTAATTGTGCCTTTTATAGCCTTTGCACATGTTTAGGTCAAAAGAAAACCTAAAATATAATTTTTAATACATTATGTGTTAGATTTAATACATTAAAATTTGGTCCGCATCGTCTGAGTCGATGGTACCGAGTTAGAAGTCGGTACCACTGACTTCTTCACAGTAAAAAATATTTTTCCTTTTCGATCTAGAGCAAAATATATTTGTACTCTGATGCCATGTCAGTAGCACCGAGTTGCAAGTTGGTGGTATCGACTTTGTTCTAGTAAATAATAATTATCGCAATAAAATAATCAACGAATAAAATCAAATAATTATTATAATAATTACAACATGTAAAATGCATGAAAAATACATGTAAAAATATAAGAAATGATGCACAAGTGATTTTTACTAATTTAGTAAAATATGTATTAAAAGGATATTCAATTAAGTACAAATGACAAAGGAAACAACCAAATTAGATATCAAAATAACGACAATTTGTCTTGTTGGATTTGTATTTCAATTTTAAACATAAGTAGTGCTCTAAACCTCTCAAGAGGTCTACGAAGAGGTGATTTATAGGGTGAATTTTGGTAGGAATGTGAAGGACAGAGGGAGACTGAGGACCTAGCCCCAGATCTATAGTGGTAGGTTAGTTTTGGTTGTAAATATTTTCTCTTCTACCCTCTCCCTTACTAGGGATCTACTGTTTGACTCATTAGGGGTCATGTTCGTCCTCCCCTCTTCATTTTCTTTCTCTAATATGATATTATGGAGAAATAGGTCTATCAATAGACTAGTAGAAGATAGATTTGGAAGTTTTAATCATGAATCCAAGATCTGTAGAGAAAATTAGGAGATACTAAACCTAGATTTGTGATGAATGCATATTCATTTTAGTTTTAGTCACCATTTTGGCCCAGTTTTGCATTGAAAGCTCTCATATGCCCCCTAAATTTGCTCACATACAATTCCCTCAATTTCAAATGATTAATTAAGTTTTGATCAAATCCATTCATATCCATTGCAGGATTAAGCATTGCACTATGTGCACTAATGTAGGAGACGGTGGTCCCGCTAACTGACTAGCGGGCCCAAGAAACTTTTGATAATTTGGACCCTATTTTTAATGGCCAGTCCCTTCATCAGAAAGCATCCTCATCATTCATAGGATCCATTAACACAGGCCCATCGACCCATAGCAATACCCTCCACGGGGGTGGGTTTGTTCCATGATGCCACGACTGTGACCAAGAAGAATGTCGTGACCGCGGCCAAGAAGACAATGCCGTGACCGTAGCCAAGATGTCATGTCAACCGACACTCGACACGATTGGGCCCAGCTCGACACAGTCGGGCTGAGGCTAAGGTTTCATGACTGACACACCAGCACGACCGCGACACATGACCGCGACTAGGGTACACCCTCACAATCGCAACACATGACCACGACCGCAACACAGACACCTTGACCACGAAACACAACCGTGACTGCGACACCTCGGCCCAGTCGGGTGCACACCTGGCACAGTTGTGCTGAGGAGTACTGTGACTGCTATAGAAGGCCACTACCATGGAAGCTAGGTCTTTGCTCTCCCGATCTGCACCTATAAATAGAGGACCCCTCCTTTGTTTGAGGCATCGCTTCAGCTCCATCCACGCCGACAGGCTGTCACTCTGTCCCCAACTAAGGAAGACGATCAAATGCTGCCAAAGACTACCTATGTGGTGTCCTTGCTACTCCACCATCTCCACTCCATCTAGATCTATCTCCTAGCCATGAGAGTGGTGGGAGTTCAGATTTGTAGCACCCTCCACCATCAACCATCCATTGTTCCATCTCTTGTGAGCAAGAGCATGAGATGAGAAGGGAGAAGGAGATAAAAGATCATCCTCATCCATCTTGGTGTTTTTCCCCTCCTCATTCAGATCTTTCCCGCCATCGTGTAGAAGACCATTTCTCCACTAAGCCACGACCATCTTCTTCACCATGATCATGGCAGAATCTTCCCTCTCTCTTCTTCTTGTTATTTCTATCATGAGGAGTGAGTATTCCTTTTTGCTGGGGTTCGGGAAATAGTCCGATACCCATGTTTTCATGTTCATCTTATAACATTCTATGGCTTGTATATAACTTTCTATTTCATTATTAATCGTTTAATGCTTGCTTTATGGATTGATCACCTACCTTGCATGATTTATTATATTCCTTTGTTGTAAGAACTTCAATACTTAGGATTTGAATATTGATTAACATGGTTGATGGTCATGCGAGAACTTCCGAAGGGATATCTCTGGAGTAGTAAGTGCATGATCTGTGGGCAACGTGACATTGAGCCTACAAAGATGCTTATACAAACCCTATTTCCTTATGGATGGTTTTGCTTACTCCATTTGGATAGTTGTATCAGGCCTAGATGTGTTTTGGATGTGTTTGCATGTGTAGTGGTGGTGAAACTCGATTCCACCCCACTGATTCCCATCATTAATCTAAACTCAGTTTTAATCCCGCCCTTTTACTTTCCTTGCAATTAGTTTAACTAAAATCCAAATCAACTCTTTGTTCTAAATATTAGTCTTAGTTGATCCAGATTCAACTAGCAAGATTCTTAAAAATGTTGTCCCTTAGGATTCAATCCTTAACTATACTGCGATAAGACCCATCCGCTTGCAGGTGGTACTATTGCATACGGTTTTGGTAACAACTTAGGGATTTCAGCTCTAGCTGAATTTGTTAGTGCAGTAAAATGCATGTCAATCCGATACTAGTAACCTAGGATCAAATCTAGGAGAATGGGAAATCACCTCTAAACCTTTATTTGTCAAAAATAATGTCAAAGAGCATAAAGATACTATATTGTTCTCCTCATTGATTATATATATGAATTTTATTGGGATTGAATGCTAAATACCAGACATAATATTAATTGGTACAACCTTTTCGAGATGTCTTATAGATAATATTAGTCCTATGAGGATTAGTCATAATAATTGGTAAATTCTAAGAGTAGAATTAGAGACACCAGAGACTCATGATTGCCCTAATCTATACAATGAATGAAATTTATTTTGAATTCAAGACTTGATTGGTAATTATTACTAGTCATAAGTATATAAAGTATAGTGATCAGAATATTTTGATGATTAAACTCAAAATGCATAGTTATAAGTTTAAGATTTTTTTTTATTAATTCCAATGATTTATATGATGCCCACATTTGATGTACCATGAGTACAAGGTTAACATAAGAACTAGCAAATAATGGATTATTTCTTGTAAAACTAAAGAATCAATAGACTTTAGATTTCCTAAACACTCTAGAATTCATTGAGGAGGTTTGTACTGTGAAGGAGGAAACATGCATACCAACTGACAGATTCCAGGATGAGATATTCGGGGCATACCACATGGTACAAGAGTCTAAGCCCGGTGAGGAAGGAATTTTTAGAATAGTAGAGTACCCAACACTTACTAGAGACTCTGGTGGCACTCTGTTTAATATAGAGAATTGTAATATTGGTTAGTTGGTCATCCCTTGTGGAATAGTGATGCAGATAGTTAAGTCAGAGTGTTTTGACTCTCTACATGATTACCCATGTTTAGAGGAGGAGTCTAGATAATCTGGATGCTACCATTACCACTGAGGCTAGATGTGGCAAGGCCCATTGCAGACCAGGTAGTTAAGTAGTAGACTTAGAGTCCCCATGTCTACTCTAAGTCTTGTACAGTAAGATCATATCTTGCTACGATGCTTCTACATGTCATGGTACACCTCATGTGGTTTACGACATATAATTAATGGATTCTTGAAAGAAATCATGACTAGATTTAATTTCTTACATATACAACCAAATTATTAATGAACCCTATTTTGTTATAAAATTTAAAACTTCTTTTTCCATGCTAGTAGTTTTTTGAGTTATAATCTTTATTAATGTCATATAACTAAATTATCTCCATTTTTTATTGATTTTCTACACTGAATTAGTAGCTCACACAACCTACTAGAATATTTTTGAGGCAAGGGTCCAACTCTATGGAGGAACCAAAAGCTAGATTTCAACATGATTAGACCACCTGAGGTCTCATGGGAAATAGTTAAAATATATAGATGGTATCTTATCCTTCTTGTGGATATTGGAAATGAGAGAGTGAGAAAAGAGAGAAGTTTGTAACATGTATTAATTTATGTATATCAAGCAAAATATTTTCTTTGTAAAAGTCAGACTCTATAGTAATCTTTTACGATATGCCTGAACAAGATGTTATATGTTAGTAAAATGGTGTTTCAATAATTAAGAAAGAAGAAAAAATTGAGGTTGTTTTTAGTTAGTGATTAAAAAGTGGATGGGTAGTTCTAATCCCTCCTTGAGAAGACCTAACCCTATTTAGTGGGTTTTGGTCACGTCATATTTTCATGATTTCCTCATTTCTTCACCTAAACATGGTGGTGACTACATTTTCTCAACTTGTACATCAGATTCTAACCCATTGGTTTCCTTCATATAGAGAACCAAAATGGCAACTACAATGGAGATTTAGCATCAGAATTATTAATAGCCTCAATGAGGTTGGTTTTGCTTATTCTCCTTATCAATGTTTTTAAGGCATTACCGCTCACATATCTAAAAATATAATTTCTTTTAAATTTAGGTTTTCATTGACAAGAGCGTCTATCATGGGTGTTTCTTACCCAAATCACAATCCCACTACCTAAGTAATGGTAAAAGGATTTAAGCACGCATCTCTGCACGGCCCACAATCACGCACACAACATACACGAGCATTAAAATAAAAATCCCCTAATATATAAAAGGTTTACAAGATCTAACCAACCTAACTTAGAACATCCATCATGGTTCAGTGTACTTGTCTTTGTCATCAGAGTACTCAAGTGCAAAAACCAATCTTAGTCATCTCTTTATGAGTCATCATGTTTGCCTACTAGGGGAAAATCACGACAACCAGTCAGTGCAAATACACATGTAAGCTTTCAAGTAACAAAAACTAGGCTCTTAACATTTATATAGATAGAGGATATTTTTTTTTAAAATTAATTAAAATTCTTCAAAAAAATACCACCAATTTTATTCATTTGTCCATTATATGGTTTATGTCCAATATTTTCATCTACCACCTATGTTTGAGGATTTAGGTATTGAATCCTTTCTACACCTAAAGGTGATAGTCTTTTTACCTCTTTGCATTGGATCCATTTACTGCACCCTGAGTTGTGGATCTTTTTGTCCTGATGTTAGGCCCTTTCATTACTTCTAGGAGAGGGTTTGTGTTGCACCTTGCCCAAAAAGGGGATGAAAAATAGAGATATTCATAGAATAAAGGTCTACCCTTTTTGATAGTGAAACGTCACATTGAGGAAAAATAGTAGGAAAAATAGTCAAAGTTGCCATCATGTTTTGTACAAAAAAATGAGGAAAAAAATAGAATGTGAGAGCCACAATGTTAACTAAGCGATTATCCATGCTGTATAAGAAAATAGAAAACAGAAGCAAAACTAGAAATAGATCCAATGATCTAGTTACGAGTGGGGAAGGATTAGCACCCCATCTCACCCGGTAAACCGATATCAAAGCATTTTCAGGTTGCAAGGAAATTGAGCGATTCATGATGGTAAATTAAGAGAACATGAAAATAATACAAAATTGATATTTATTATAGGTGGGTATTTGAGGCTAAAGATGTATGCGGCCTTCCTAATATGGCCCCAAAAGTCCTAATTTTTAGGTATGTTATGGTCCTGATCGCCTGTAACATCCCCACAATTTTAGTCTGCAATAGATATTATCCAGTAATGATGGTTTATCATTTAGTTTCTTCTAATGATCTGAAACCCTAGAGTAACTCATGAATTTGATGGTGATACCCTGATTTACATCATAATCAAACAATGCACAATATCCATCCCAAAATTTTCCATGATGACTAGCTAGGGTTTGAATGATAAATTGGCCCTACATTTGTGCATAATGAATTCCCTACTGAATGATATATGAGTAGATAGTATAATAGTATGGCTTCTCTCAAATTTTAGTAACCCTAAGCACCCAATAATGTAAACCACATGATCTCATGGCTCAAATAAAAAATCTAATTGGATATTTGAATTCCTCAAGGTTGAATTGCCAAATCCACCAAATTTGGTTAGATTTTGATAATCCTAGATGCTTGAAAAGATATTAAGAAAGGGGGGATATTGACATGGTTATTTAATTCTACATGTGATCATACTAGATATAATTAAGTTTGTGATAATGTGGGTGTTACAACGCGTCACATCTAGTTGAGATATATCTGTCTCTTTTAGAGCTGCCAGATAGGGAATTGATGAGAGGGACTTCATCCCCTACCTCCCACACACCTTGCGTAGAGGAGGGAACTAGACATGGTCTCATGTTCCCTTGATAACTCTCCCCCTATCATCCATTTCTAGTTATTTAGCCACCCTTATCTTTAGGAGATTACTCCGCATACAAAGATATCTCATTTGAACTAGAAGTCCCTCATTCACAAAAATGTCTAATTCTCGTTCATCTCCAATAGATGAGGCTCCAAATGTCACACCAATAAAAGACTTAAAAGAATAACTCTTAGGTTTAACCAAAAGTAGTGCACTAATTCCCCACTCCACACAAGTGGAAGACTTATTGTAGTATACTTAAGGATCGAACCCAAGGGACAACCTTTTTAAGTAGTTATGTAGATTCAAAAGTATTAAGAGTAATATTTATCACCGAGTAATTGAAGGATTGGTTAAACTATGTTGTTTCCAAAAGAAATAGAGATTAAGGAAATAAATAACATATAACAAAGAGCACCAAGGCATGGGGTTTCACTACTCGGGCCTGCATAATTATCCTAACAATATGTAACTCTCCAATAGTCATTGCTAAATCGAGGCTTAGATGCTACACCTCAGTGGACATAGGTCGTCACCTAGTATAGTCTCCCCTAGATCCAACCATCATCGGCACCCAAGTTCCTTGCCTATGCTACTGAGCTCCTTTACTTACGACTGACTAACCTTGGCACATAGCAGATCGAAGTCCAAACACATCACTATCACTTGCTGTCATCTTGGGGGGATAATAAGATCATTCTGTTGTTCTAATCACACTCACAACAACCTACATATATATGATTATAACTAATATGAAGAACTAGTTGTCAATTTGCAAAGCAAGGCATCGAACATAATGATACTTTATTTAGCAACTATATTATCGGGTTTAGATACAAACTAAGATAAAATATGTGCAATCGGGGCTAGTACCCATGCCCCAACATAAAGCATCTGCTTGCTCATGGCGAGAGACAACAATAGAGGGATAGAAGGAATGATGGAGAAGGCCATGATGCCTAGTGCATGAAGATCAATATCTTCACTACGACCTTCTCCTCCTCACTCCTCACTCCTCTCTAGGGTTTGTGCTACATAATGTGGCTTTTAATAACTAGTCATAGACACCTTGAATGGATGATGAGCGTTCCCTTTATAGATGCATTCCTCACCTTTAAAACCCTAAAGATGAATGCTTATGGTTGAAGGCAACTGCTTGCATGGCCCATACTGGGTTGCTCGATTTGAACATCACGCCTGGTCCTCTAGCGAGCTAGTATGGATGAACTAGAATGGGCTGGATGCTGAGAGCGTGCATCAAGATGCAGAAATCCACAAGACTTCGATTGGAGAGCGACTCGAGTTAGGCAAATGGAAGAACCACTTGCTCGACTAGGTGGTTGGAAGGTAATAAAAAAAGAATGATTTTGGGCATTCTGTCCCTTGATGCATATCATTGTGAGGTTTTAATTGTCCATCTGGGCGTTGTGGTGCAACTTTGGCTGATTCTGCATGAAATATTGAAAATGCATTAAAATACAAAAAAGGGAAAATAAGTGCATTTAAGAGAATATAAAGCTAAAACTAGGAAATAGAGACACTACAACCCCTAAAAGCGAATTAAAAAGTATGTAAAAATGGGTAAAATGCACTCGTCAAACTACCCTAGACTTAATCCTTTTCTTATCCTGAGTAAAGTAAAATAAAAAAGAAATCAACAATTGATACTAGGTTCCAGACCTTCCTTTCCCAATCAAGCAAACCTCATAATCCCCTTTCCACCAATCATGATCAAAGAGACCCTAATCCTTGGGGGTCACGTAGTCACACTTGGGTATCCCCCAACTGGGGCTTGTTCCTCTATTCACTAGACACCAAAACTTGCAAGAAATTGCTTTCATATCAATAATACTCCTGATCTGTTTGCGCAAGTAGAAGTAAGCACAGGTAAGGGCTTTTAGGCTATTGGGGGAGAATTTAGATACATCCCCTTGGTATGCAAACTGGACGAAGGGGAGAAAGACATGGAATGAACCCGATTCCCTGATCTCTCCTCTATTTACTTGAGACCTTATTTACAATTCAATTATTTTATTTTGTCCGTCCTCTATTCGACTCGAGAATTCTTATTTGTTTGTAGTTACATTGACCACATGTTTTCATTTGGGCTCATTGGCCTCTTTTATTCATGCATGCTTATGGATGAAAATCAAGAAGAGAGAGTATTTGTGAAGGGGATACCACCCCAGACTTAGAGTTTGGTATATGGTGGAAATTTCATATTTTTTTCTTCATATGGATGGTGAAGGGGTAAGAGGTGATGGAAGAAAAGTAGGATCAAGAGGTTGACTTTTGCTTCTCCATCTTATTGCTGCACTAGAATCAGATCATCATATTATATCAATTAATTCAGTTAATATATATGGTAAATATGTGTTCATGAGTATTGTTGCAAGTCATGTTGGAGGCACATGTGGCTTGACCTTTTGGATTCACTTCCAAGGGGAAGGGATGCTCGATTGTTGTCATCAGGGCCTAGAACTATTCAAAACATGTTTATTCCTTCAAATTTCCTTTTACACGAGTTAGCTTAAGAACAAGAGAAAAAGGGATAGTTCATTCATATATTTTCCATTTTTAACATACATCAAAGTGGCCGACTAGGTAATGGTCACAACTCATGCAAAAAATGAAAAATAAAATAGAAAATAAGATAGATGCAAGAGAAAGATATGAAGAAATCATGATTTGAAAGGTTTTGAATCATACCCACACCCCACCCCACACTTTAAACCTTTACTCGTCTCAAGTAAGGCAAGGTCAAGATTGAGGGGGAAAATTTTCAGATGCTGAAGGCGTTGGCATGTGGCATCCATGATCGACATGCCATTTCTCATTTGCTTCTTACCGAAGAATGATTTGATTTAACTGATGATCCCAACATTATAATTCATCCTCGATGTGATACTGTGCCATTGCAATATCCACAATCATATTTGCATGACATGGAATTGACCATTTTCACCCTCATCTTTGTATTTGTGCTCAATGCCATGGCCATATGAATTATGGTTCTTAGCGGCATCTATATTCTAGCAGTTAATATTGATAGGTGGAGAATGCAGTGTTGAATTAGTGTTGTAAAAACGTTGAATATGATCGGATAAGTGCTGAAGTTCATAAGCAATTTAGGCTACAAAAAATTTTGTGTGATTTGGAAAGAGCAGTTCGGCTTGAGACTTGTAGAAAACAACTACATTGTGTCTGGCTGAGGCCCTGGTTGTAAAAGTTTCATTGATGGGTAGTTTAACATACAACTGGCCCCTAACAAAATATAATCAAATGGGTGAGGATGGTAATTACTATTTTCTTAGTTGAACTCAGACATAAGGTAGGGAATATCAATTAAGTACTGATTCTCTTTCTATTTAAGGGCCTCGTAATAGATATCGAGAAAACCAAGAATAGGTGCTATCACAGATACCATGCCTCCTTGACGAAACTTCCCATTGGTGACGCATGACAGCTGGTTTCACTACTACATAAATGGCTTATAACCTCACATTTACAGGCGTCAGTTGTATACAAGAAACCGACGCCTAAACCCTACAACGTCGGTTTATTAAAAAAACCGACATCTATCTGTAAAGAGCGGCCAGACACGAGTATCACTTTTTATTTAGCGTTGATTCCTTGATAAGTAACCGACGCCTAAAATCAACCACCAATCCAAAATTTTCAATGGAAAAAAATTACCTCCAAAATTTAACATACGACGTCGGTTGTTAACAAAATAACTGATGACTAAAGGTTTTTTGCGAGATAGAAATTGGGACCATTTTTATCGTCAGTTTTCTTTCAATAACCGACACCGATGTGTTTTCACGCGATGTCCCCGTGAAAATTTTCACCCCCCTTTGGCGTCGGTTTTCTACGACAACCGACGACTATGGTCAGAATTTGAGAACATTTTATTTTGTCAGCATATGTAGATAGACGTCAGTTTTTCTAGTAGAAACCAATGACTATAATTGAGCATAGGTGTCGATTTTTTTTGGTAACCGACGCCTATTATTATAAGCATCGGTTGGTTTTAATAACCGACACTGATTGTTAACTTAATAGCACCAACATGAAGCAGACTCTTCCCCTATCTCTATTTCATTGCAATCGAACGTCGATTTTAGGGTATGTCAAATCCGCCCCCTTCTCCCTCCTCCTTATGTGTCACCGCCAACCACTCCCTGCTTCTCTCTGCTTGCCGCCGCTGCGCTGGTCATTCTCTTTGCTCGCCATCCCCGCCGCTGCGCTGGTCGTTCTCTTTGCTCGCCGTCGCCGCCGCCCTTCTCCTTGCTCACCGTCTCTACCTCTATTCCTTCTGTGCTCACCAGTTTCCTGCTCACCGCTGCCCTTCTCTCCTTGCTCGCTCGCCAGCTGCCTGCTCGCCGCTCTTCCGTGCTCGCCTGCCCGCTCGGCTTCCACGTACACCCCTCTGTCTCTCCCTCTCTCCCTGCTCCAGAGCAAGACGCCCGACTGGGCTCAAACAGAGGTAAACATCCCCAAAAACCCTCTGTCTCGCCCTCTCTCCCTGCTCCAGAGCAAGATGCTCGGATGGGCCCAAATAATAAATTTTTATATACCAAAATGATCGAAAAACCCTCAGATTTCCAATGATGATGTCTATTTCCCCTAATTATGTTCATATCTTCTCTGAATCCTTGTTTTATTACACTGCTTGATCTTTAATCACATAGACTTAATCAACATTGCTACTTGTATAATCCTAGTGATTAAAAGCACTCTTTCCTAGTACCTCAGTAACTAATGTTCCCTTGAGATGAGTGTTAATTGATCTAGCTTGCTTAATTTCCTTCTTATGCCATCTTTAATGTGCTATGACCCACTAGTCACCTTTAGAGTATTAAAATGATGCAACTTATACACTTTTTAAGTTTGAATCTATAAATCCCATGAAATGATATCACCCCAAAAAATCAGTAGTCACTATTATGTCTTGTACACTCTAGAATCAAGATCTAATACTCTTATGCTATTTTAACACCATGAGTCCTCTTTTGCTCATTCTAGTGGATTATTATGATCTATGATGACCTAACATGAAACCATGCTCTTAATGATATGGTTTTGTTGGCCTAGAAACCCGTCTAAGATTGACTCATTAGGAGTAAATCTTGGATAGTCCCCGGTTTGGGACTGTTCTTGAACACCTAATCTCACTTAGGATGTAAGTGTATAATGTGTATTGGGTTTTCAAGAAAACTTCGGTAGCACTTCCCCGTTTGTTCTCTAAGTACATATGTACTTGGAGAACAACGGGGAAATGCTGTTGAATTTTTTTGAAGACCCAATATACATTATACACTTACTAGTGAGATTAGGTGTTCAAGAATGGGATAGGTGGTACACATTTATTATATATAAGAATGACAACTCATGTATTTGTTGGCCTAGAAACCCATCTAAGATTTACTCATTAGGAGTAAATCTTGGATAGTCCCCAGTTTGGGACTATTCTTGAACACTTAATCTCACTTAGGATGTAAGTGTATAATGTGTATTTAGTTTTCAAGAAAATTTCGGTAGCAATTCCCCATTTGAAAACCCAATACACATTATACACTTACTAGTGAGATTAGGTGTTCAAGAATGGGATAGGTGGTACACATTTATTATATATATGAACTTAAGCCCTAACATTTTAACCATAAACCCTAATATGTTAACCCTAGACCCTCTTATTCTAATATATACTTGTTTTCTCTTTGATCATAGAATGGATAGATCATGGATGTCCATTCCAAATCGTTGCACCCCAGAGTTTATTTTTGGTCTTGCTCATTTTATTAGATTTACCGAGGAACATAGGAAACAACCTAGAGATAGGTTCTACTGTCCATGTAGGCATTGCGGTAACAACTTGAAAGTCAACACTAGTGACAAAATCAAAAGTCATGTCATGTGAAATGGGATTGTACAAGGCTATACAGAATGGCACTGGCATGGAGAGATTCCAAACCTGAAATCAATGGATGTCGATAGAATTTCTTGTATGGAAGAATAAATTGCCTCCGATGACGTAGATGTGAACGGACCAGTTCCAGTAGACATTGTTGATGTGATGCTAGATAGTTGTGGGGTAGAGCACACCGATCCACCTCCCATGTTTAGAAACATTGTGCATGATGCCGAGATACCGTTATATACAGGTTGTAAGTTTATGAAGCTTAGCGCTGTGTTGAGATTGTATAAACTGAAAGCTAACAATCGATGGAGCGACAAAAGATTCACGTCATTGTTGTCTTTGTTGAAAGAAATTCTTCATGAAGGAAACGAGCTACCAATCTCAACATACCAGTTAAAGAAATTGTTGTGCCCAATAGGAATGGAGGCCAAGAAGATACACGCATGCCCGAATGATTGTGTATTATTTCAAAAGGACTATGTGGATTTAAAAGATTGTTCAAAATGTGGTGCACCAAGGTATAAATTGATGACTTCTGGGGAGTCCAAAACTGGTTCTCCTACCAAGGTGATGTGGTATCTACCTATAATACCACAGTTTCAACGCTTGTTTTCCAATCCTATAGATGCAAAGAATTTGAGGTGGCATGTAGATGTTAAGAAAAATAATGATGGGATCCTACGACATGCGTCTGATTCCCCATAGTGGAAGAAGATTGATTTATTGTACCCTAAATTTGGTGAAGAAGATAGGAATCTAAGACTTGGGGTTTGTACAGATGGGATGAATCCGTACGGGACATTGAGAAGCCAACATAGCACCTGGCCAGTTATGCTTGTTATATACAATCTTCCTCCCTGGCTGTGTATGAAAAATAAGACGTTATGCTGTCATTGTTGATATCAGGCTCTAAACAACCTGGAAATGATATCGACGTTTATCTTGAACCTAAGATTGATGACTTGAAGAAGCTCTAGGGTGAAGGTGTGATGACCTATACTGCTTCACAAAGAGAGACATTTCGTTTGCACGCTATGTTGTTTTGCACTGTGAATGACTTTCCAACGTATGGGAATTTGTCTGGATATAGTGTCAAAGGATCTAAAGCGTGTCCTATGTGTGAAGAGAACACTAATTCAATACGACTAAAACACAACAGCAAGACTGTATATCTTGGTCATCAAAGGTTTCTTCCAAAATTTCATCCATATTGTAGGTTGCACAAATCATTCAATGGACGGAATGAGGAACATAGTGCACCTAAACCTATATCAGGGGAGGATGTTTATGAAAGAGTAAAAGACATCGCCAATGAATTTGGTAAGAGATCACAATGTACGATGGCCACACGGAGTGAAAAGTCTTTATTCAAGAATAAGTCAATATTTTGGGATGTTCCTTATTGGAGTTCCTTGAAAGCCAGACATTGTATCGATGTCATGCACGTTGAGAAAAATGTATGTGATAGCATCATTGGTACTTTGTTGAATATACCAGGTAAGATTAAAGATGGGATAAAATCCAGAATGGACCTACATGAAATGGGAATAAGGAAAGAATTAATAGAAGTAGTTAGTAGCGATCGGAGAACATACTTACCTCCCACTTGTTACACGTTGTCTAGAAAGGAGAAGAAAGCTTTTTGTGAATGATTGGTAAATGTTAAGGTGCCACAGGGTTACTCATCCAACATTCGTACATTGGTATTAATGAAAGATCTGAAGTTGATAGGTCTTAAATCTCATGATTGTCACGCTCTAATACAACAAATATTGCCCGTGTCAATTCGATATATATTGCCAAAGCATGTACGGTTTGCAATCACCGGACTTTGTTTCTTTTTCAATAGTATGTGCAATAAAGTTATTGACCCTGATACTCTTGATAAATTGCAAAGAGAAGTGGTTGTTACCCTATGTCATCTTGAGATGTATTTTCCTCCTTTTTTCTTTGATATCATGGTACATTTTGTTGTCCACTTGACTAGGGAAGTGAAAATGTTGGGACCAATTTTCTTGCATTGGATCTATCCATTTGAATGATACATGCACATTTTCAAAGGTGATGTTTAAAACCGTTATCGGTCTAAAGGGAGTATTATTGAGGGTTATGTGGAAAGAGAGGTTATATATTTTTGCAATGACTTTCTGAGTGGTAATGACTCTCTTGTGAATGAAAAGAATATTGATGAGCATTTTGGCAAAGGAATTTTGGGATCACGGGTGAAAGTAATCAACCATGAGCAGTCAGAGCAAGGTCACTTGTATAGTTTACACAACATTGATGAAGTGAGTGTTTATATCGAGGAACATACCAATTTCATCAAGAGACAATATCCTTGATCCAATTCAATGTGGCTTGCTAGAGAGCATAACAAGACATTTATTAAGTGGTTTGAAGATAAAGTCTTACATCAACTATCTCAAACACCAGATAATCTTACTAAAACCATCAAATCCCTCGCCTTTAAACCAAAATTGAATGTTATGTCTTATGAAGGGTTTGACATACATGGATTCTCGTATTACACAAAGCGTCAAGATGATAAGAGTGTCATCCAAAACAGTGGGGTCAACCTTTAAGCATCTTCATTGTTTTTTGCAAGTGCAAAGGATAAGAGTCCACGTGAAGCTAAAATGTCATATTACGGTGTCATTGAAGACATATGGGAGTTTGACTATGTAGATTTCAAAATTCCACTCTTTAAATGTAATTGGGTTGACAACAACAAAGGAGTTATAGTGGATGAATTGGGTTTCACATTAGTGAACTTTAAAAAGATTGGCAAGAAGGATGAACCATTCATATTGGCATCACAGGCAAAACAAGTATTTTATATCGATGATCCTGCAAATGATAAATGGTCAGTTGTTCTTTAGGGTAAAAGATAGTTCATTGAAGATCCTATAGATGAATAAGAGTACTATGATAAGTATGATGACTCCAGTCCATTCTCAGTTGGGTTGCCAACACCACCAAACATTGAAGCTGGGGATCACAATGACTTGTATGTTCATGGGGATCACAATGAAGGATTGTTAATTGATAAAAGATCACAATATTAGAGGCATGCATGTTTATATTTTTTATATGTTTTATTTTTCTGAATGTGAACTTTACAATGTGAATGTGGACTTTACAATTCGAATTACTTTACAATGTGAATGTGAACTTTACAATGTGAATTACTTTACAATGTGAAATTTATAATTTGAATGTGAACTTTCAGATGGCTGAGCAGTCCCATGATGACTATGCTAATGATCATTGTGAGGGTGAGGACGTGCCTGTGCCTCCTGACAATGTAAGTTTTAAGAATATATCCATAAGGTTTCTATATATATGTTCATTTATAATTATATCATGTAAGCGTGTTTTTTTTAATCAAATTTTAGGTTGGTGATGTACCCCCTGAAGAAACTATAGCATTTGATGAGTAGAAAAAGAAAATTGAGAAAGTGAGGGGCATCATAATGATGAACAAGTTACTACAACAAAGGGGCAATGGACCCAAATTGGCTGTGGATTTCAATCATGCAAGAAATCCATATGGAGTGAATCGTAACTCATTTATTTCATATCTTGGGGTTCTTACTCACAACCATTGCAGTCCTAACCTAGGATCCTGGCATAAAGTTACTAAGGGGAAGAAAGACCAAATATAGAAGGAACTATGCATGAGTTATTATTATTTGTAATTCTATTTGTATAGATTACTAATTTTTAGGATACTAGTTAATAGAAATTCTATTTAATTTGTAGAGCATATTTGATCTGGATGAAAAGCTGCATCGTAAATGTGTGATGCAACAATGTGGGAGGGTCCTAAGGAACTATAGGACCAGTCTCACCTGAGATTACATACACAATGCTGAGAATAGGTTCTTGATTGATTTCCAATTCTAGACATTGATCACTATTTGACTATCTCTACACTAATAATTTTTGTTTGTATTCTCTTTAAAAAATAAATTTAGGCAGAAGGAAGACACAAAGAAATGGAACTACCTAGACCCCAAAGACTAGGAGGAGTTTGTTACCCAAAGAAAAATGGATGAATTCAAGGTATTAAGTGCTACTCCCAATTTAATTAATATATGTTCATATGTATTCACCTATTCAAGATTAACCTTAAGTGTTACTAACCAAATCAACGTGCTATCTAACTAGGCTATCATCGATGCTCAACGAGCAAGGTGTGCACTGAATGTGCATGACCACACAATGGGTCCAAGAGGATATGCAGGCATTCGCCAAAGACTACAAGCTAAGTCTGCTCAGCATGCTGCTACTCAGGAGACTGCAGAGTCCTCTACTACTGCTCCTGCACCTCTGCCTCGCCATGCTATGTGGATAGCTGGGAGGCAAAATAAGAAGGGAGACATACCGAAGCCCGCAACTGCTGAGGCGGCTGCAAAAATGGTAAAAATCAACTCTTAGAGCAACGATCGATATTTATTATTGTTATGTTTACTTACGAATTTTTGTTGATGGTGATTAGCGGGAGTTGCACGAGCAGAGGAAGGAAGGCAAGTTCATCCCTCAGGGCACAAGGGATGAACTGACAGTTGCTTTGGGTAACCCAGAGCATCCTGTATGTGTTAAGGGTGCAGGCGTTGGTGTGGGCATCAAAGCGTTCTTTGGGCCATCCCAACACAAACCTATCCCAAAAGCGGGACTTTCACAAGCTGAGGTAACCTATTCTTATTTTAGAATGTTATTGCAAAAGGGAATTCAATAATCAGACTCTAGCATTTCTTTTATCCATGTATAGGTAGATGCATTAATTGATAGGAGAGTCAAGGAAGCACTTGATAAGAGACTCCATGATGCAATTAGCAAGTGGCAGGTGTCTCAGACGGCCACTCAGACAATACTTGTGACATGCCGCGCTTCCCCTACTACTCCTACTACAGAGGTTGGGAGTAATCCTATAGGCCCACCACCTATCAGGTCGTCTGTAAGTATTTTTTTGACATAGTAGCTAGTCTGTTCAAGATGATATGTTTGTGTATATATGCATATAACATTCTTTACGTAAATTTGTAGGGGTTGAAGCCATACTAACTAAAAAGTCAAGAATATATCGTTGCAGAGGTGTTGGCTTACCCACCCCTTAAAGGGTGCATGATTCATGGGTATCCAATACCAGATGGTGTGGTACGTGTGAGCCCAATACATGTACTCCCCGAATGGAGGGATCTTGCACTGCCTCATGCACACCCAGATGCTGAAAAACTTGGTGAGGCAGTAGGCGGAGTGATACTGTGGCCCGAAGCAGATGTCCTCTATACTAATATTGTATGATAAATTTCCATTATGTTAATTTGTTAGTGTGTATATATGAGTCAATTGATCTGAAATTATATATACAGGTAAAAAAGATGAGACCTGCTACATCTCAGCCTCCACCTCCTTGACTACCGAGTTGGCTTCCAAGGGACCTACATGCCTCGATAGTCCCAATTGTAGGGGTGTGGTAGTATGGATCGACAAACATGATCCAAATTGCCCAATAAATGTTACTATTCTGGAGGATGTTGTAGGTAAATCATATGATAACAATCTATTTATACAAGTTTAACATATGTATTAATGCATACGTAATACACGTTTTGCATACATATTAATGATAGGTATTAATGCAGGTCAATCATACAAAAACAAGATATTTATACCAGATGTTTTGGAGTTGTTTCATTATGATTGGCTGAACACATCTATGATAGAGTTGTGGATATGGTGAGATATTGTTTATACATCCATATACCTTGTTTTATATATGGTGATCTGGTTTCTTATATATTAATGCATACGTAATACATGTTTTGCAGCCACTTACACACGATATGTATAGATTTTGGTTTTCCCATGTAAGATTTTTGGTTCCATCTTTGATTAGTGTTGTAGATGCAGACCCTTCTTCAGTTACTTCATACTGCTGTCATGCTTTTCAATATTTTGGTAAAAATAATAAGACGGTGATAATAGCTCCATTCAATGTCAAGTAAGTTTACTTTTCTTATAATTTGGACTTAAGCAAATTACATTTTTATTGTGGATTTTGAGTTATTAATTTTCTACTTTCTTACCTATAGTGGTAAACATTGGGAGTTACTAGTTATTATCCCCAAGACGTTCACTGTCTATTATCTAGATCCTGCGGGGAGTGAGTTGAATACATTATATGGACATACAATTAAAAGTCCATTATTCTCCTGAGAAATTTCATATTTTTATATCCATTAACATATGTTACTACATTACTATTTAATTATGCAATTTAATGTGTTACATTAACATATGTAGGGATTTACAAGAGTACAAAAAAGTTGGAGGAAAGGTCCCCAGGAAAAAGAATCTGTCACTAATTTGGGAGAATATGAAAGTAATTTCCTAACTCCAATGTATATATTATTTATGTGAACTGTGCTTATTTGTATTTTGAATATTTTGTATGTTTCAATTTATAGTGTGCTACACAAGACAACGGTTGGGCATGTGCCTACTATGTGATGAGATTTATGGACCTAATCATCAAACATGCTGTAATGGAAATCATTACAATACAACATGTATTATACATAGTCTCATTAGATAATATGAAATATATCAATCTTATTATATATTATTAATTATATATATACGTCATTTTCTTTGCAGGTCTTTAAAAATGACTTCAGCAAAGGTGGAAAGCTATTGGATGTACATACTTCCTATACGAGAGAGGAATTAGATGCTGTAAGAGAAGAATAGGCAAAATCCCTACAAATAGTGGGAATTTTTAAATATAATTTTATTGACAATGATGACAATGATGACGATGATGAATAAAGAATAACTTTGTTCTCATAATTATTTTTGTGTGAATGTGAATGACTTTTTATTAATTGCCATATGTGTGAATGTGAATGTGAACGACTTTTTCTAATCAATACATGAATGTTTCTACATGTGTCTGAATGTGAAAAAGATGAAATGAATGGAACTGAATGTGTATGTAAATAACTTTGTAGGTTTCTACATGTATCTGATCAATACATGTGTTTGAATGTGAATAACTTTTCAGGTTTGTGGCATGCTGTATGGATGGCATCAATGGATGCTGTAAACCTACAGTTCAGAATTGAACTGCAGGTTCTGCATCATGCTGACCAGCCCTACAGCAGGCCAGCAAACTGATAAGAAAAATAATAATAAGAAAATAGGCGTCGATTGTTTATAAACAACCGACACCAAAATCATACAACATCAATTATTAGCAAAAAACCGATATCTTTATCCTGTCCTGGTGTCAGTTGTCGGTAAAAACTGACGCCTATTACCACAGCCGTGTTGGCCAGCACGTCTGTGCTGGCAGTGATATGGCATCAGTTATTTGCATAAAACCAAAAACTTTATCAAGATATAGTATCGGTTATATACAATAATTGACGCTGATAGTGCCCTTACTGGTGCTTTATTGATGGCAGGAACGGTAATGGCGTTGATTCTTTTAATAACCGACGCCTGTAACCACTCTATAGTTTCGATTTTCTTAAATAACCGACGCCTATAGTCCCTTTGTTGGTGCGTTTTCAGTGGCGGGAAGTGTTTTGACATCAGTTAGGGAACCAACGCCAAAGGGTCCCACCTTTAGTGGTACCCACTTGGGTGTTGCTTGGAAACTGAAACTAAAGGCCTTAATTAACCGACGCTAAAGGCCTGTTCTGTAGTAGTGTGTCCCAGGTGTTCAATGAAAGCATTTTCCTAGTTGAAAGGATTCCCTTTAAGGATACACTACATAGCGTAGAGATCTGTAGTGTGCAGCGCCTTGACTGGAGTCCCTATAGAGAATCATGCAAGAAAGTACCCTGTGTAGATATTAAAGCAGCGGGCTATGTATTGTGGACTCTTTCATATTGCCAGGCTGAGGTTCAGAGGTACTAGTAATTGTTGACCAAAAATCATCTACCATGTATTGGGATCAAAGTCTTGCTGTGAATCACAGTTTTACAACCATTCATCATCAACATCTTGGCATATGATAGAGAGAAATTAGGAAGAGCTAAGCTAGTGATTTTCATCAAACATTTGGAAGGAACAACTAAATCGCCAATTGCTGGGATGATGTTTTGTGAAAGAGGCTAGAAATTTTAGAGTAAGTGTCAAAAAAACCGATTGTGGTTGGTACACAAAGGAATAAATCCAATTTTAGTGCAAGATATGATTTATTCAGCTATTTAATCCTATCTTGCATAAGGTGGCAATTGTAGACCCATCAAGGATAAGTCAATCTAGCCTTCTAGATGATCTTATATCAACAACGATGATTTTCAATGAGGAACGTATGATAGGTGCCAAGAAGGGGGTGATTCTGTCCTCAACCTATCTCTACGGTGCTTTAATATCTACACAGGGGTTGTCGGGCAGTAGATCGTAGATTGCAGCGTCGCTATTTTTTGCATCGGTAGAAGCAAGCTTTTTTATATTGTGTCCCAATTTTGGTGCCGACACAACGTCCGACATGTCTTTAGGCATGTCGCTACCCAAAGTCCCATAAAGGTTGGTCGATGGTGTGAGGTTGCGTTGAAGGAAACTCATCATTTAGTTGTCTTCGAATGGGTGATTGCTAGGGAATTGGGTGACTCCTATTGGAGGCTAATTTGGAGAGCTTTTAGGGCGAAGGAACTGACAACACAAAATTTTCTTTCTCTCTCTTAGCAATGTGGGATGCCTCCCATAAGTTCTTTGTGTTTAAGGTCGTTTGGATTGACATAATGCTTCCGCTATGTGTGAGGAAGAGCATGTAGACTTTGACCCTCTTTATGTTGCTCCAATATTCCATTATTGGTTTGGTTATCTTCTTGATACATGGAATAATTGGAGGCAAAGTATAGCTTGATTCACTGGCCATTCACCATGAATTCACCTCTTGCTTCATCTTCCAACACGTAAGCCCCATGTGAATAAATTTGTTTCACCACATACATGCCATACCACCTTGTTTTCAGCTTCCCTGGAAAAAGTCACAACCTCGAGTTATACATAAGAACTAGATCTCCCACCTTGATGTCCTTCCTTCTTATATGATGTTCATTCCAAGTTTTAGTTTGTTCCTTGTACATGTGTGCACTTTCATAGACTGACATTCTGAGTCATCTAATTCTTGAATTTGTAGCTACCGATTCTCCTTGGCCATTGATAGATCGAAGTTGAGGGTTTTTATTGCCCAACTGGCTTTGTGTTCCATTTCTATTGGCAGATGGCATGATTTCCCATAGATTAGGTGAAAGGGAGTTGTTCCTAGTGGTGTTTTTAACACGGCATGGCAAGCCCACAAAGCGTCACTCAATTGTAGGGCACAATCTTTCCTTGTCATGTTCACACTTTTCTCGAGTATTGCTTTTATCTGTCTGTTAGAGACTTTGGCCTATCCGCTAGTTTGGAGTGATACGGTGATGTTGTCTTGTGGTTTACCCCATATTTTTATAAAAATGATTCAAATTTTCTTTCAGGAAAATGGGAATATCCATCTGAGATCACAATTCGAGGCACTCCAAGTTGCAGGAAAATGATGTCTTTGAACATTTTGATAACGGGCTTCGAGTCACACAAGATTGTGGGAATAGCTTCAACCCACTTAGAGATGTACTCTACCACTATGAGAATGTAGGAGAGTCCACATGAGGGATGGAATGGCCCCATGTAATCTTTTCCGTAGACATCAAAGATCTCCAATTCTTTCCATTGTGTAAGAGGCATCTCGTCCCGTCTTGATATATTTCTAGATCGCTGACACTGTTCACACAATTGAGTATAATTGTAGGTGTCTTTAAAGATAGTCGGCCAGTAGAACCTGCATTGTAAAACTTTAGTGATAGTTTTCAAGGCAGACATATGCCCACCCGTGGGTCCTGAGTGATAGTATAGCAAGATATTCTTGGATTCTTTGTAAGTTTACACATCGCCGATAGAGGCCATCTGCATACAATAAAAAAAGAAGCAGTTCATACCAGTAGTATTTTTGGACATTATATAATAATTTCTTCTTTGTCCT
The DNA here is from genome assembly GCA_963693085.1 of Alisma plantago-aquatica. Taxonomy (NCBI): domain Eukaryota; kingdom Viridiplantae; phylum Streptophyta; class Magnoliopsida; order Alismatales; family Alismataceae; genus Alisma; species Alisma plantago-aquatica. The sequence continues at coordinate 614,230,784 of OY856411.1, read as the reverse complement.
TTGTATTCTGAGTGGATGATTCCTACAGATAAATAATTACGTAGTTCGCAAACCAGGGCCAACTTACCTCAAGACGCAGTAGGTGCTCGTCCAAGAGTGATTCATTGATTGTTGTTGGTTTATTGTAATCATGGATGAGTCTGCTCAAATGATCAACAACAACATTTTCACACCCTTTCTTGTCCCTGATTTCAAGGTCAAATTCTTGTAGGAGAAGGATCCAACGAATGAGACTTTGTTAGGCATCCTTTATTTGACATCAAATATCTGATAACGGCATGGTCAGTGTATACAATAACTTTGGATCTCACCAAGTATGACCATAATTTATCGAAGGCATACACAATGGCCAACATTTCCCTCTCTGTCATTGTGTAGTTTGACTGTGCCTCGTCAAGGTCTTGGAAGCATAATAGATCACTTGGTGTTTGTTGTCAATGAACTATTCCAAAATGGCTCCAACTATGTAGTTGCTTGCGTCACACATGATTTTAGAGGATTGACTCTAGTCAGGCACATAGATGACATGGGTGGTGGTGAGAGTCTCTTTCAAAGCAGTGAAGCTTTTCATACATTCTTCACTAAATTCAAACTCAATTTCCTTCAGTAGGATCTTGGTGAGAGGCTTCACAATTTTCATAAAGTCTCATATGAACCTTCTATAGAAACCTACATGGCCGAGGAAAGCAAGTATCTCCTTCATAGTCTTGGGTGGTGGTAATGTTTCTATTACCTCCACCTTATCTGGGTCAACTTCTATCCCCTTATTGGAGATTTTATGACCTAGGACAATGCCCTTGCATACCATAAAGTGACATTTTTCCCAATTAATAATGAGACGAGCCTCTTCGCACCTTGTGAGAATGAGATCAAGGTTCTTGAGATAGTTGTCGAAAGAATCTCCGTAAATAGAGAAGTCATCCATAAAGACTTGCATGATGGATTCATTGAGCCTAGAGAAGATGGATGATATGCAACGCTGGAAAGTAGTTGGAGCATTGTACATACCAAAGGGCATGCATATAAAGGCATACATTATTAAAGGACATGTAGAGGTGGGTTTTTCTTACACATCATGGTGAATCAAGATTTGATAGAACCCAAAATAGCCATCAAGATAACCGGTATATTCCTGGTGAGCAAGTCTCAATAGGACTTGATCTAAGAATAGGAGGGGGTAGTGATTTTTCCTGGTTGCTTTATTCAACTTACATTATTCAATGCACATTCTCCATCCCGTGTCTGTCAGCGTAGGTATGAGTTCCCCTTAGTCATTTTGAATGACTGTTGTCCCACCCTTTTTGGGCACCACATGGACATGGCTCACCCATTAAAAATATGAAATTTGATATATAATACCTGCACATAGTAGCTTTATCACTTGTTTTTGCATGAATTCCTTCATATTTGGGTTGACAGTCTCTTGAAGGTTCATGATCCTCTGTCATTGGTATCTTGTGCATACATACAACAATGCTGATTCTAGTAAGGTCACTCATGCTATAAACCAAGGTTTTTTTCTTTCCATTTTTGTAGAACCATCATCATTTTATCTTCTTCCCCTTGTCTGATTGGACATAAGTCTCCTTCATCGAGGAATTGATATTTAAGTCCGTCAAGTAGCGTCTTCAACTCAAGTTTCATTTGGAGCGATGTTTCCAGGGAGATTTCTACAACCATCCACATATCTTCAAAGGTTTCAAAAGGTCTCTCTTCTAATTCTATAGTGTCTAATTGCTTTATGTACATGGAAACTTGGGGGTCTTCCTCAGTGGCTTCATCTCCATCAAGAGCTGCTTGCAGGGGATCTTCATAGAATATATGTCAGAATTGGTTTTGTATCTTCAACACAATTTGCAGAGAAAACTTCTGCAGTGAAGCCTGGTGCCTTTAATCGATCGAGGACTCGATACTCAAGGGTTTCCTCACCTAGCCACTGAAGGAGCGTTCCCACTTCGACATCTACTAGGGATCGTGCTATGTCCAAGAAAGGTCTTCCAAAAATCAATGGGTATTAATCATCTTCTTTAATATCCATAAACAAAAAATTACATGAGATGTAAGTGCTTCTCCATTTAACCAAAATGTCTTTTATTATCCCCAAAGGCTTTTTTTGTGGATGCATCAACTAAGTGGATAGTCATGGCGATCGGCAAAAGGTTAGTGAACCCTAAATGTCGACAAAATGTCTACGGAAGTATGGAAATGCTTGCTCCTAAATTGGCCAGTCCTTTATAACATGTGTCATGCCCCATGAAACAGTCTAACCTGAAGGGTCCTGGATCTTTCTGCTTCTAAGTTATCTGATTTTGCACTATGTAGGATGTAATTTTTGCAAGCTTCACTATTTCATATTCCCATGTAATATTTTTTTGAGAGGAGAGTCTTGAGATATTTGGCTCAAGTTGGCATTTCAGTAAGGATGTCAATCAATGGAATACTGACATGGAGCTTCTTCATAATATCTTTGAGTTTCATAAATCGATTGTCCAACTTGGTTTGTCTTATAAGTCCCTCATAAGGTATGTGAGGCTTGTGTACACATGCATCAATGAGCGGTGGAGATGCATAATCAACTATCATCGTGACATCGGTCGTTCTTTGTTGATCTTTGACTGAACCTCTATGATGGGCGACTTTCCCATTTGAACCTCATCTAAAACTTTCCTTTCTTAATTGGGTTTGGTAGGAGGGCTGAGTACTCATTTCCTTACCCAGTTGTCACTACATTTGACTGCTCTGATTGCTTGAGGTTGACTTCTGGATGGATGATGTTTGTGACTGCTGGTGATGACTGATTGGATGTCAAACAGTCCATCTAGGATTCTAGTAGTTTGTGATTGGCCATTGCTTCAACGATCTGGGTCTGACATGCTGCAATCATTTATTGATAATGTTGTTATCGAGTCTAGCATTGATGAAGTCTCTTCTCGAGGGAATGGCACTTGTAGTAGCCTTTGATAGTCCTGACTAAAGGAATCAAATACCAAGTCTTCCAGACCATGAGCATTTGAGAGCCAACCATAGGTCTCTTTATGACATAATTCATTGGTGGGTGTGACAATTTGTACTTGGAGGATATGATGCTTCTTCTCATATGCCTTAAAAGATCTTTTGAGATTGTCTTTCTTGGAAACAATAACTTTCAAAGTCTTAGATATGGATTTGAGTTCTAAATGATTTTTCATCCCCGTGGTTTCCAGACTGTTTCTTCTTGGAGGTCCAACCCAATGGGTTTGATTTTTGGCCACAAGCTCAACTATCCTTAATGCACTGTAGAGTCTCTGTTGCATTAAATTCCCATTTGAGGAAGAATCAAGGAACTTCTTAATCTCATTGTCAACTCCCCAATAGAAAAATTTGATGATTTGATTTTTAGGGATAATGTGATGTGGGAACTTGTGAAAAAGTCTGTTGAATCATTCCCATGCTTCATACATGGGTCCTCGGGTGCTTGACTGAACCTGGTAATTTGTCCCCCATCAAATATGTCATCGCAGGTGGGTAGAATTTTTCCAAGAATTTGTTCTCCAAGGCTTCCCATGTAGTGATTGGACCTCCTCGAAGTGTGTTATACCATGCTTTAACTTTGTCTATGATAGAGTATTTGAAGAACTACAGTCATATAACATCATCGGTGGTGCTTGAAGGTTTCATCATGGAGCAAAGGTTGATGAACTTAAGAAGATGTTTTTGACAATCATCTCCTATTCTTCTTGTAAACACAGAGTTTTGCAATAGGTTGACCCATTGGGCTGTGATCTCGATCGGGTCGCTAGGGGGTTGGACTAGATGAGGCAAGTTAGTGACTTTAGGGATGGAGAAATCCCATAGTTCTTTCGCATGCTCCACGGCTTGGGTGGCTTCTAAGTTGATCTTGAACTCGACCTCCGCATGTTCCCTAGATTTCGCGGTGAGTAATTCTCACTGGTTCATGATTGGTGCGTCGATGCGTGCTTGGATTACTGCTTCCACAGTCATCATGTTTGCCATGGTTCTCTCTTTGTGAAATTTTTTGAAGGTTCTCTCAATTTTAGGGTCGAAAGGAAATTTAGAGTCAAGACTCTTGGATTTTCACATATGCTAGAAGTGTCTAAAAAGAGAAATGAGGATTTATGAGTGATGCGCCTGGTTCTAGAGGATTTTCAATAGTATCAACAAAAATAAATAAACAAAAAGAAAAACCCTAATTGCACTTGTACTTTTGAAAATATTTAACTACCGTTGTCCCCGACAACGACACCAATTTTTGGTGGGGCTCCAAATGTCACTGATGCGAGGATTTTGAGTTGCTTATATAGACTTGTTTTACATGTGTTTTATGTGTTTATTAGTCACTTTTGTGGTTAGTATCGCATGATTCATTCACTTTAGTCTATAATATCATTTGTATCAAATCTCTCATATTTTATCTTTTTGATTATAAATGATCATATTGATATGTTTTAGCATAGCTGATTTGGCTTTATCTTGAAATTTCAAGAAGAACGGATATACACAGCTGTCGATACCATCGACATCCGTCGATAGTATCGACACAGTCACAGTGAGACAGCCGCAAGGAGCCAAGATGAGTCGATACCATCGACTACGAAGTCGATAGTAGTGAGATACCTACAGCGAGCCAGCAACCAACCCGTCGATACTATCGACATTGCCCAACTTCAGTGTCAGATTGGTTATAAAACCGACGCCTAAAGGTGTCGATACCATAGACACTAAAGTCGATGGTATCGAGTCTGCATCAGTGGGAACGTCAGAGGAAAAGACAACTTGCCGATATTATGGCAGGTCGATACCATCGACCCGCGTCGATGGTATCGACGCCGTCAGGATAGGTTTTGTTTCAGATCGATTCTAATCGGACGGTGGTGATCTTTTGGCGACCTAAAGTGGTCCATATACCTAATTTCGGCGGCCCTAAGGGGGGAATCACGTCATTAGTCATTGCACAAGTCTCGAGGAGAGGTGGAGAGAAGAACGGAGCCTAGAATCACGCCTCAATCATTTCGAGAGCTGCAGAAGATGTTTTCCACTGCCAAAAGGCTGTAGATCGCGCACTCTACGTCAAGGAATGCCCAGATTTCCTCCGTCCAGGGGTTTACATCACTTTTATTCACGTTTTCTCTATGTTTTCCCTTTCTCTCATCACGTCTCATTGAGATGAACATGCAGGGCTAATCCCCTTTGTCTTTAGGACCGGGAGTAGCCCGGGTAATCATTGTATGACATTTTTACCATAGTAATTCATATTTTGTCTCTTAAATCCGTGGTATGATTTCATTTTCTCCAATATATCATTATGATTGATTACCCTAATGATAATCTAATGCCTTTAATTGCTTTGAAAGAAGAATTAATGGTTGAAAAGAGACGAAATTCACATTAACTAATAAATCCTTTGAACAAGGTGATGTACGGTTAATGGTGGAAACCCAGAGTTTGGTCTTCATGCACCTAGTTTAGGGTATAGGTTACTATTACCATGGAACCGACCTAGATTTAGGTAGTGAATTGTATCATGATAGTGAACAATTCTGAATACAGGCCACTACCTGGAATGAGAGACGAATTTGATTAATTATGTAGGAATGAATACAATGAGAACCTACGGTGAAACCGCAATCCTAAAGATTCCCACCTAAATTGATTAAACTAAAAATTTAATCGATTACTTTGTTTTCTTTCATTTTTATTTTTCTTTTTCAATCAACTCTCAAAACCTTTTAATTGGTCTAGCTGATCCCGAGTAGTTAGTAAGTAGTCTACTGACATTTCAGTGTCCCTGTGTTCGACTCGGGCCTCACAAAGGCCTATATTACTCTGACGCGTGCACTTGCATTATACACATGGTAAAATTGTGTCAGTCGCACCAATAAAACCCTAAAAGAATAACTCTTAGGTTTAACCAAAAGCGGTGCACTAATTCCCCACTCCACACAAGTGGAAGTCTTGTTGCAATATTCTTAAAGATCAAACCCAATGGACAATTTTTTTAAGTAGTTATGTAGCTTCAGAAGTATTAAGAGTAATATTTATCATCGAGTAGTTGAAGGATTGATTAAATTAAGATGTTTTCAAAAGCATAAGAGATTAAGGAGATAAATAACAAATAATAAAGAGAATTAGGGCATGGAATTTTGCTACCTAGGCCTTTGTAATTATCCTAACAAGAAATAACTCTTCAATGGTCATTGCTAAATTGAGGCTTAGCTGCTGCACCCTCACGGGATACATGTCATCACCTAGTATAGACTCCCCTGGAACCAACCGTCATTGGTACCCAAGTTCCTTGCCTATGCTACTGAACTCCTTTACTTACGATTGACCATCCTTGTAACATAGCAAATCGAAGTCCAAACACCTCACCATCCCTTGCTGATTGGTCAGGGGGATAATAAGATCATTCTGTTGTTCTAATCACGCTCACAACAACCTGCATATCCATGATTATAACTAAAATGCATAATAAGTCGTCAATTTGCAAAGCAAGGCATCGAGCCGAATGGTACTTTATTTAGCAACTATATTATCAAGTTTAGATACAAGCTAAGATAAATACGGATGATCGATGTTAGTCCTCATTCCCCAGCACAAAGCGTCTACTCACTCATGGTGAGAGACAATGATATAGAGATCGAAGGAATGATGGAGAAGGCCATGATGCCTGGTGTAGGAAGACCAATTTCTTGGTTGCGACCGCCTCCTCCTCACTAGGGTTTGTGCTACAGAATGTGGCTTCTAATAACTGATCAGAGATACCTCAAATGGATGATGAGGGTTCCCTTTTATAGATGCATTTATCTCCCTTGAAACCCTAAAATTGAATGCTTGTGGTCAAAGGCATCTACTTGCATGGCCCATACTCGGTCCAACATACAACTCATGTGGGTTGCTCAATTTGAACCTCATCTCTAGTCCTCTAGCGAGCCAACACGACTGAACTGAAATGGGCTGGATGCCGAGAGATCCCATCAAGACATAGAAATATGGAAGACTCTGGTTGGAGAGTGGCTCGAGTCAGGGGAATGGCAGAACCGCTCGCTCGACTAAGTGGTTGGAAGGTAATAAAAAGGAAAGCTTTCGTGCCTTCCTTCCCTTAAGGCATACATCATAGGGGTTTAATCGTCCATCTGGGCGTCATGGTGCAACTTTGGTTGATTTTGCACAAAATACATATGAAATGCATTAATATACAAAAAAGGGAAAATAATTTTATTTAAGTATATGTAAAGATAAAACTAAGAAATAGAGACACAACAACACCTAAAAAGTGAATAAAACAATATATAAATGGCTAAAAATATACTCATCACACATCCACCACCCAAAGCTTTTAGACCCCATTTCACTGGGTTCTACCAGATTAGGAAGCAACACCAGACCCCATAAAATCCTCCTCTGGGGTCAATCACACTCGACGTCAGCCCAAGAGCTTCCATGGATCATGCTTCCTTCTCTGACGAAGATGAGCCCAACTAAGAAAATCCGACCATAGCTATCCAATTAATGATCTTGTAGCTTCCTTAAAGCTTATTCTTTGATTTCCTCTTGTCTTTGGCCAGTGATTTTTAGCCTAGGTTTGCCTTCGAACTCAGGCTACCTTGTTGGAGAAAGCAAGCCTTGAAACACCACTAGGACAACATTTTCAACATGTTTTTCCCTTAAAAAACAATTACAGGATCACCATGGTGATGTTTCCTCCCTCAGTTTCATGTTTTCATACCTGTGTCATAGTCTTTGTGTTTTTGGCCATGTCATCCTATTTACAACCATAACAAGGTTATTGTACAAATCTAAGGCTTGTACATAAGTGTTGTTGGGTTCCCTACCTCTGTTATGTCTCCACAAGTTGTTTGAACACATTTGTATGTGTTGGTATTGGTGCTTTACCCCTCCCAATCTTCCTCAGTCATCCTGCCATGGAGGCAATGTGGGATCTCACCTCCTGGCATCTCAGAGCCCACATAATGGCTCTTGAGGACTGTGTGGAGGTGGTGAGTCCAGTAGAAGCTATATTTGCTTCCCAATTTTACCTTCTTGTGCGCTCGATTGAAAATCCTTTGCTCAAGTTGATTGCTAGCACCATGGCTAAATGAAGAAGAATCTAGGCTTCAATTTTACCTCCCTACCCCTGCTCCTCCGATTTCTATGTCACATATGCCTAGGGAATTTCAAGTTTTCTGAGTTTTATTAAGTCAACAATGGCACATTGGTTAGTGATGAGATTTTGACTATTTTACCCCCCTATCATGCATATGTAGAAAATAACATCAAGGGCATATCAGTCCATCCACCCCTTTTTAATAGACGAGTTTTTAGTGTTTTTATGAAATCCTTTCAAGTGTTTATTTCTTTTCTGATTGGCCAAAATCAACCCAGCCTTTGGAAATGTAGAAAAAACTTCAAGATTCAACTGGAGATGAACCATAGATGAATTTTGATAAGCTTTTCGAGGTCTAACTAATGGTTTAGGTTTAAGAGCCTAATTTGACTTTGAGTCTCTCTATTTTAGCCAAGAACCATGAAACCCTAGAAACTAAGATGAATATAATTATTAATGAACGGTTATCAAATGAACAAGGTAATTAGGGTTCATCAACCCTAAGAACATGATTAGGGATTATTCAACCTAAGAAGAGCACTCATGTTGTCTTCAAGAGATGTAAGTGGTTGATGCCCATGAGTAATCATACTTATTAAGCTCAGTATTGATGAATGCATATTCATCTTAGTTCTGGTCGCCACTTTTGGCCCTGTTTTGCACTCAAATCTCTCATATATCCCCTAAATCTGCTCATATATAATTTTCCTGAGTTTCATATGATTATTTAGGGTCCTCATCAAATGCACTGGTTTTCATGGTAGGATAAAGCATTCTACTATGATCACCATCTTAGGAGATGGCGGGCCCAAGAAACTTTTGATAATTTGAACCCTATTTTCGATGGTCAACTCCTTCATCAGAAAGCACCCTCATTAGTCAGAGGATTCATCAACACAAGTCCATTGACCCATATGAATAGCCCCCCATGGGGGTGGGCTTGTTCCATGAGGGTAGTGACCAATACGATCAATGCTGTCAAAGAAGTGCAATGACCACTACACCCAGAAAGGTAGTTGTTACACCCCGATCTCACAATTTCCTCAAATCATGAGATTAGGGCATAAGATGGTATTTGTACGCAACACAAAGAACACCCTTAACTTTTTCTTTTCTTTAAAACTCTTGTTTCCCCGCATTGAACCACATATCATCTTAACAAAGGAATCTGAACATTTCTTTTACTAATCAGACTTCAATAGTAAAGATACATGTATAAGCATTCACGATGTCTTTCACACATTATGCACATGAAACTTGCTAATTAGCATACATATCAAAGAGGAACAATATTACACATTGTAATTACAACTCTCTCTCTAAACTCTTACTGAGGACCTAGAGTGACAAGGACCGACTGACTCAACTAATCTCGTACTTGACTCTTGTGGCAGGTCTACACTGATGCTCTGACCATCTTCAAGTCCACGCGGTTAACCCTAAAAATGTTTGAGTAGAGGGGTGAGCCTACTCGCTCAGTGAATGAGTACTTCATGGAAACAGACTAATGCACTAATGTGATTACAGATATAATTTGAATAAACGATATGAAATTTAACAACAATAAATATTACACTGAGCAGTTCGAAAACAATATAATTGAAATAACAAAGAATGTAAATATTGCATCCAAAGAATAGCTACTAGAAGACTATGCTCTAGTCTTCCTTAACTCTTTCATTAATAAAGGACTCTGTGAACCTATATGATCATATTTTAGCTTATGCCCTGATCCTATGCAGTGTACTCTGCATAAGAGACTCGCAGTGCACTACGACCACACCATACAAGACTTAGCGACACACCCGGGAAATGCTAAGTCTGACGCCAGCCCTGCTCTGCAACAGGGTCACTGGCTCGCCGGCTTCACTGCACTACATCGAGTGCTCTAGACTCCTCCTCTAACCTGAGTACACAAGCAGAGAGTCTCACGGGGTTATCTCCATGACACAAGCACGGATAATGTTGCAATAACCCCCACTTTCCTCCAGTGCCACCGTGACACAAGCACGCGTTGTTGTTGGACACTGCCTCTCTATCCTCGTGTCTCCATGACATCGCACGGATAATGTTGCAACACAAGTTTCACCCCTAAGTTGCAGATACCTCTTAGGGGTTCTACGGTGTTCAAGGCACCTAAGTCTAACATTAACATTATAGGTGCATTTTAAATAGAAAATCATGACTCATTTAACATTTCTTACAAGGTTCACACGGCCTGCCATATCATATCATAAGCAACATCATAACTCATGTATTCAACATATATCATATCTCAATAACATCCCTTTCTAGGGAATGTCATAACTCATCACCTACAATTTACGAGATATGTATTGAAAATAAGGAGCCCTGCAGTATATAGATATCATCTCAGAGAGAACAAGCATATAAGGTTAAATGCACTAGAAACATATAATTCAATAATTAAGCATCACCACATCTCATATCGAGACCTTTCATATTACCATAACATGATTCATTGAACACCCTATCCTTAGGGTTTCATTTGCCTTATTCATTCATCACATGCCAACACCCTACTCTTAGGGTTGCATTTGCCTCATTCACTTTTTCATTTACCTCATTCACTTGTCACATGGCTCTCATAAGGATTTCATAGGATATAAGCATTCACTAAATAAAGATTGTTTCCAACAAATCATATGCAATCAATATAGACATGAAACCATGGAAATTTAACTAAATTTAGGTTTTCCATATCATTCACTGCGATATCATGTATCCAGAATAAAATTCAATTAAGATAACCCATGAGGTACATCCTAACCACTTATAGGATTACTAGTCCCTTCCAATAAGGTTGAAATTCTAGTGATGTCACAATTAGGTTAAACCCCAATTACATCCTTTGATATAAATCTAAAAGCATCCTCAATAGGAAGTGTTGTATACGGATCTGATATGAATCTACCATCAAAAAGTCATTCAAACAGAGAAGGAATCCGTATCATGTCAATTTACAATAACTTAAATCAAACGGACATTTCAAGATTTAGAATTCACATGCTAAGCATTTAAGGATTTGGATGTTATAATCAAATTCGTGCATTAGAATGTTTGAAGGAAGAACCCACTCACCCTAAGGTGTGAAAACACCTCAAAACCGAAGCTCAACTCAGGGAATCTCGAATTCCTATCAAATCCCTAGAAAATCTCCCAATTTTTCTTCCATTCAACTCGGAAACCTTGAAAATGAGGGATTATGAAGAAAGGGTGAGAAAAGAGGGAATTTCGACATCATCTTGGATCAAATCAGAGCATGGACGGAATCTAGACATGAGAGAGAAGATTCACCATAAAAGTCTATGCAAAGGATCCAAACTTACTTGATTTCACCACTCTTGGGACCGCAGAACCCTAATTCAGCAATTCCCCCACTTTCTTCACTCAAGCCCTAACTCTCCCTCTCTCTCTAGATTTTCGTTTCTCTGGAGTGAATGACGAAGAATGAGAGCTGTGTGTGTGTGTGGTTGCTCATATAAGTCAATTGAGCTGCTTGGGTCAATTGCATATTGACCCAACACTTAACTTTAATTATATTGGCTGAATATTCAGTTATACAAAAGTTACTGTAATTCGTTTATTTCAGAGAACAAACATTCTCCAACAATTATGGGAATTTATCACGTTGTTTATAATTGTTCTATAAAGCTTCAGTTAAAATTTGAGATCATTTGGAGTTACCAATAAATAATTAAAAATAGAACAATGCACTGCTATATTGCAGTCTGCAAAATATTCGGCCGAGTTTGTCCTGCACAAACTCGACCGACACCCTTACTGTAGGGATTCAAAAGTCATCCTAAAATTATGCCAATTTAACAGAGTGTCTAAAACTGTGTTTTTCAGGCACAGTTAGAATTTTAGATCAATTGGATATACCAATAAAAAGATAAAATTCAATTACCACACTTCTGTAAAATTCTAGAAATGTGATCGGTCGAGTGTGAAACTCGGCCAATCAACAGGTCAAAGAATTCTTCAAAAATTCTGATATTTTTCAATGTTGTTCACATTTTATATATCTAAATCATATACAAATTTGAAGTAAATCAGAGTTACACATAAAATACTAAAAATCATTTAGTGAGACATTCTACTTATCAAATTCTGTATTCATGTATCATCAAAACCCTATTTTGGGCCGATTAGGGTTTATGTTTCTCAAACCCTAATTCTCAAGACAAAAGAACATTTAGACTTATTATCATAATTAAAACATCCTAATTGTGTTATCTTCATTAATTAGATTTCAAGAATGATTATTCTAATTAATCTTTGCAATTGTCTAGGTAAACCCTAGTTTACCAATTAAGCTCAGATGGGGTCGTAACAACTCTCCCCCCCCCCTTAGAATGTTTCGTCCTCGAAACATAAACCTACAAGAAAGATACATTCAAGGTTATTCTAAGCTTCTAAAGCCTTCCATGTCATCATATTCTTGTATTTCATACCTGAATGTAGTTTTCAACATTAGATCTTTTAATTCTTTACTAAATCACAACATATTTCAAATAGTTCTCAATGATATCAAGCAAATTTTTTATGCCCCAATCAAACATAGAATGCAAAGATAAACCACCACGCTTTCACTGCGCAACTCTGATACTCTGATACAACTATCTCAACTTATGTTGCTCAGAGAGTTCTATTGTTCTGTATCACCTTTAAGTGACAAAAGCAAGTTCACCATACTGTTTTAAACTTTAATCAAGTGCTATTCAAATAGCAAAACAGTCTTAAATTAAAAGACTAGATTCAACAGTCAATTGTACAATACTACTCTTGGCATCCCCATTGGGTCATGGATGCATGAGGTGAAGCATTACCTCCTCATTCCATACTATCCTGTTTTGATCCTGGGATCTGTGGGTTATGGGCCCACACACAATTCAAAGTGTAACCATCACATTATATCATTTTAGGGTTTCAACAACAGTAATAAGGTAATCCACGATTGTATCAGTCATTCAAGCATTAATCATACTCAATTACCATCACTCAGTTATATTAGAGCTAGGTATAACAAGCTACACCACATTAGGATTACTTGTCCAAACAATCTAATTATCATCCCTCTCTATTAATATGAGTGAATAAGTATGACTACCTTGTTCAGGGTATCTCTCCATGTGTTCTGACATCATCCAAACCGTATCACTATATCAAAAATACACAATAGTAAAATGCATATCAGGTATGAATTACTACAACTATCATACGCCTTTAGTTTAACATATAGCTTGCACACATACACTGAAATCATATATAGAACCAGCTTTCATACCTTAATATGCCTTCAACAAATCATACATGTAAAAACAAATTCACATATTACACAAAGCTAGTGTTTTCCCATATCTCTCTGCTCATTCATTACTTCTTTACTTTTTGCTACCTATCCTTTTCATATGATTATATACAATAAACATCATTAACATTGAATCATTTAAGATAGGAATAGATTATTCATCATTCTTGCTATCACACAAGAATTTATTTCTTATCACACTTCATCATACTGTATGTCACTATTACATTCACTAGATGACCCCACCAAGGTAGTTATGCACCATATATGATTCATTTTCTCTTATCATTTCATTCCCACCTTGCTCTTATTAAGGAATATATGAAAGAGAAGATGATTTTAAGACTTGGAATACTTGTATTCAAACATTCCCTTAATACATTCTCGTATGTAGATTTACTTAGTTATCAACAGAGATATTTGATTAATTAGCACTTGCTTGAGTCTCAGAACCTCTTTATTTTATAACTTCTCCATCATGTTTCAAACCCTATCTTACATTTCATAGTCCTCTTTCCCTATACTACTCTTTAACCCATCATCTTTAATTCTAAAGTTTTCTCTTATGACCATGTTGCTTATTCATATGTATGGTCATGTATACCATGTTGCACATATTTCCTCCTTTATCTTTATACTATTGTGAAGTTAACGTTCTAAATTAATAGTCCTTCTATTAATTTTTCCTCATGTTGAATACATTACATATTCTTCATTTTTAAATCAAGTGGATCATGCATGGGTCAAACATAGTTTCTCTTTCAATCAAGTTTTTCTCTTCTGAATACAGTCCACCTTTGTATGACTTATTCATTCATTAAGATACACCTATGTTCTTTGCTTAGAAACTAGTTTGTTGTTCTAGTCTTATGAATTACATGTTCATACGATTCTCTTTACTTTTACTCCTTTGAAGACTCTTTACTTCTATGGACCTATTGAAAGCTCAACTCTATTCTTCTACTTAGCCTTTGCTTTAGAGTTCATAAAAGCATTATACTCTATTATATGATTCATTCATCATGATTGATTCTTGCTATCTTGAACCATACATACATTTCACATATCTTTTCTATATTTCATATGTATAGTTCATGTAATATTAATCAATAAACTGATTATGAACTTCTTATCATGTTCTATTATTCCCAATTAAGGGTTTCACATTTGAGACCCCAAAGTTGAACCTCAGATATCAGTTTCGACTAATTCTTAGTTATTCTGATCTTGCCCATCTGTTTCAACATCTTACTGTATATACATTCTTACTCTGATGTGGGTCTAATTATTCCAATTCTATTCTTATTATGCTATTGATAGGAGTCATTAGATCCTAGTAACGCATCCTGCCAACTGGACCAGGCCAAACCTGAAGTCCTGAAGCCAAGAACTACAAAGGATTACATTCCTTCTGAACTGCCACTCACAGCTCAGAAACTCGGCCGATTGGTTAGAAACTCGGCCGATTGCTTCACAACTCGGCTGATCCGCTTGAAACTCAGCCGATCAACTTGCCGTTTGATTTCCTGAAAAAGGAAACTCGGCCGAACCACATACAACTCGGCCGAATCGTGCACAGACTGAAAACCTAAACAGACCTGCTGATGTCAATTTCACTCAAACCAGCGGGCAAAACTATAGAAACAAAAGCTCCTTCAAAGGTCAATTCTAGTCTACTTGTTATAAAGAATGAAATCAATAAATGCTACAATTGCATAGTATACAACAGATATTAAAGACCCATATTTCAAGGTATTGAATATTTCAATTCAAACATATAAGAGCATTTCTATACATTTCCAACAAAAACAACATTATGAAATGTAAATTCTATCTCCTTTTTCATTTATGCTCTTAATTCTTGTTTTTTTTTCTCGTTTTCTAACCCTGACATTTCTAGGGTTTCTCTCTAGCCCATTCTTCCACTGTATACCTGGCCAGGGTATACGTGAGAGAATAGACAGAGTAGCTTGTACTGGCTGATCCAAGTACTCAGATATCGGGCCAAGATATCCAAATACTCAAATCCCCAAAGCTAACATCAAACATCTCCTATCTGCCACACATAGGACTCTAACTTACTAACTTAATGGTCCTTGACAACTCACCCTAAGCTCTGATACCAAGCTGTTACACCCCGATCTCACAATTTCCTCAAATCATGAGATTAGGGCATAGGATGGTATTTGTACGCAACACAAAGAACACCCTTAACTTTTTCTTTTCTTTAAAACTCTTGTTTCCCCGCATTGAACCACATATCATCTTAACAAAGGAATCTAAACATTTCTTTTACTAATCAGACTTCAATAGTAAAGATACATGTATAAGCATTCACGATGTCTTTCACACATTATGCACATGAAACTTGCTAATTAGCATACATATCAAAGAGGAACAATATTACACATTGTAATTACAACTCTCTCTCTAAACTCTTACTGAGGACCTAGAGTGACAAGGACCGACTGACTCAACTAATCTCGTACTTGACTCCTTTGGCAGGTCTACACTGATGCTCTGACCATCTTCAAGTCCACACGGTTAACCCTAAAAATGTTTGAGTAGAGGGGTGAGCCTACTCGCTCAGTGAATGAGTACTTCATGGAAACAGACTAATGCACTAATGTGATTACAGATATAATTTGAATAAACGATATGAAATTTAACAACAATAAATATTACACTGAGCAGTTCGAAAACAATATAATTGAAATAACAAAAATGTAAATATTGCATCCAAAGAATAGCTACTAGAAGACTATGCTCTAGTCTTCCTTAACTCTTTCATTAATAAAGGACTCTGTGAACCTATATGATCATATTTTAGCTTATTCCCTGATCCTATGCAGTGTACTCTGCATAAGAGACTCGCAGTGCACTACGACCACACCGTACAAGACTTAGCGACACACCCGGAAAATGCTAAGTCTGACGCCAGCCCTGCTCTGCAACAGGGTCACTGGCTCGCCGGCTTCACTGCACTACATCGAGTGCTCTAGACTCCTCCTCTAACCTGAGTACACAAGCGGAGAGTCTCACGGGGTTATCTCCATGACACAAGCACGGATAATGTTGCAATAACCCCCACTTTCCTCCAGTGCCACCGTGACACAAGCACGCGTTGTTGTTGGACACTGCCTCTCTATCCTCGTGTCTCCATGACATCGCACGGATAATGTTGCAACACGAGTTTCACCCCTAAGTTGCAGATACCTCTTAGGGGTTCTACGGTGTTCAAGGCACCTAAGTCTAACATTAACATTATAGGTGCATTTTAAACAGAAAATCATGACTCATTTAACATTTCTTACAAGGTTCACACGGCCTGCCATATCATATCATAAGCAACATCATAACTCATGTATTCAACATATATCATATCTCAATAACATCCCTTTCTAGGGCATGTTATAACTCATCACCTGCAATTTACGAGATATGTATTGAAAATAAGGAGCCCTGCAGTATATAGATATCATCTCAGAGAGAACAAGCATATAAGGTTAAATGCACTAGAAACATATAATTCAATAATTAAGCATCACCACATCTCATATCGAGACCTTTCATATTACCATAACATGATTCATTGAACACCCTATCCTTAGGGTTTCATTTGCCTTATTCATTCATCACATGCCAACACCCTACTCTTAGGGTTGCATTTGCCTCATTCACTTTTTCATTTACCTCATTCACTTGTCACATGGCTCTCATAAGGATTTCATAGGATATAAGCATTCACTAAATAAAGATTGTTTCCAACAAATCATATGCAATAAATATAGACATGAAACCATGGAAATTTAACTAAATTTAGGTTTTCCATATCATTCACTGCGATATCATGTATCCAGAATAAAATTCAATTAAGATAACCCATGAGGTACATCCTAACCACTTATAGGATTACTAGTCCCTTCCAATAAGGTTGAAATTCTAGTGATGTCACAATTAGGTTAAACCCTAATTACATCCTTTGATATAAATCTAAAAGCATCCTCAATAGGAAGTGTTGTATACGTATCTGATATGAATCTACCATCAAAAAGTCATTCAAACAGAGAAGGAATCCGTATCATGTCAATTTACAATAACTTAAATCAAACGGACATTTCAAGATTTAGAATTCACATGCTAAGCATTTAAGGATTTGGATGTTATAATAAAATTCGTGCATTAGAATGTTTGAAGGAAGAACCCACTCACCCTAAGGTGTGAAAACACCTCAAAACCGCAGCTCAACTCAGGGAATCTCGAATTCCTATCAAATCCCTAGCAAATCTCCCAATTCTTCTTCCATTCAACTCGGAAACCTTGAAAATGAGGGATTATGAAGAAAGGGTGAGAAAAGAGGGAATTTCGACATCATCTTGGATCAAATCAGAGCATGGACGGAATCTAGACATGAGAGAGAAGATTCACCATAAAAGTCTATGCAAAGGATCCAAACTTACTTGATTTCACCACTCTTGGGACCGCAGAACCCTAATTCAGCAATTCCCCCACTTTCTTCACTCAAGCCCTAACTCTCCCTCTCTCTCTAGATTTTCGTTTCTCTGGAGTGAATGACGAAGAATGAGAGCTGTGTGTGTGTGTGGTTTCTCATATAAGTCAATTGAGCTGCTTGGGTCAATTGCATATTGACCCAACACTTAACTTTAATTATATTGGCTGAATATTCAGTTATACAAAAGTTACTGTAATTCGTTTATTTAAGAGATCAAACATTCTACAACAATTATGGGAATTTAGCACGTTGTTTATAATTGTTCTATAAATCTTCAGTTAAAATTTGAGATCATTTGGAGTTACCAATAAATAATTAAAAATAGAACAATGCACTGCTATATTGCAGTCTGCAAAATATTCGGCCGAGTTTGTCCTGCACAAACTCGACCGACACCCTTACTGTAGGGATTCAAAAGTCATCCTAAAATTATGCCAATTTAACAGAGTGTCTAAAACTGTGTTTTTCAGGCACAGGTAGAATTTGAGATCAATTGGATATACCAATAAAAGGATAAAATTCAATTACCACACTTCTGTAAAATTCTGGAAATGTGATCGGTCGAGTGTGAAACTCGGCCGATCAACAGGTCAGAGCATTCTTCAAAAATTCTGATATTTTTCAATGTTGTTCAAATTTTATATATCTAAATCATATACAAATTTGAAGTAAATCAGAGTTACACATAAAATACTAAAAATCATTTAGTGAGACATTCTACTTATCAAATTCTGTATTCATGTATCATCAAAACCCTATTTTGGGCCGATTAGGGTTTATGTTTCTCAAACCCTAATTCTCAAGACAAAAGAACATTTAGACTTATTATCATAATTAAAACATCCTAATTGTGTTATCTTCATTAATTAGATTTCAAGAATGATTATTCTAATTAATCTTTGCAATTGTCTAGGTAAACCCTAGTTTACCAATTAAGCTCAGATGGGGTCGTAACAACTCTCCCCCCCCTTAGAATGTTTCGTCCTCGAAACATAAACCTACAAGAAAGATACATTCAAGGTTATTCTAAGCTTCTAAAGCCTTCCATGTCATCATATTCTTGTATTTCATACCTGAATGTAGTTTTCAACATTAGATCTTTTAATTCTTTACTAAATCACAACATATTTCAAATAGTTCTCAATGATATCAAGCAAATTTTTTATGCCCCAATCAAACATAGAATGCAAAGATAAACCACCACGCTTTCGCTGCGCAACTCTGATACTCTGATACAACTATCTCAACTTATGTTGCTCAGAGAGTTCTATTGTTCTGTATCACCTTTAAGTGACAAAAGCAAGTTCACCATACTGTTTTAAACTTTAATCAAGTGCTATTCAAATAGCAAAACAGTCTTAAATTAAAAGACTAGATTCAACAGTCAATTGTACAATACTACTCTTGGCATCCCCATTGGGTCATGGATGCATGAGGTGAAGCATTACCACCTCATTCCATACTATCCTGTTTTGATCCTGGGATCTGTGGGTTATGGGCCCACACACAATTCAAAGTGTAACCATCGCATTATATCATTTTAGGGTTTCAACAACAGTAATAAGGTAATCCACGATTGTATCAGTCATTCAAGCATTAATCAAACTCAATTACCATCACTCAGTTATATTTGAGCTAGGTATAACAAGCTACACCTCATTAGGGTTACTTGTCCAAATAATCTAATTATCATCCCTCTCTATTAATATGAGTGAATAAGTATGACTACCTTGTTCAGGGTATCTCTCCATGTGTTCTGACATCATCCAAACCGTATCACTATATCAAAAATACACAATAGTAAAATGCATATCAGGTATGAATTACTACAACTATCATACGCCTTTAGTTTAACATATAGCTTGCACACATACACTGAAATCATATATAGAACCAGCTTTCATACCTTAATATGCCTTCAACAAATCATACATGTAAAAACAAATTCACATATTACACAAAGCTAGTGTTTTCCCATATCTCTCTGCTCATTCATTACTTCTTTACTTTTTGCTACCTATCCTTTTCATATGATTATATACAATAAACATCATTAACATTGAAGCATTTAAGATAGGAATAGATTATTCATCATTCTTGCTATCACACAAGAATTTATTTCTTATCACACTTCATCATACTGTATGTCACTATTACATTCACTAGATGACCCCACCAAGGTAGTTATGCACCATATATGATTCATTTTCTCTTATCATTTCATTCCCACCTTGCTCTTATTAAGGAATATATGAAAGAGAAGATGATTTTAAGACTTGGAATACTTGTATTCAAACATTCCCTTAATACATTCTCGTATGTAGATTTACTTAGTTATCAATAGAGATATTTGATTAATTAGCACTTGCTTGAGTCTCAGAACCTCTTTATTTTATAACTTCTCCATCATGTTTCAAACCCTATCTTACATTTCATAGTCCTCTTTCCCTATACTACTCTTTAACCCGTCATCTTTAATTCTAAATTTTTCTCTTATGACCATGTTGCTTATTCATATGTATGGTCATGTATACCATGTTGCACATATTTCCTCCTTTATCTTTATACTATTGTGAAGTTAACGTTCTAAATTAATAGTCCTTCTATTAATTTTTCCTCATGTTGAATACATTACATATTCTTCATTTTTAAATCAAGTGGATCATGCATGGGTCAAACATAGTTTCTCTTTCAATCAAGTTTTTCTCTTCTGAATACAGTCCACCTTTGTATGACTTATTCATTCATTAAGATACACCTATGTTCTTTGCTTAGAAACTAGTTTGTTGTTCTAGTCTTATGAATTACATGTTCATACGATTCTCTTTACTTTTACTCCTTTGAAGACTCTTTACTTCTATGGACCTATTGAAAGCTCAACTCTATTCTTCTACTTAGCCTTTGCTTTAGAGTTCATAAAAGCATTATACTCTATTATATGATTCATTCATCATGATTGATTCTTGCTATCTTGAACCATACATACATTTCACATATCTTTTCTATATTTCATATGTATAGTTCATGTAATATTAATCAATAAACTGATTATGAACTTCTTATCATGTTCTATTATTCCCAATTAAGGGTTTCACATTTGAGACCCCAAAGTTGAACCTCAGATATCAGTTTCGACTAATTCTTAGTTATTCTGATCTTGCCCATCTGTTTCAACATCTTACTGTATATACATTCTTACTCTGATGTGGGTCTAATTATTCCAATTCTATTCTTATTATGCTATTGATAGGAGTCATTAGATCCTAGTAACGCATCCTGCCAACTGGACCAGGCCAAACCTGAAGTCCTGAAGCCAAGAACTACAAAGGATTACATTCCTTCTGAACTGCCACTCACAGCTCAGAAACTCGGCCGATTGGTTAGAAACTCGGCCGATTGCTTCACAACTCGGCCGATCCGCTTGAAACTCGGCCGATCAACTTGCCGTTTGATTTCCTGAAAAAGGAAACTTGGCCGAACCACATACAACTCGGCCGAATCGTGCACAGACTGAAAACCTAAACAGACCTGCTGATGTCAATTTCACTCAAACCAGCGGGCAAAACTATAGAAACAAAAGCTCCTTCAAAGGTCAATTCTAGTCTACTTGTTATAAAGAATGAAATCAATAAATGCTACAATTGCATAGTATACAACAGATATTAAAGACCCATATTTCAAGGTATTGAATATTTCAATTCAAACATATAAGAGCATTTCTATACATTTCCAACAAAAACAACATTATGAAATGTAAATTCTATCTCCTTTTTCATTTATGCTCTTAATTCTTGTTTTTTTTTCTCGTTTTCTAACCCTGACATTTCTAGGGTTTCTCTCTAGCCCATTCTTCCACTGTATACCTGGCCAGGGTATACGTGAGAGAATAGACAGAGTAGCTTGTACTGGCTGATCCAAGTACTCAGATATCGGGCCAGGATATCCAAATACTCAAATCCCCAAAGCTAACATCAAACATCTCCTATCTGCCACACATAGGACTCTAACTTACTAACTTAATGGTCCTTGATAACTCACCCTAAGCTCTGATACCAAGCTGTTACACCCCGATCTCACAATTTCCTCAAATCATGAGATTAGGGCATAAGATGGTATTTGTACGCAACACAAAGAACACCCTTAACTTTTTCTTTTCTTTAAAACTCTTGTTTCCCCGAATTGAACCACATATCATCTTAACAAAGGAATCTAAACATTTCTTTTACTAATCAGACTTCAATAGTAAAGATACATGTATAAGCATTCACGATGTCTTTCACACATTATGCACATGAAACTTGCTAATTAGCATACATATCAAAGAGGAACAATATTACACATTGTAATTACAACTCTCTCTCTAAACTCTTACTGAGGACCTAGAGTGACAAGGACCGACTGACTCAACTAATCTCGTACTTGACTCTTGTGGCAGGTCTACACTGATGCTCTGACCATCTTCAAGTCCACGCGGTTAACCCTAAAAATGTTTGAGTAGAGGGGTGAGCCTACTCGCTCAGTGAATGAGTACTTCATGGAAACAGACTAATGCACTAATGTGATTACAGATATAATTTGAATAAACGATATGAAATTTAACAACAATAAATATTACACTGAGCAGTTCGAAAACAATATAATTGAAATAACAAAGAATGTAAATATTGCATCCAAAGAATAGCTACTAGAAGACTATGCTCTAGTCTTCCTTAACTCTTTCATTAATAAAGGACTCTGTGAACCTATATGATCATATTTTAGCTTATTCCCTGATCCTATGCAGTGTACTCTGCATAAGAGACTCGCAGTGCACTACGACCACACCGTACAAGACTTAGCGACACACCCGGGAAATGCTAAGTCTGACGCCAGCCCTGCTCTGCAACAGGGTCACTGGCTCGCCGGCTTCACTGTACTACATCGAGTGCTCTAGACTCCTCCTCTGACCTGAGTACACAAGCGGAGAGTCTCACGGGGTTATCTCCATGACACAAGCACGGATAATGTTGCAATAACCCCCACTTTCCTCCAGTGTCACCGTGACACAAGCACGCGTTGTTGTTGGACACTGCCTCTCTATCCTCGTGTCTCCATGACATCGCACGGATAATGTTGCAACACGAGTTTCACCCCTAAGTTGCAGATACCTCTTAGGGGTTCTACGGTGTTCAAGGCACCTAAGTCTAACATTAACATTATAGGTGCATTTTAAACAGAAAATCATGACTCATTTAACATTTCTTACAAGGTTCACACGGCCTGCCATATCATATCATAAGCAACATCATAACTCATATATTCAACATATATCATATCTCAATAACATCCCTTTCTAGGGCATGTCATAACTCATCACCTGCAATTTACGAGATATGTATTGAAAATAAGGAGCCCTGCAGTATATAGATATCATCTCAGAGAGAACAAGCATATAAGGTTAAATGCACTAGAAACATATAATTCAATAATTAAGCATCACCACATCTCATATCGAGACCTTTCATATTACCATAACATGATTCATTGAACACCCTATCCTTAGGGTTTCATTTGCCTTATTCATTCATCACATGCCAACACCCTACTCTTAGGGTTGCATTTGCCTCATTCACTTTTTCATTTACCTCATTCACTTGTCACATGGCTCTCATAAGGATTTCATAGGATATAAGCATTCACTAAATAAAGATTGTTTCCAACAAATCATATGCAATCAATATAGACATGAAACCATGGAAATTTAACTAAATTTAGGTTTTCCATATCATTCACTGCGATATCATGTATCCAGAATAAAATTCAATTAAGATAACCCATGAGGTACATCCTAACCACTTATAGGATTACTAGTCCCTTCCAATAAGGTTGAAATTCTAGTGATGTCACAATTAGGTTAAACCCTAATTACATCCTTTGATATAAATCTAAAAGCATCCTCAATAGGAAGTGTTGTATACGTATCTGATATGAATCTACCATCAAAAAGTCATTCAAACAGAGAAGGAATCCGTATCATGTCAATTTACAATAACTTAAATCAAACGGACATTTCAAGATTTAGAATTCACATGCTAAGCATTTAAGGATTTGGATGTTATAATCAAATTCGTGCATTAGAATGTTTGAAGGAAGAACCCACTCACCCTAAGGTGTGAAAACACCTCAAAACCGCAGCTCAACTCAGGGAATCTTGAATTCCTATCAAATCCCTAGAAAATCTCCCAATTCTTCTTCCATTCAACTCGGAAACCTTGAAAATGAGGGATTATGAAGAAAGGGTGAGAAAAGAGGGAATTTCGACATCATCTTGGATCAAATCAGAGCATGGAAGGAATCTAGACATGAGAGAGAAGATTCACCATAAAAGTCTATGCAAAGGATCCAAACTTACTTGATTTCACCACTCTTGGGACCGCAGAACCCTAATTCAGCAATTCCCCCACTTTCTTCACTCAAGCCCTAACTCTCCCTCTCTCTCTCTAGATTTTCATTTCTCTGGAGTGAATGACGAAGAATGAGAGCTGTGTGTGTGTGTGGTTGCTCATATAAGTCAATTGAGCTGCTTGGGTCAATTGCATATTGACCCAACACTTAACTTTAATTATATTGGCTGAATATTCAGTTATACAAAAGTTACTGTAATTCGTTTATTTCAGAGATCAAACATTCTACAACAATTATGGGAATTTAGCACGGTTTTTATAATTGTTCTATAAAGCTTCAGTTAAAATTTTAGATCATTTAGAGTTACGAATAAATAATTAAAAATAGAACAATGCACTGCTATATTGCAGTGTGCAAAATATTCGGCCGAGTTTGTCCTGCACAAACTCGACCGACACCCTTACTGTAGGGATTCAAAAGTCATCCTAAAATTATTCCAATTTAACAGAGTGTCTAAAACTGTGTTTTTCAGGCACAGTTAGAATTTGAGATCAATTGGATATACCAATAAAAAGATAAAATTCAATTACCACACTGCTGTAAAATTCTGGAAATGTGATCGGTCGAGTTTGAAACTCGGCCGATCATCAGGTCAGAACATTCTTCAAAAATTCTGATATTTTTCAATGTTGTTCACATTTTATATATCTAAATCATATCCAAATTTGAAGTAAATCAGAGTTACACATAAAATACTAAAAATCATTTAGTGAGACATTCTACTTATCAAATTCTGTATTCATGTATCATCAAAACCCTATTTTGGGCCGATTAGGGTTTATGTTTCTCAAACCCTAATTCTCAAGACAAAAGAACATTTAGACTTCTTATCATAATTAAAACATCCTAATTGTGTTATCGTCGTTAATTAGATTTCAAGAATGATTATTCTAATTAATCTTTGCAATTGTCTAGGTAAACCCTAGTTTACCAATTAAGCTCAGATGGGGTCGTAACAGTAGTGACCATGATGACCGAGAGAGTGTAGCGACTTCTACATGACCATAACGAGTCACAATAGAGAAGGAGGTCTCAACCGAGACAACAACGCAATTGTGACAAAAGGGATGGTCATGATCATAATGCCAAAGGATGTCGTGACCGTGACTAATGATATCATTGCGACCAAGATGTTATCACAACTGTGATAGAAGGGATGGTTGCGACTGTAATGCAAAAGGGTGTCACGACCATGATTAAGGATATCATTGTGACCGAGATATCGTTGCAACTAAGACACCATCACGACCATATCTGATGGTCTCGATCACAACAATTAAGTCGGTGCTCCCTAGATGTGAGCCTATAAATAGACGACTCCCTCCTTCATCTGGGGTATATCTTTTGCTCCTTTATGCTACTAGGCTATTGCTTCATGCCCAACCAAGGAAGAAGATCATTTCAACAGCCACCATCAATGCCTTTGTGGTGTTCTTGCTCCATCACCACCTCCATTCCATCTAGATCTATCCTCTATCCATAAAAGTGGTTGGGTTTAGATTTGCATCATCTACCTACCGCTCCACCTCCTACAGGAAAGAACACAAGAAAAGAAGGAAGAAGGAAAGATAAGATCATCCCTGCCCATCATTGGTGTTCTTCCACTCCTCATCTAGATTTGCCCTGTCATCAAGTAGAAGACCACTGCTCCACCGAGTCACGACCATCTTATTCACCATGACCACAATGGAATCTTCCCTCTCTCTTATTCTTTTTGCTTCTATCATGAGGACTGAGTAGTCCATATCGCTGGGGTGTGGGGGACTAGCCCCGCTGCCCATGCTTACATGTTCATTTTTTAACATTCCATAGCTTGTATATAACTTTCCATTTCATTATTAGTCATTTAATGCATTCTTTGTGGATTGAACACCTACCTTGCATGATCTATTATATTCCTTTATTGCGAGAAGTTCAATACTTAGGATTTGAATATTGATTAACATGGTTGATGCCCAAACAAGAACTTTTCAAGGGATATCTTCGAAGTAGTAAGTGCATGATTTGTGGGTAATGAGACATTGATCCCAAGGAGATATTTACACAATCTCTACTTCTTAACAGATGGTTTTTGCTTTATCCATTTGGATAGTTGTATCTAGCCTGGATGTGTTTTGGAGGTGTTTGCATGTGTTGCGATGGTGAAACTCGATTCCACCCCAGTGACTCTCATCATTAATCTAAACCCAGTTTGAATCATGCTCTTTTACTTTCCTTGCTTTTAGTTAACTAAACTCAAATAAACGCTTGGTTCTAAATGTTAGTCTTAGGTTGATTGGATACGACTAGCACGATTCCTAAAAACATTGTCCCTTGGGATTCGATCCTTAACTATACTGCGATAAAACCTGCTCTCTTGCGGGTGGTACTATTGCACAAGGTTTGGGTAAAAACCTAGGGATTTTAGCCCTAGATGAATTTGTTAGTGTCGTAAAAGCCATGTCAAATTCTGGTACCATTGTCGGGGACAACAGAATCATCTAGTTAAATCTAGTTCTATGGAGACTAATCTAGGATTTTACTTTCACTTTTGATACTATTGATCATATACTTGAATTTGGTTCTACTCCATCCATCTGACTCACAAAAGATCATTACATCCCAGGTACCTGCAAGGACTAGTGCATGCCATGCTCCAACAACACCGGCCTTGCATCTAGCTTTGACCCCGAGATAGAACACACCTTTCATCATCAGAGTAGAGAGAACTAAGCTAGGATGGCATAAGAGGAGGAAATTTCTCCAAGGATAACTCAAGCCCTTAATGTACAAAGGGAAAGGCTTATGCAAGAATCCCGAGCTGCGGTCAAGAGGAGATCTAGGAAGCTCAAGTAGCAACTCAACAAGCTGAATTAAAAAAGGACCTTAGAGAGTTCTAATCCCAAAGACTCCTGACATTCAACACCCAGTGCGACCTCCTCCCATCACTGCTCCGAACTTTGAGATCATGGCACATTGGATTACACTACTTCAAAACAACCCTTTCTGTGGTAAGCAAGGTGAGGATAGTCAAGAACATCTTCTAAGGTTTATAGATTTATGCATTATGATAAAGTAGAATGGAGTTACTGATGATGCCATCAGACTCCGTCTCTTCAAATATTTTCTTGTAGATAGCTCCATGAGTTGGTATAACTCATTGCAATGCGACCCCCATCACCACTTGGGAAAAAATTTAAAATGTTTTCCTGGAAAAATTCTACCCTTCTTCGCTCACCTATGATATTAGGGATCGAATAACACAATTTACTCAGGTCCATGGTGAAACCCTTATAGAAGCATGGAAAAGATACAATGAGTTACTAGACAAGTATCCACACCATGACATACCTAAGAATTAGCTTATTAAAATATTTTATAGGGGTGTGGATGATGATATCAAGAATTTTTTACAGTCCTCATCGGAAGGAAATTCATATGTCAAAGTTATGACAGTGCAGGGAAGGTTGTCACCTTTGGATCTAAAAATCAAGCCAACCGGGGTAGATCCGTAGGAAAGGGGTTACTGAAGGTAGCTATGGTAGAAACTAGTCCCCAATACAAGTCGATCACTGAATCTATAAAGCTACTAAATGCCAAGCAAGACAACCTTGAATCATCCTTCAACACCTATGAAGGGAGGCGCTTGCCCCCTCAACAACAAGATCAAGTCATGTCAGTTTTCCATTTTGTAAAGCATGTAAAGGCACTAGAGATTCTATGTTATCCTGTAATATTATCTACGATGTCATTCTGAGCAATGCTTGTACCCAAGGAGGTAATGATCAGATGGAAAATCTAAATGCCATCAACACTATACCTGGTCAAGGGTATTATTTTCTGAATCAGAATAGGAACCGTCCAAGGTTTCAGTACATAAATCCTTTGGGAGTAGAAAACTCACAACAACTCAATCCAGATAGGGATCAATAATGAGGCCCGCCGAGATTCCAATATAATCAACAACAAAATATCAGGAATCAAGGGAAATTCATGGGTAACTTTCAGAAAAAAAATTACAACAAGTATCAGAACACCTCCCAAGTCCAGAATCTTAACCAAATCCCACATAAATAGCTAAATAAGGACAACCAACCAGTCCCATCTCTTCTGAATACAAACTATAAACCATTGAGAAGATTCTATCATCACAATAGACTATGATAGCAAATCAGCAAGCCCATCAGAAGGCTATTGAATTCCAATTAGCTCAACTTTGAGATAGCCTCAAACCACCTGTTGGAGCTTTTGGTGGCCAACCAGAGAACAATCCTAAACATCTCAAGCAACTCAAGGCCATTGACACTTAGTCCAAAAAGGACTATTCTAATCCTCCTATCAAGAAATCTGTGGTAGTAATAGATGAGGATGACTTCATGATTGTCCAAGACAAAAAAGTGCCTAAATCTCAACCGAAAGAACTACTAACCATTGATAAGGCAGACAAAGCAAATTCTGAGAAACCTATCATTGCAGAGACATAAAACACACATGAGTCAGTTATACCAGTATACAAGCCTACTCCTCCTTTCCAAGATCGACTAAAGCAGAAAATGCTTGACACTTGTTTCATGAAGTTCAAGGAAGCGATGAAGAAGCTTCATGTTGATGTACCCTTTCTAGATGCACTGGTTGAGATACCAGCCTGGACAAAGTAATTAAAATCACTCCTCACAAGGAAGTATATAACCAAGGAATATGAGACATTCAAATTAGCAAGAACAAATTTTGATATTATTTAGAGCAAAATGCCCAAGAAGCAAAACGATCCAAGTTCTTTTGGAATTTCATGCCATATTGGAAACTCCATATGTAAGAAGGGATTAGCCGACCTTGGCACTAACATCTCTATCATGCCACTTAGCCTTTGCAAGAGTCTAGGGTTTGCAAAACTTCTCCCAACTGGCATGACCATACAACTTACCGACAATTCTATGATTGTTCTTTGAGAATCATTGAGAATGTCCCAGTCAAGGTAGGCAAAGACTTTTATGTCCCATGTGACTTTGTCATCATGGACATAAAAGAGGACTCCAAATACCCTCTTATCTTTGTCCATCCTTTCCTGATCACTGTGAGAGATTTGATTGATGTTGAAGAAGGAACCTTGCTCCTCAGACTCAGGAAGGAAATACTCGAGTTTAGAGTTTTTGAAAGTATGGGAAAACCAAGCATGCAAGAAGAAGTATATTTGATTGATTTAATAGAGCAAATGTCACTCCTCATGCAAGAGAATTATGAATTAGATGACCCTTAATAAGTATCTCTAACAAACCCAACTGCTGATGACTCCATCAACAAAAAAATAAAGAATTGTGTTCTCCAGCTCAACGCTATAGAAGAAGATCCTGAAGCTAAATTCGAGGAACTCAAGGTGGTGCACATGATTAAAGAGCCATGTGAGAAACCAGAGGCCCCTGAAATGAAGCCCCTACCCAAGGACTGAAGTATGTGTTTCTAGATGATCTCAAGGTCTGCCTAATTATGATAAATTCTAACCTAACGACTGAACAAAAAGATAAAATCCTGACATAATTGAGGGAAATAAGAAAAGCCCTCAGCTACAAAATGAGTGACCTCACTGGGGTCATTCAAGCACTTTGCATGAGCATAATCCCTATGGTGGAAGACTACAAGCTGGTTGTTGAACATCAATGAAAGCTGAATCCAAATATGAAAGAGGTAGTTCGAGTTGAAGTCATCAAATTGCTCACTACGCGAATCATCTATCCTATATTTGACTTGCCATGGGTAAGTATTATACATGTTGTCCCAAAGAAAGGTGGAACTACCGTGATACAGAATGAAAATCACAAACTCATCCCCACTCGAACAATCACTAGCTGGATGATGTGTATTGATTATAAGAAATTAAACAAGGCCACACGTAAGGATCATTTCTCTATGCCTTTCCTAGACCAAGTCTTAGAGCGATTGGATCACCATGAATATTTTTGCTATCTTGATGGTTACTCTGGGTTCTATCAAATTCCCATACATCCAGACAACCAAGAGAAGACAATATTCACTTAGCCCTTTGGAACATATGCCTTTAGAAGGATGCCTTTCAGTCTTTGTAATGCGCCTGCCACTTTCCAACGTTGCATGTTAGCCATATTCACTAGGTTCACTAAAACTAATATGGAAGTTTTCATGGATGATTTCTCTATTTATGGGGATTCATATGACTCATGCCCGAAGCACCTGTCCATGGTCCTCAAATGATGTGAAGAAGCACATATAGTGCTAAATTGAGAGAGATGTCATTTTATGATAAAGGAAGGCATTGTTATCGGCCGTGGGGTCAATGACCGAGGGATCAAAGTATACAAAGCAAAGATCAAAGTGAACTCTAAACTTGGTCTCCCAACCAATGTAAGAGAGGTCTGCACATTTCTTAGTCATACATGTTTTTATAGAAGGTTTATAAAGGATTTCTCCAAGATAACCAAGCCTATGATGAACTTATTACTAAAGGATGCTAATTTCCACTTTGACAAAGAATGCATCAAGAGTTTCAACAATAAGCATGCCCTTACATCAACCCATATCATCTGAGCTCCATATTTGGAGCATCCATTTGAAATAATATGGAAGCACCCATTTGAAATAATGTGTGATATCAATGATTATGTAGTCAACACTGTTTTGGGTCGATACATAAAAAAGAAACATTATGTCATCTACTATGCATCTAAGACCCTTGACGAATCTCAAAGGAACTATGCAAGTACCGAGAAGGAACTTTTAGTGGTTGTGTATGCCTTTGACAAGTTTAGATCCTACCTCATTGGTTTGAAGGTCATCATCTACACAGATCATGTAGCGATTTGATACCTCCTTGCAAATAAAGACGTAAAACTCAAGATAATCAGATGGATTATGCTCTTGTAAGAATTTGATCTTGGTATAAGAGATAAGAAAGGTAAGAAGAATGTTGTGGCAAATCACTTGAGATGAATCCACACCCTATACATTGAAATGTTCCCTATCAACGACTCTCTTCCTGACGACTAGAACATGAAAGCTTTAGAAGTTACCCCTTGGTATGCAGACTACATGAACTACCTTGCGATCAGTGTCATCCACCCTAAATGCACTGACATTACACAGAAGAAGTTCATGCATGATATGAGGCAATATCACTGGGATGAGCCGTACCTCTTCAAGCTTTGTGCTAACAAACTCTATAGACATTGTATTGTTGAGGAAGAAGCTCAACTTATTCTAGAGAAATGCCACTTAGGCCCCACCCGAAGGACATATGAGTTTTAAGAAAACTACTTTGAAAGTTATACAATGTGTCTTCTTTTGGCCGACCATCTCCAAGGATACCTACAACTTTGTCTTGTCATGTGACAATTGCTAGAGAACTGGTAACATTACAAAAAGGGATGAGATGGCCCTTAAGCTCTAGCAGGAGGTTGAGATCTTTGACGTATGGGGAGCGGACTACATGGGCTCATTTCTATCCTTGTATGGATTTTGCTACATTCTAGTTTCAATGGATTATGTCTCTAAATGGGTAGAGGCCATCCCAACCGTCACTAGTGATTCAAAACCAGTCATCAAAATGTTTAGAGATATTATTTTTCCCCATTTTGGAGTTCTATGCACTGTGATATCTGAAGGAGGTTCTCATTTTTTGGAAAGAAGTTTTGAAGCTCTATTGAGAAAATATGGTGTGACTTAGAAGGTAGATTCCCCCTACCACCCAAAAATAATTGGACAAGTAGAGGTGTCAAACCATCAACTCAAAGCCATCCTGGAAAAGTTAGTGTTCCACAACCTAAAAGATTGGTCATTAAAAATCAATGACGCCCTATGGGCCTATAGAACTACTTTGAAACTCCTCTTGGAATGACACCCTTTTGATTAATATGTGGAAAATCATGTCACTTGCTTGTAGAACTCAAACATAAAACTTGGTGGGCAATAAAATAGCCAAATTTGAAGATGAAGAAAGCAGTCCAAGCCAGGTTATTGCAATTTCAAGAGCTAGGGGAGCTTCGAATGACAACTTACAAGAATGCAAGAATTTACAAAGAATGCACAAAATTATGGCATGATGGTCATTTGAAGAGGAAAGACATACATGTGGGAGACCAAGTTCTACTATTCAACTCAATAATGAGGTTGTTCCCAGGGAAACTCTATTCCCGATGGTCCACATGATACATTGTCAAGAGCATCTACCCACATGGTGCCTTTGTTTTATGGAGTGAAAATTAAGGCGAGTTTGTGGAAAATAGCCAAAGCTTGAAGAGATATTTCACCATAGCTAACACGAGCATTGAAGCATCACTGAATCTTTCCAAACCAATATGTCTTCCAAAAAAAATGAAAGAAGCATGTTGAGCCAACGACATAAGACAAAGGTGCTTGTCGGGAGGCAACCTGATCCTTATCTTAGTTTTTACTTTTAATTTTGATCTAGGCAATTTTGCACCCAATAGATAATGCATCACAAGATGCAATCTTAAGTTCTGATAATTTTCTTTTTCTTGAGATTTCAGATGGAGGACACATTGCTGAAAAAGGAATGCAACCACTTCTGGTGGTCCAACCAACACGATTTGTCCCCTCCATCTTGGATTTAGTGTTTGATCAGGATGAGAAAATTTCTAAGTTTCAGGGGGAGGGTGGGTGGTACGTACTCTACCTTCCACCCACACCTATCTGTTTTGGACTTAAGATTCCATCATTACAATTTTGAAGCAATTTTGATCATTTTTTTCAAAGATTTTAAAAATTTCAAAGTAGTTTTGTATAGAAACTTGATGAAGTTTTGATGCTTTTATTTCAATCAAAGCCATTACCTAGCTAGCTAGTTTCTTTTTTCCATGCAATTTTGCATCATTATACACTCCTTATTCGATGTAAAGCCTCAAGAGAAACAATTTCTAAAACTAGCCAATGGTTGGAAATCACCATGTGAAGCTTATGAATCCTAACACCATGATCCTTCAATTAGATGGCAAGTATCTATCGAACTGAGAGGGATACAAAACATTGTATTTCTATCTGACTAGTGAAACATTAGCATGGAATCTCCACCGGATCCCCATCAAGTCATTATTTGAGCATAGTATGATAAGGATAACAACTCGATGCACTGAATTGTAAATCAAGTTGTATTATGGTCTGAACTCTATTCTACACTTCTTGTACCATCTTCATACCCCTCCACCATAAAAAAGAAACAAAAAGCCATAAAAGTAGTGCCAAACCCTAAGTTCAGGATGGAACACCACCCCTCTCTTTATCCGCTTCTTCCATACCCCTCTCTACGTAATAGGGGTGTACCACCAAAAAGAAAAAGAAAAGATGCCAATGTGCACATAAGAAAAAAATGCAATCTTGAGTCAAATAGAGGAGAGATTCACATATAAAAAAGAGAGTTGCAATCAATGTAATTGCAACCATATAATAAAATATTGAGTTGAATAGAGGAGAGATTTTCTACTTCCTTCCATACCCCCTTCACTCCCTTGTCCACCTACATGCATAATGATTGCCTCATATTTGCCACTCTCTTAAAAAAAAACCCAGTGTTAGATCATATGCACACTTGTTATTATGTAGGTATCTCTAGACTCATACAAAGCTCTTAGACATTCCTGATGTTGGAGAAAGTGGAGAGGAGGTGCTTTTGGGAAACAAACTTGATAATGAAGATATTGTAAGATGTGTTCAGTGATCTCGGGAAGTTGAGATGCTAAACCATACTTAGCAGCAAAGAAACAAATGTGATGTGAAGACGAGGCAATCACAAGAAATGGAAGTGTTCGTTTGGCATCTGTTTCAAATTTTAAGTTACTCGAGGATGAGCAACG
Source organism: Alisma plantago-aquatica (assembly GCA_963693085.1). Lineage (NCBI taxonomy): Eukaryota > Viridiplantae > Streptophyta > Magnoliopsida > Alismatales > Alismataceae > Alisma > Alisma plantago-aquatica. The sequence continues at coordinate 614,196,573 of OY856411.1, read as the reverse complement.
TTTAAGTTCGGGGTGTTTTGATGAATGCATATTCATCTTAGTTCCAGTTGCCAAATTTGGCCCTATTTTGCACTCAAATTTCTCATATACCCCATGCATCTTCTCATATATAATTTTCCTTAGTTTCATATGATCATTTAGGGTCCTAATCAAATCCACTAGTTTCCATGGCATGATAAAGCATTGTACTAGCTTAGGAGACAGTGGCCCTGCTACCTGATTAGCAGGTCCAAGAAACTTTTCATAATTTGGACTCTATTTTCAATGGACGGTTGCTTCATTAGAAAGCACCCTCATCATTCAAAGGATTCATCAATGCAGGCCCATCAACCCATATTAATATCCCCATGTGGGGGTGTGTTTGTTCCATGAGTGTAACGTCCCCAGATTCCGCCGTCTCGAGACTCAGAAGGCTCGAGAGGATGAATCCGAAAACGTTATGCAATTGTATCAAAGTGCATTGTAGAAGCAATATGCACATACATGAACATTAAACCATAACATACACCATAAAAATTTCTCAACATTCAACATGTATATATTACCAAGTGAGTTATTACAACACAATTTACAATTACATATTGAATGGAAATTCTATAGTCTAAGAACATGTATGCTAAACTAGGATCTACACAATAGGTACAACCTCAACAGTGCTCACTTCACATCTTTTATCCCACGCTATCTCTAAACCTAAAACATAGGTGAAACAACGAATCAACACACAAGGCGTTGTGCACATGGGTAGAAAGATACATACTAATATGCTTGCATAATTGAAATAATCTTGAGAAAGAAAGAGTAAAAGAAAACATTGTTTAAAGCGATAATCAGGTAAACATATATTTTTAGATGGCTTTTGAAGCATTTTTACTACTAAGTGGTGTCACACTTCATTTTTCCCCGCCCCTTGGGCTATGTGGACCGAGTGCCAACCTTATATTTAGAGGGGATAGAGATGTCGCACTTCATTTTTCCCCGCCCCTTGGGCTACGGGGACTGAGTGCCGAACTTATATTTAGAGGAAGAGAGAGAGGATTTAGGGAGAGAGAGAATATATCCACTCAGTAGCTACAAACCATCTATATTCTTTTTTGTGTGTCCTTTAATGTTTTGCGGAGCATATACTACTAATACACATCCAAGAATTTATATGCAAACACAAGCATCCAAAGTACATCATATCATTATGCATTTATGAAAACTAGTCTTATACTTAATAAAACCCATGTACCTAAATTTAGAGATTCCTATTTATATTCTGGATCATCTAAATCTCTGGTCATCACCTGATTAAAACAATTAATCATCATTAATACAATGTTCACCATTATTTAAGATAATTAGGTCCAAAATAGGGTTTTGGGCAAATCTAGGTTCAAACTTCCTAGAACTTGTGTCTGATATTTTTATACTGATCAGTAAGTCATACTAAGGCTCTGATACGATTTTCATACTTTTCTTATGCTTTATCTATTTTCTAAAATTATTATGAGACAAAAGCATCATATAAGTCATTAATGGAGAAAGACCAAATATTTTGACAATATAGTTATGATCAGGGCCCATATTTGGTTTCCAAGTGGTATTAGGATTCAAGAGTATTTTTCTCGTATTTTATATCCATCATTGGCTAATTATACAAATTATACGAAGCTCATAAAGGAGTATTACATGTTAAACTAATATCACCAACAAATATGTCTTTAAAGCCTGATCTTGAGGTTTCACAAGAAAGAGGGCATTTCTCAGAGTCCAGGGCCATTTTTGGGGGATTTATTGGCCAAGGGAGCCAATTGCTGTGAATTATGCAAGATGTGATGATTTACTTAAATGTTTACCTTTGATGGCCAATCAGAACCCGACACGTGCTCCTAAGGCTACACTTCCTTTGCCTTACTGGGTTCTGGCCGGTTTAAGGGTTTTGAACCCGGTTTAGGATGATTCAGTCGGTTCATTGTTTTCACCCCTCACCCTTCTTCTCACGCCCTATGCGATCGGAACACACGAATGTGTGGGACTCTGTCTCACGGGTGGCTGCTTCAGGTTACATCCTCGGCGAGAGATCGTCCAAGGTATCCTCCTCCTCGCTAGACTTCGAACACCTTCAAGACCTCAGTGGCAGTTTGACTTCATTGTGGAGTCAGGGAGCCTTAAGGTTGGGTGATGTGGGAAGCTCCATGCCTCATCAGCTCCTTGATAGCCCCAAAGCCACCCGAAGTTTCTGCTGGTGCCGCTGGAGTCGAGTGCTGCCACATATTGCATCTCTGGAAAGGAAACATGGAAGCTCATCCTCACTCCATCGCCGCTCCTTCACAGTGACGCTGCAGAGGCTTTGCTCTGCCCTGCAGATCCTTCACAGCAAGTCCGCCACCATGGGAAGGTCTTCGGTGAGAAAAATGATTCTCTCTCCTCCTCTGGCTGACCTACGAGACGTTTCCATACTCCTGATGCCACCGTTAGACCAGGCTTCACTGAGGAAACCACCGTCCTGTGCTCCCCTTGACAACGACCACTCTCAACGCCTGCTGCTTGGGCACAGTTGGAAGCTTCCTGCAAGATTTCTGCAGCCAGAGATGCTCCACTGGTGATGAGAAGACCTATCCATAAATTGACTACCAGGATCTCCTCCTCATCCTCTTTCATTTTCTAACTCCTCCGTCAAACCACCTACAAATTGCGGTGGAGAGGCAACCGAGAGAAAGCCCTCAAATTGGAACTGAGCTTCGTATTAAATGGGTGAGGGGTTGTTAGAAAGGTCCTGACCTTGTGGCAAGTTGGGATCGTAGATATGTGGCTGATCACCCACTGAATCATGGAGAGAAGGGTGGCCAACTACGATCAGTTCCCCTCCCACGCGATTTGGAGGTAGGTGTTAAGGTTTGCACCGCCATATCACAACAAACGGATGAGATAGTGCCACACTTCCCATCCATGGACCTCATCCATCTAAAGTCTCACCCCTCTCAAAGTGGGCTAGCTGTGTGACATCCTTTTTCACTAACCTATATAGTGAATAACCAAAACACCAAAGTTCATCTACATTTATATCATAAATGTCCCCAACTTCAAATAGTTACATTTCTTTGTAGCAGTCTCCTAATATTTTGAAATTCTATACATAGGCCCATAATATCTTAGGGTAGCTTCTATCAAAGATTGAGACACTAGATATATGGTTTGGGCATGCAAAAGAATTCTTCAAACAACCTTATAAATATGTGTATTAATTTTGAATTCAATTCACATCATCATAAAATCTTGATCCTACAAGTCCAAAAACACTTGTTATGATAATGATACCTCAAAGTTCACTAATATATCACTTGAGTCCATTGGTACTATTAAATGGGCCCCTTGAACTGATATGTACAAAAATCAATTTAATCAAACCTATTCATCATACTTGAACTCAAATAATGTTTGAATTGTCAATTGCATATATAGTTACACTTTTTGGGTGGAAATATACAATGATTGAATAACCAATTCCTCAATTTGGTATCAATCATCTACATGACACTCATGGTCTTAAAACACTATATTGGGTATCATAATCCTAAAATCAGGTTTATCACATTCTCCCCACCTTATATGGAATTTCATCCTCGAAATTCAACTAATCTCATCCTTAAGAGGCTATTTAGGAGTTCAACTTCATATACATCATCATTTCTTAGGTTCTAAGACCACCATAATTGCATGCACTCTAAGTTGTTAACTTAGGGCCTAGAGATTCTTGGGTGTGTCCACCCCACCTTATTTGTGGAAGCTCCACTTAAAGTCTTAGCCATATCATGCCATTATGATATCTTAGTATTACATCACCCCTAAGGATACGGCTGTTGTTCATGCTTCTAAAGTTCAAGAAAATTCTTTTATATGTCATGGTATTCAGATCATTTAATTCTAACACCATTAACATCTTACAATGATTTCAACATTAGAGGAGATTTATCTTCATCCTTGATATTAGAATTTTTTCTACTTAAGAAGGGCTTACGTAACATGTTTGACCATTAGGGTTTCACCCTATGTTGTGATATTCATACTTAACTTAGAAGCATACATTGAGAAGGATCAAAGTTACAAACTATATTTCTGATCATATATCCTATGATCCAAAATATCTTTATATCAAGTTCAAGAGTTCAAATTTTTTTTAAGGTCTTGCATGTGTTATGTGAAAGGAAAAAGGGAATATACTAAGTTTATCCCATGATCTCAGCATCATATCTTTTATGTTTCATATGAAGGGGAATAGAATATTTTAAAGTCAAACTTATCATGATTTCAATCTTGGGTGCTACATGCATGATATAGGGGGAAAATATAGAATAGGTCAAGCTTATACGAGTGACTCCTCATATATAAATCATATATATAGCTCAAGTGAGGTTTCTATCATCGTATATTAAGAAGGAGAAGAAGAAGGGAGAACATGTATGTTGAGTATCTTTTGAACAAAGCATCATACTATGATAACTAGAGTTCATATATTACCTCACTTGCAACTAATCATGAGATTCACAAAATATGTCACTCCATCTAGGACCTAACTCAGACAAAGGATTGACTTTATCATATGGGTCATCTACCCATACTTTTCTTTTTACCCAATTCTCACATTTAGATTTGAATCATGCATAAGGACTCAACTCAACACTTGAGAGTAATCTAGTGTAGGACTATTTTTTTAACACATATCTCATATATTGGAGGCTAGGTCCTATTACCTTCTCCCTGTGGGTCTTACTCTCTATGGAGTTCACCACATATCTCATCCTACCACTAGATATCCCCCTTATATAAGAGCTTGAGGCTCATGCACACTCATCTCTATCTTAACTTAGCTTTTCTTAAGTAGGGAAAAGGGAATGTACTTTCATCATTATGACTTAGCATAGATCCTCTAAGAGTGTATTCGGCTCATATAAAACTCAAATCTTAATAAGGAAACTTATACCATCATAGATCAAAGTTAGATAAGATTCTATATGCTTATTTCCTTCATCTTTCTTTTGTCTATCTATCTATCACATAACCTTATGAGGCTCTAGACTTCTAATCTAGGTCTATTCTCTCTTCTAGACTGATGTCACTCCCTTTCACTTAGATTGCATGAACACCCACTACTCTCCTGTGTGAGGGACACATTTTTATATGTACATATATCTAATAAAATATTATATAGTTTTTCTCTGAGAAATAAGGCGTCAGAAAACTGTCGAGGTGTGAGCCGATTGGGAAACAAAACCAAACCAGCAAACTCGAGTGTCCAACACACAATAGATAGACCGGTGCCATGTAACCTAGTGAAATGGTGAGAACATGGTGTAGACTAGTGTAGCTACCCAATACATATGAGCTCTATATGGAAAGGGTTTCTCACACTTGTCTAAACCTAGTTCTCGAACATCTAGGTTCTAATTTAGAGGCTAAGTCAAACCTTATTCCTATAGAACAACTTACTAAGTTTCTAGGGTTTAATGTGGAAGGTGAAATTTGGTTTTTATGTTTCATGGTGAGCAATTGTTAGGTGTAGCTACTTTTCATGCTCTGATACCAACTGTAACGTCCCCAGATTCCGCCGTCTCAAGACTTAGAAGGCCTGAGAGGATGAATCCGAAAACATTATGCAATTGTATCAAAGTGCATTGCGGAAGCAATATGCGCATACATGAACATTAAACCATAAGATACACCATAAAAATTTCTCAACATTCAACATGTATATATTACCAAGTGAGTTATTACAACATGATTTACAATTACATATTGAATGGAAATTCTACAGTCTAAGAACATGTATGCTAAACTAGGATCTACACAAAAGGTACAACCTGAACAGTGCTCACTTCACATCTTTTATCCCACACTATCTCTGAACCTAAAACATACATGAAACAATGAATCAACACATAAGGCGTTGTGCATGTGGGTAGAAAGATACATACTAATATGCTTGCATAATTGAAATAATCTTGAGAAAGAAAGAGTAAAAGAAAACATTGTTTAAAGTGATAATCAAGTAAACACATATTTTTAGATGCCTTTTGATGCGTTTGTACTACTAAGTGGTGTCACGCTTCATTTTCCCCCGCCCCTTGGGCTATGGGGACCGAGTGCTGACCTTATATTTAGAGGGGGAGAGAGAGATGTCACACTTCATTTTTTCCCCGCCCCTTGGGCTACGGGGACCGAGTGCCGATCTTATATTTAGAGGAAGAGAGAGAGGATTGAGGGAGAGAGAGAGAGCATAAATCCACTCAATAGCTACAAACCATCTATATTTTTTGTGCCCTTTAATGTTTTTTAGATCATATACTACTAATACACATCCAAGAATTTATATGCAAACACAAGCATCCGAAGTACATCATATCATTATGCATTCATGAAAACTAGTCTTATACTTAATAAAACCCACATACCTGAATTAAGAGATTCATATTTATATTCTGGATCATCTAAATCTCTGGTCATCACCTGATTAAAACAATTAATCATCATTTATACAATGTTCACCATTATTTAAGATAATTAGGTCCAAAATAGGGTTTTGGGAAAATCTAGGTTCAAACTTCCTTGAACTTGTGTCTGATATTTTTATACTGATCAGTAAGTCATACTAAGGGTCTGATACGATTTTCATATTTTTCTGATGCTTTATCTATTTTCTAAAACTATTATGAGACAAAAAGCATCATATAAGTCATTAATGGAGAAAGACCTAATATTTTGACAATATAGTTATGATCAGGTCCCATATTTGGTTTCCAAGTGGTATTAGGGTTCAAGAGTATTTTTCTCATATTTTATATCCATCATTGGCTAATTATAGAAATTATATGAAGCTCATAAAGAAGTATTATATATTAAACTAATATCACCAACAAATATGTCTTTAAAACTTGATCTTGAGGTTTCACAAGAAAGAGGGCATTTTTCTGAGTCCAGGCCATTTTTGGAGGATTTATTGGCCAATGGAGCTAATTACTGTGAATTATGCAAGATGTCATGATTTACTTAAATGTTTACCTTTGATGGCCAATCAGAAGCCGACACGTGCTCCTAAGGTTGCGCCTCCTTTGCCTTACTAGGGTCTGGCCAGTTTAAGGGTTTTGAACCCAGTTTAGGATGATTCAGTCAGTTCATTATTTTCGCCCCTCACCCTTCTTCTCACGCCCTACGCAATCGGAATGCACGAGTCTGTGGGACTCTGTCTCATGGCCGGCTGCTTCAGGTTACATCCTTGGCGAGAGATCGTCCAAGGTATCCTCCTCCTTGCCAGACTTTGAACACCTTCAAGACCTCAGTGACAGTTTGACTTCATTGTGGAGGTAGGGATCCTTAAGGTTGGGTGATGTGGGAAGCTCCATGCCTCATCAGCTCCTTGACGGCCCCAAAGCCACCCGAAGTTTCTTCTGGCACCGCTGAAGTCGAGTGCCTCTGCGGATTGCATCTCTAGAAAGGAAACATGGAAGCTCCTCCTCGCTCCATCGCCACTCCTTCACAGTGATGTCGCAGAGGCTTTGCTCCACCCTACAGATCCTTCACAGCAAGTCCGCCACCATGGGAAGGTCTTCAGTGAGCAAAAGGCTTTGTTCTCCTCCTCTGGCTGACCTACGAGACGTTTCCATACTCCTGACGCCGCCGTTTGACCAGACTCCACCGAGGAAACCACCGTCCTGTGCTCCCCTTGACAACAACTGCTCTCAACGCCTGCTGCTTGGGCACGGTTGGAAGCTTCCTACAAGCTTGGTGCCGCTAGAGATGCTCCATTGGTAAAGAGAAGACCTATCCATGGATTGACCACCAGGATCTCCTCCTCATCCTTTTTTGTTTCTAACTCCTCTGTCAAACCACCTACAAATTGCGGTGGAGAGGCAACCGAGAGGAAGCCCTCAAATTGGAACTCAGCTTCGTATTAGATGAGTGAGGGGTTGTTAGAAAGGTCATGACCTCGCGACACGTTGGGATCGCAGATATGTGGCTGATCACCCACTGAATCATGGAGACAAGGGCGGCCAACTAAGACCAGTTCCCCTCCCATGCAATTCGGAGGTAGGTGTTAAGGTTTGCACCGCCAGATCACAGCAAATGGATAAGATAGTGCCACACTTCCCATCCATGGACCTCATCCATCTAAAGTCTCACCCCTCTCAAAGTGGGCCAGCTGCGTGACATCCTTTGTCACTGACCTATATACTGAATAACCAAAACACCAAAATTCATCTACATTTATATCATCAATGTCCCCAACTTCAAATAGTTACATTTCTTTGTAGCAATCTCCTAATATTACAAAATTCTATACATAGGCCCATAATATCTTAGGGTAGCTGCTATCAAAGATTGAGACACTAAATATATGGTTTGGGCATGCAAAAGAATTCTTCAAACAACCTTATAAATATCTGTATTAATTTTGAATTCAATTCACATCATCATAAAATCTTGATCCTATAAGTCCAAAAACACTTGTTATGATACTGATACCTCAAAGTTCACTAATATATCACTTGAGTCCATTGGTACTATTAAACGGGCCCCTTGAACTCATATGTACCCAAATCAATTTAATCAAACCTATTCATCATACTTGAACTCAAATAATATTCGAATTGTCAATTGCATATATAGTTACACTTTTTGGGTGGAAATATACAATGATTGAATAACCAATTCCTCAATTTGGTATCAATCATCTACATGACACTCATGGTCTTAAAACACTATATTGGGTATCATAATCCTAAAATTAGGTTCATCACAATGAGGGTTCGACCGCTATGATCAATGCTGTCAAAGAAGTGTAGCGACTACTACATCTAGAAAGGTAGTAACCACGATGACCAAGAGAGTGTAGAAAATGCTACATTACCATAATGGGTCATGGCTGAGAAGGAGGTCTCGACTGAGACAATGTCACAACTGTGACAAAAGGGATGGTCACGACTGTGCTGCCAAAGGATGTGACGATCGTGACCAAGGATATCATTGCGACCAAGACATCGTCACAACTATGACAGAAGGGATGCTCATAATGCAAAAGGGTGTCACAACCGTGACTAAGGATATCGTTGTGACTGAGATATCATCACAAGCGTTACTTATGGTCTCGATAGCAACAATTACGTTAGTGTTCTCCAGATCTGAGCCTATATATAGACAACCCCCTCCTTCATCTGGGGGATCTCTTCCACTCCATTACACCGCTAGGCTGCTGCTCCATGCCCAACCAAGGAATAAGATCATTTTAACCTCCACCATTAATTCCTCTGTGGTGTTCTTTCTCCATTGCCATTTCCATTCCATTCAGATCTATCCTCTAGCCAAAAAAGTGGTTGGGTTTAGATATGCATCATCCACCTACTACATTACCTCCTACAGATAGGATCACAAGAAGAGAAGGAAGAAGGAAAGAGAAGATCATCCCCACCTACTGTTGGTGTTCTTCCACTCCTCATCCAGATCTGCCCCATCATCGAGTAGAAGACCATTGCTCCATCGAGTCATGACCATCTTCTTCACCATGACCATGGAAGAATCTTCCCTCTCTCTTTTTGTTTCTATTTCTATCATGAGGAGCAAGTAGTCCATCTCCCTGGGGTGCGGGGACTAGCCACGTTTCCCATGCTTACATGTTCATTTTATAGCATTCCATGGCTTGTATATAACTTTCCATTTCATTGTTATCATTTAATGCATGCTTTGTAGATTGATCACCTGCCTTGCATGATATATTATATTCCTTTGTTGTGAGAACTTCAATATTTAGGATTTGAATATCGATTAACATGGTTGATGCCCAGATGAGAACTTCTGAAGGGATATCTTTGGAATAATAAGTGCAATCCATGGGTAACGAGACGTTGAGCCCATGAAGATGTTTACACAATCTCTATTTCCTGACAGATGGTTTTTGCTTTACTCCGTTTGGATAGTTGTATCTAGTCTGGATGTGTTTGCATGTGTAGCGATGGTGAAACCCGATTCCACCCCAGTAACTCTCATCATTAATCTAAACCCAATTTTAATCCTACTCTTTTACTTTCCTTGCATTTAGTTAACTAAACTCAAATCAACTCTTGGTTCTAAATATTAGCCTTAGTTCGACTGGATATGACTAGCAAGATTCTTAAAAACTTTATCCCTTGGGATTTGATCCTTATCTATACTGTGATAAGACCCGTTCGCTTGCGGATGGTAATTATTACACAAGGTTTGGGTAAAAGCCTAGGGATTTCAGCCCTAGGTGAATTTCTTAGTGCAGTAAAAGCCATGTCAAGTATGTTTACATATTTCTCAGATGAGATGTTATGATTTATGTGTTCTAATATTCTAAGATATTAAGTAAGAATTGAAAATAAAGTTATCACACCTCCATGATGGGGTCCTCTCATATACCCAATATATCAAGTAGATATATGTTTCTCAAAATGATTGGGATTCATGAACCAGGTTCATGAGGAAACAAAAGGATCATATTCATATAAAGATATGCAAGCAAGATAACCATACCTGGTAGTCTGGGATAACTTTGTATTTAAGATTTGAAATAGAAATATGCCATTAAAATTTACTGAATAGATTAAGATCTAAGAACTAAGTGTTGTTTAGTTTTCTTAGACAATTAAGATCTAAGTATTAAGTGCACATAAGATAATACATTAAGTTATGATTAAGTTGCAAAGATAAGATTTTATCAGTTTCCAATTTTAAGATTTAAGATTTAATCTCATATGGATATATTAAGATTCATGTTAAGGTTAGATGTAATGAAATTTTATAAAGATTGAGTTATTTTTTCAAGAAATCATAATTTAGATATTTGATACTTATGTTACTTTCATATAAGTGTTTCGATATTCTGTTCGGATTATTTTTATAAACCTTCAGACTCAGATATCATACATCTGACATTAGAATTTAATTAAGTCACTCTACCGAATTAAAACTTCAGATCAAGATTTATTAGTATCAAATTTTGGATCTTGAGTTAGAATTAAAGAACAGAGATACATATACAGAGAAAATGGAAAAATGTAGAGATAAGATATTAAAAGTCAGACATAAGAAATTAAGAATAGAGATAGAAAATGACAGCAGAACAATAATACATTATAGGATAATTCCTCACTAGAGAGTTCCAGGATGATTCAGAGGGCACACTGCGCCAGAAACTGCGAGTGCCACAGAGGGCACATTGTGCCAAAAGAGGGTGTGTTGCACCATAGAGGACACTTTGGTGTCAGTAGAGGGAATGTTGTGCCAATAGAGGGTGGGTTGCACCATAGAGGACACTTCAATGTCAATAGAGGGCACGTGCCAACAGAGGATGCATCGCACCATAGAGGACACTTCAATGTTACAGAGGAGGAATTATTGTATAATGGTGGCCACAGTCAGATGAAAGTCATAAATAAAATATATTTTAACTCAGAGCTTGTACATAATCTCATTTAGAAGTATGATGAAAGAGACGAAGATAAGAGAGACATAACCTAGGCCCCAAGTACATGTTATGCGACCCAGTCACCTTAGTGTAGGTGATGATACCCATGTACTAGAGTACAAGTCTTTAGAGAAAGACAAAGTGAAAAGATAAGAACTAAGTTAAAGGAAGAAGAGTTAATTATGTTTCAGATTTTATACAAAGTTTAATGTTAGTTTCATGCTTATAATGTTCAAGAATATTTTGTAGAATTTTATATCTTCAGTAATATACATATTAGAATACTCATGCCACTTATGCTAACAACCTTTTTTTCTAATGTATGGTTGGGGACGAGATGTCGGAAGATGAGGAACAAGAGCAGAGTAAATCCCAGAGACTCGAGCACAAGGTTAGTGTAAGATAAGATCTAGTGGGGTGCCAACTATAAGATGATCCTCAAGTTTATTGACTGAGATATATATATTTAATGTTTAGAAATTTAGGTTGTTAAATGAGTTTCCATGTAATGACATTTATGTTCCTTTTGTAATAACAATCATGTGAATGTTTTAATACTTCTATTTGTGTGATTGACTATATTGTTGTTATGAATGCCAGTTTTATGTAATGCCCCTTTAAGTGCACAAGTCATGGATAACTCTATGTTGCTTCTTCCATGTGCATGTGTGTACTTATGTAGGGTGCTATATCACCTCGAAACTTCCCATAGTAGAGATCCATCACTGATGACCGAAATCGATGCCTAGGATGTTCGAGGATGACTAGAAGAGGTGTGCTTAGAGAACTATAACTATTTTTTATGAAGTAGTATAAAATTATAACTATAAGAGTGACAAAGTAGTTATAGATGATGATAGATCATATGCACTAGTAGACCAGGTCAGGTGCAGTAGTGATAGATCAGATAGAAACAAATACCAAATCTAGAAATTAGGTGCATCAGTTGAAGCAGTAAATCGTTATGCAAATCTAGCATAGCAAGTCATGTCAGAAGGAGGATCTTTTGATCATAGACAACACAAAAAGTAAAGAGAGAGGTAGTCATCACTCTAGATTTAGGAGAAACTAGAGGGGTCTGGAATATGTTGTGTATGGAGGTCTATTAATAAGTAGATTTTAGGGTTTGAGATTCTTGCCAAAACCTTTCAAAAGCAGGGACAGATGAAGCCGATGCGCCACGTGGGACCCATAGATTGGGGTGATCCACGAATTGGCACATGGAGGATGGCTCTGATCTACCTGTATCCTTAGGTTGCAAAAAAGGAAATATCATTCCTACTAATTTTGGGAATTTCTAGAAAAATCTGAGAAATCTTGAATAAAAGGTAAGTCAGAGTTATCTCTTAAAATTTTCTAGAAAAGTAGTTAAAAATGGAAATATTCTATTTTATTTAATTCAATTGGGCAAATTTTGAAAATAGCTTATTTAAGGCAAAATTGAATAATAGTTGCACTTTCTATTTGAAAGAAGGTTTCTTTATAGAAGGGCCCTAACTGAGTGAAAGTTGGTGAAAATGGGTGATTTAAATAGCCAAAAAATATGGAATATTGTGGGAAAAGGCATATGTGTAAATTGAATAGGATGTGGAACAAATTTGATCCTTGGGCAAGAGATCAACATTACTCGTGAATTTCTACTGAGTGAGAAAAAATGGGGTGTCAATTGTTTGCCCCTCTCAAGGCTAGGTTCTAGATAAGAGTGAGAACCACATGTTTGATCCAAGTTTGACCCCCATTTTTGGTTATGAAAGGCCAAAAAGGTTGGAATCGTCAAGGGTGTTTTGACAAACCTTGTGGAGGGTGGAAAGCGAGTGTGATGTCTCTTCCTTCTAAAGCTGAATCAATGAGGAAAAGGTTGAGAATAAATGATTTATCTAGAGGAAGGGTAGCCTGTGACTTAGGAAACCTCATGTGCGTGATGAATCATTCCATCCCCTAAAGATCTAATAAGTGCCTCCCATCATAGCTTCAGTTCTAAAACCAAAGCATGTCAGATTATTCCACTAACTCACACCTTAGTGAGAAGAAGGTGATTGTGAAAAACCAAATGTAGGTGTGGTTTGTCAGTGAGACATTAAGATCTGGACTCTTTGGTTGTTGAAAATAGTGGCAAATTTTTCTACTTGAAAAACATATCTTAGAGAAAAGAGTAGGCATCCTTCTTCCTACACATCTTTATTTTAATTCTTTTTAGTGGACAAATTGAGAGTCAAGACTATATCTCTGAAAAGGCACAATGTGAAGAGTTTTCCCATCAAAATAGGTTTTGGATCATCAAGGTTGGTGATTTGCATTTTAAACAAGCTTTTAGATTTAACGTGACCTTTCTAACCGGTTTCTGTATTGGTTATCCGTCTGATTGATCAAGGCATCTAAAACTGGACGTTCAAACTATCTGTTGGGTTTTATGGGAGGCAGAGAAGCAACGGAAACAAAAATTTTCTCCCCAAAACCCAGAACAAAAGGAATCACATCAACATCTATACAATAGGAAAGATGGTTTGTGGATGCATATCTTGTCACGACGCTTGCTCGGCGACAGTACCTTGTGCCTTGCATGGTCTTCACCTCCGGTCTTGGACGGTGTCTGTGCAGCTCCTGGTCGCACCGGGACTGACGACTCCTGGTCTCACCGGGACTTTCGGGATTGACAGTTGTCCTCCGAGCGACAGAGGTCTCCCGCCTTTGTAGTCGTCCACACGGACTGCCTGGAACTCCAATATCCTTGTCGCACAAGGAATTGGAAGGAGTCTCCCACTCCTATCGGCGTACTAGTCGCCGACACACTCTCCTGCCATCAATCACTTTCTGCAGTTGTCTTTCCCTTGTCATGCCTCCCTTATCAGGTAGCACTTGCTCGGGCTCTCTCGGTTACCAAAACCAGAGAGAACAACAACTTCACCAAGCAACTGGTTGCACTGGGTTGTACTTTGAGAATCCCCCAATACCCCTATATATAAAGGAGGGTCATGGGACAGGGTTCTCTATCCCGGGAAATGCAGGACTAAAGCAAGAGTAGAAGGGTTCGAGATTTTTCACAAAAACAACCAACTGCGCAACCTGAACCGATCGTTTCACAATTGAAATGGTCAGTTGGGGATCTGAGCCGGTCGGTTGAGACCCATGAAACGGTCGGTTCACTTCTGAACCGGTTGGTTCGTAGTCCTGATCAGTTCCCGATTGACTTTTCTTCTTTTGTTTCAAATTGGTATTAAATACCAATCCTTGTTCCAATCAAATTGGGCAAGTGAAACGAAAGGAAATTTCTCACCAATCTTACTTTCCCAACTTGCTCGGTTGGACTTGAACTGATCGTTTCAACACTTGAACGAATCGCTTCACCCTGTCCATGAGCCGATCGACTCACCACCTGAGCCGATCGGTTCACCAAGCTGAGCCGATCAGTTCATCACATGATTCGATCAGTTGGGAGTGCAGATTGTGTAGAATAAGTCAATCGCAGTTTCAATCAATCTGATACTCTAATCAATCAGTCCAACACCTTGAACACTATGATACTGAGCTATCAATTGATTGAGTGTTTAATTGAACTACTAAACTCCTTTAATAATCAATCTAAACATGTTTGTGGACAAACACCTATTCTAGGTTAAATCCTATGTGTTTGACCCTATAGGTCCATTTCACATTGGTAGTGAAAGTCCATAACACTTATGACTTCACAAGCAAAGAGCGGTGCCTAGTCACACATTAGTGCTACCCAAGTGAAATAGAAAGTTGGAGAACAACTTTCAATCCTACAATCAGTGAATGGTGTTACAGTGAATGTATAATTCCTTTTTGACTGATATCCTGAATGAACTCAAGGCATTTAACAGTCATCCTGTCAACATTCATTCATTTCCTTGATCTCAGAGCAGACTGGGTGAGATGAGTGTGACATCAATATCACATATTGATTCACATGTGCATGCGCATGCCTTTCTCAATCCTACTCATCAAGTGGCCAAGGACATCAAACTCCCTTAGGAGGGACAAATCCCATATCTATCACTCACCCCTCAAAATCCCCATGTGTCAAAGCCACCCAATCATCACCTTTATAATAACCCATGTTTCAGGACTACGTTTGATGATGTCAAAGTGTACCCAACGACATGTGTTGAGTGTAGTGATTTCAGGTCTAAGAATCACACTCACCACCATCACTGTGAGAGCTGACTATGTTTACCAAGTCATGGTTCCACGTGTCACTCTCACGGTGGGTCTGTCCGGTACCTTGTTCTCTAACCAGTACGTATGCGCTTGGTTTGATATCACTATATCATGACTAATGGGATTCTGTCATCAACCAACACACAATCTAGTCTTTAGTGTTATTGATGTCTATGGTTATTTCCACAATAAAAACCGACTAGGGACCAAACAAGAATGTATAATCTTGACATCCGTATGATCTCATCGTTTAGGTCCTTAACCTAAAAGCATACGTCATGAGTAAAACATTCTTTAGACATCTATCATGTTACACTATCATCTCAGAAACAGTTTAAACATATAGATCAGACATGCCTTTATTATTATTCAAATCATTTACAAAGTATCCCATTACAATCATCATATGACTTGCTCTATGGGCATACATACCAATAGACTCCCACTTGCACTTAGAGCCAGTCACCAAGGAACCTCACTCCTTGTGACCTAGCATGACCATCATGCTTCTGCTGAGAAAGGGCCTTAGTGGATCAGCTATGTTGTCTTCAGTTGGTACTTTGCAAATCTTCACATCTCCTCGCTGTATAATCTCTCGTATGAGATGGAAGTTCCGCAGTATGTGCTTGGACGACTGATGTGATTTGGGTTCCTTAGCTTGTGCAATAGTTCCATTATTGTCACAATAAAGCTCAATTGCATCACAGCTACTGGGAACTACACCAAGTTCAGAAATGAACTTCCTGATCCACACAACCTCCTTTGCTGCATGTGAAGCAGCAATATACTCGGCCTTTGTAGTAGAATCGACAACTATTTCTTGATTGGAACTCTTCTAGCTCACAACTCCATTATTAAGGCAAAATACAAATCATGCTGCGATCTGTAATCATTTTTATCGGTTTGGAAGCTTGCATCGGTGTAACCTTTTACAACCAGCTCTTCCTCGCCGCCGTAAACAAGAAACTGATCCATAGTCCTTCGCAAGTACTTGAGGATGTTCGTTACGGCTGTCCCGTGAGCATCCCCGGGATCTGACTGGTACCTGCTCGTCATGCTGAGAGCATACGAGACATCTAGGCGTGTGCACAACATAGCGTACATGATGGATCCGATGGCCGATGCATATGGGATCCCACTCATACGCTCCCTCTCTTCACAAGATTGGGGACATTGAGCTCTAGAGATGGTGATTCCATGTAGCATGGGGATGTTGCCTCTCTTTGAGTTCTCCATGCTGAACTACTTCAACACTTTGTCGATGTACGTGCTCTGACTTAGTCCGAGAAGCCTTCTAGATCTATCTCTATAGATCCTAATTCCTAGAATGTAGGATGCTTCTCCTAAGTCCTTCATTGAGAAAGTATTCCCAAGCCAAGTCTTTACCTTCTCTAAGGCTAAGACATCATTCCCCATCAAAAGTATGTCATCCACATACAATATGAGGAATGTGGTCGAGCTCCCACTAACCTTCTTGTACACACAAGGTTCATCTTCAATTTGAGTAAAGCCAAACACTTTGACTTCCTCATCAAATCGAAGATTCCAACTCCGAGATGCTTGCTTCAATCCATAGATTGACCTTTGTAGCTTACAGACTTTATTGACATTCTTTGGATCTATAAAACCTTTAGGCTGTGTCATGTACACATCCTCAATTATATTCCCATTAAGGAATGCGGTTTTAACATCCATCTGCCAAATCTCATAGTCATAATAAGCTGCAATAGCAAGCATGATCCTGATGGACTTAATCATGGCAACTGGATAAAAGGTTTCACCATAGTCAACACCTTGAACTTGTCGAAATCCCTTCGCAACCAATCTGCCTTTATAACTTTGCACATTACCATCCATGTCGGTCTTCTTCTTGAAGACCCACTTGCACCCTATGGGTTTTACCCCTTCGAGTGGTTCCACCAAAGTCCATACTTTGTTGGAGTACATGGATTCCATCTCAGATCTCATGGCTTCAAGCCATTTCTCAGAATCAGGTCCTACTAGATCTACGAGGTCCTTGTGTTACCTGAGGAGAATGAGATTCCACAACACCTTGTGAATCTCCATTTTCCTCTTTTACATCTACCGGTTCTATGTTTTCTTGTTGGGCTTGAACCTCTTCAAGCTCTATTTTCCTCCCACTACTTCCTTTGGAAATAAATTCCTTCTCTAGGAACACAGCTGTCCTGGCAACAAACACTTTGTTGTCAGTAGGATGGTATAGATAATATCCCCTCGTTTCCTTGGGGTATCCAACAAAATAACATTTATCGGATTTGGGTCCAAGCTTATCAGGAAACATTTTCCTAACGTAAGTCTCACAACCCCAAATCTTCATAAAAGACAAATCGGGACACTTCCTGTACCATATCTCATATGGTGGTTTTTGAACCGATTTAGATGGTACACGGTTAAGTGTAAACGCGGAAGTTTCAAGAGAATGACCCCAGAAGGAAATCGGAAGATAAGCAAAACTCATCATTGATCACACCATATCTAACAATGTGCGATTCCTTCTTTCAGACACATCATTATGCTGTGGTGTTCCAGGAGGAGTCCATTGTGATACAATACCACAGGCTCGCAGAAGGTCCTCAAACTCTTAGCTTAAGTATTCTCCACCTCGATCGGATCGAAGTGCTTTACTACTTTTACCAAGTTGGTTCTGTACTTCATTCATGAAATCCTTGAACCTTTCAAGGGTTTCTAACTTATGCTTCATCAGGTACACATAGCCATACCTACTGAAATCATCAGTGAAGGTAATGAAGTACTGATACCCATTTCTGGCATTAGTTCTAAAAGGCCCACATACATCAATATGTATGAGTTCTAATAGATCACTAGCTCTCTCACCTTTACCTGAAAAGGGAGTCTTGGTCATCTTGACAAGAAACAAGATTCACATGTCTCTATTGATTCATAATCAAAAGAGTCTAGATAACCATCTTTATGGAGTCTAGAAATGCATTTCTCATTTATGTGCCCTAGACGACATTGCCAAAGATATGTTTTGTTTGAGTCGTTGAGTTTTTTCTTTTTGGTGTTTACGTTGTATACACTTGTCTCCAAATCTATCAAGTATAGACCATAAGACATTGGGGCACTGCCATAAAAGATCCCATCTTTAGAAATGGAACAATTTCCATTCTTAATAAGAAATTCAAATCCATCCTTGTCCAAACAAGAGACAGAAATGATATTCCTATTTATGGCATGTACATAATAGCAGTTCTTCAACTCTATTATTATCCCACTTGGTAGAGTTAACTCATAGGTTCCTACGGCACTGGCGGCAACTCTTGTCCCATTGGCAACACGTAGTTCAACCTCGCCTTTCCCCAAAGGCCTACTTCTCTTAAGATCCTTCACATTTGAAAAAATGTGAGATCCACATCCGATATCAAGTACCCATGACGAATAAGAGTAAAGTTAATCTCTATCACGTATACACCAGAAGTAGAGATCTCTATCTCTGACTTCTTCTTCCATCGTTCCTTCCATCCTCTCCATGTAGAAGAAATTGGTTTGGCGAGAGAACCCTTCTCTCCCTTACCTATCGTTCCATTGATCTCTATCAATGAACTTTCTTTCTTCTTCACCAACGCTTTAAGTGTACATAGAGTGGATTCAAAGGCTCTTGGTATATCTGGATTGTGCAGAACACTTCTCACAGTCCTCAACCAGTTATGGAATTTATTCTCAATTAATTTTCCCATTTTAAAAGATGATTCCTTTTCCATTCTACAAGAGAAAATTGCATTTGTCAAAACTCCTTCTGATTTGATTTGAATAAAATTTGACGATAGTTAATTAGGCCTTTAATTAATTATCGCTCCCACTATTTTGACTCAAATTGATAGCCCTCACCATCAATTCAGAAGATTGCAATGTACAATCTTCTAGTGGGTCACGATCCTGAAATCCTCTGAGCCATGGACCAGCTAGGGCTGTCACCCACAACTCAGATCTCCCAGGTAGGCAACTCTTGCCAATTGCATCATATGAAACTCTTGAAAGATGTCACATGCAACTCCTTGCCATGATCATCTCCATGCCTCAAGGTGCTAGATCCTATCTAGGTCACCTTGTTAAGTCTGACCCAAAGCCAACACGATGAATATGCACCCTGCTAGGGCAGACCCACACATTCATCCTTCACGCTTCCACGAGATAGACGGTGCACCACGATAGGGCATGCCCACACTTGGCCGATCAAGCTTTTCACATGTGTCACATTTGGAAGGCATCTAAAACTTTAATATTTAATGAGGGATTTGGTTTTTATATATACATATACATATCCAATCACCACAATATATAGTATGTATCATATACATGCTATATCCCACAAAAAACATGCAAAATGATAAAAGCAATGATTATGGCCATCCTATTGTGATTCCTCAAGCCAAAAGGAATCACCGTCATCTAGGTCTACATCACATGCAACCTGTACAAGATGAAATCTATGCCTGCCTTTCTGGGTTTGATCAGCTCATCTCCATGAATGATCAACTCGCCATCAAGTTGGTTGTTTGGGTGCCACCAGCCGATCGACTGGCACCTTCAGCCGATCGGTTCACCAGTCATCGTGCATCTCCGCAGGTCGCCACCTGCTCATCTCGCTCCTTGAACCGATCGTCTGGTACACCAACTGATCGGTTCACACCTTCAACCGATCATCTCAGTCGTCGTCAGGTCGTTCGCTGTTCTTTGACATAACAGGAAATAAAATCTATCCTATTTACAATTAAATTGTGAAACCTCAAGTTATATTCGGGCAGAGCAAAGGTAGGAAAGAAGTCTCGAATTATTTCGAGTTACATCAGGAATAGGATAAAGGAAATTGGTGCGCAGACCGAGATGCAAGCAACCACATACAACCACACACAAATATAGGGTTTATAGGCCATAACCATGCTACACATCCACCACAAAACTCGTTTAAGGGCGACGCCTATCGAGTGCATTAATATTACATATAATATATGTATATTTGGAATTTGTGATTGGACATGCATAAAGACAATATTATTCACATCGTATGCAATAAATAAAGGCGACAAACCGAAATCGATCATATCGATAATCCTAAAATATAGAGCGGTTGACGTGGCTCTGATACCACTGTTGGGTTTTATGGGAGGCAGAGAAGCAGCAAAAACAAAAATTTTCTCCCCAAAACCCAGAACAAAAGGAATCGCGTCAACGTCTATACCATAGGAAAGATGGTTCGTGGATGCATACCTTGTCCCGAGGCTTGCTTGACGACAGTACCTCACACCTTGCGTGGTCTTCACCTCCGGTCTTGGACGGTGTCTATGCAGCTCCTGGTCGCACTGGGACTGATGACTCCTGGTCTCACTGGTAACGTCGGGATTGACAGTTGTCCTCCGAGCGGTAGAGGTCTCCCGCCTCTTCAGTCGTCCACAGGGACTACATGGAACTCCGATCTCCTTCTCGCATAAGGAATCGGAAGGAGTCGCACCCTCCTGTCGGCGTACTAGTCGCTAACACACTCTCCTACTACCAGTCGCTTTCTGTAGTTGTCTTTCCCTTGCTGTGCCTCCCTTATCGGGTAGCACTTGCTCGAGCTCTCTTGGTTACCAAAACCAGAGAGAACGAAAACTTCACAGAGCAACTGGTTGCACTGGGTTGTACTTTGAGAAGCCCCGAATACCCCTACATATAGGAGGGTTATGGGACAAGGTTCTCTATCCCGGGCAATGCGGGACTAAAGCAGGAGTAGAAGGGTTCGAGATTTTCCACAAAAACAACCAACTGCGCAACCTGAACTGATCGTTTCACAACTGAAACGGTCGGTTGGGGATCTGAGCCGGTCGGTTGACACCTCAACCGATCGGTTGGGACCCATGAAACGGTCGGTTCACTTCTGAACTGGTCGGTTCGTGGTCCTGATCAGTTCCCGATTGACTTTTCTTCTTTTGTTTTGAATTGGTATCAAATACCAATCCTTGTTCCAATCAAATTGGGCAAGTGAAACTAAATGAAATTTCTCACCAATCTTACTTTCCCAACTTGCTCGGTTGGACTTGAACCGATCATTTCAATACTTGAACGAATCGCTTCACCCTGTCCATGAGCCGATCGACTCACCACCTGAGCCGATCGGTTCACCAAGATGAGCCGATCGATTCATCACATGAGTCGATCGGTTGGGAGTGCAGATTGTGCAGAATAAGTCAATCACAGTTTCAATCAATCTGATACTCTAATCAATCAGTCCAACACCTTGAACACTATGATACCGAGCTATCAATTGATTGAGTGTTTAATTGAACTACTAAACTCCTTTAGTAATCAATCTAAACATGTTTGTGGACAAACTCCTATTCCAGGTTAAATCCTATGTGTGTAACCCTATAGGTCCATTTCACGTTGGCAGTGAAAGTCCATAACACTTATGACTTCACAAGCAAAGAGCGGTGCCTAGTCACACATCAGTGCTACCCAAGTGAAATAGAAAGTTGGAGAACAACTTTCAATCCTACAATCCGTGAATGGTGTTACAGTGAATGTATAATTCCTTTGTCACTGATATCCTGAATGAACTCAAGGCATGGAACAGTCATCCTATCAACATTCATTCATTTCCTTGATCTCAGAGCAGACTGGGTGAGATGAGTGTGACATCGATATCACATATTGATTCACACGTGCATGCACATGCCTTTCTCAAACCTACTCATCAAGTGTCCAAGGACATCAAACTCCCTTAGGAGGGACAAATCCCATATCTATCACTCACCCCTCAAAAGCCCCATGTGTCAAAGCCACCCAGTCATCACCTTTATAATAAACCATGTTTCAGGACTGCGTTTGATGATGTCAAAGTGTACCCAATGACATGTGTTGAGTGTAGTGATTTTCAGGTCTAAGAATCACACTCACCACCATCACTGTGAGAGCTAACTGTGACTACCAAGTCATGGTTCCATGTGTCACTCTCGTGGTGGGTCTGTCCGGTACCTTGTTCTCTAATAAGTACCTATGTGCTTGGTTTGATATCACTATATCATGACTAATGAGATTCGATCATCAACCAACACACAATCTAGTCTTCAGTGTTATTGATGTCTATGGTTATTTCCACAATAACAACCGACTAGGGACCAAACAAGAATGTATACTCTTGACATCTGTATGATCTCATCGTTTAGGTCCTTAACCTAAAAGCATACATCATTGAGTAAAACATTCTTTAGACATCTATCATGTTACACTATCATCTCAAAAACAGTTTAAACATATAGATCAGAAATTGCCTTTATTATTATTCAAATCATTTACAAAGTATCCCATTACAATCATCATATGACTTTCTCTATGGGCATACATACCAACACTATCATCCAGTGAAAGGTATCCTCCACAACATGTTCCCTTAGTGGTTTGTCTTCTGTTCTCTAGAGCATCGATTCCCCTCGACTTTCTAAGTCTGAGCCCTAGAAATGAGAAATTTGAGCCATAACTCAGGGTCTTGAGGCAAGTCGGTAATTCAACTCATTTTTTAGTCATGATCCGAGATTTTCAGAAAATGTGTGCATGAGAGGAAGATGATAACCCTAGTTGCGATCCCAAATTAGCTAAAAAGTTGCACTAAAAAGCAATCTGGATTCTGACCTTAAATCATGAGTAAGGACCCCAGAATAAAAGATAATAAAAGAAGGATAGGGAGTTTGTTTAGGATAAGGTTCATAGTATAGTTTAAGGTCTTAGTCCAAGAACAGATTGGAAAGTGAAGCTTTGACTTGGTTCAGTTTAATGTCATGATTTGGGATCTTGAAATAATGAAAAAGGTGATGTTTGGATTTGGTTAAGTTTTAGGTCATAGTTCGAGACCTTGGTAGATTGAAAGAAGAGGTTTTGGGTGTTGGTATAGTTTTAGGTCATATTGGAGACCCTGAAAAAGATTTGGAAGTTAAGTTTGTGATTTGGTTCAGTTTAAGGTCATGAGCCAAGACTCTAGTATATTAAAATAAGTAAGATGTTTTGGTGAGTATCTTAAGAAAATAGATATTTTTCAGTTTAAGAGTCAAGATTTGACATTTATTTTTCAAAATTTTACCATTTTTTTTGTATTTTAAGGATTTTTTTGCGTTCTAGAAATTCTACAAAAAATGTAGGGACCTATTTGAAAATTTTGCATTATTTTTGTCTTTAAAAGATAGGGAATGGGAGGAGGGCTGAGCACCCTTTCAGTGTCTTCTTCACTCATGCAAGTAGTGGAAACAACGACAATCTCAGATCATCTTAGGGCTATGACGAGAGGATAGAAGAGGAAAGGTGGTGGATCATGATGATCTGCCAACTCTAGGCCTGTAGATGGGGGCATTTTTCTAGAATCTGGTGATGTTCTTCTGGGAGTAACATCGTGGTGTTTGGGAGCTTCGAGTTGTCCTTTCGGGCAGTGTTTTGGTGCAATTTTTAGTTGCAACTGTCCCAGGGAAGGTATAACTTTCATTCTTTCACTTTGGTTTGGCCAGCTTGGCCCTTGAGGATGAACTCTAGATTTTGGCTTCTGAACGTTCTTTACAGTATGGAGGTTGAAGATGACCTGGATGGACATTCTATTTTGCAATTCAACTGATTTCATCATTTTGTCATTTTCTCTTCCGTTTGTTGTCCCATCAAGGCGACTTCAGGTGCTATGGAAAGCTCTTGAAATTGGTGTCATTGTTGTGCAGATGATTGCTCATGATTGGCATGAGGCAAATCCCTTTGTAGATGAGCAAGATGTTGATGGTGATGTGAGGATTGAAGCATACTCTAGGTATGGGTGCTTGCCTTTCTGATTGAATATGTTATGCTCTATGAATATTCTGAGTGAAGTCGTCATTGAGAAAGCATCATAACAGTGTGAGTAGGATCGAGGGACAACGTTACAACCCCAATTTTTGGGTTCTTTTGGGTGGAAATGCAATTTCCCCAATAAATGTATAATTATGTAATTTGGTTTATTTAAGTGATTGAGTGGATTCCTTAGATAAATGGCTTGTGTGATTGATTTTGCGGGCCTTGTTGGCTATTGGGCCCAATAACAAGAAAAAGGAAATAAAAAGGAAAAGAAATCAATTAATAAAGGAAAAACTAAGATAATGAGAAAAGAAAGGTGTAGAAGCTTCTAGAAGGCTAAGAATTATCCTCTAAGGGTGGATTTCGTACCTTTGGGATTTCTTAGGTTCTAATGAGTCCAATATGATTAAAAAGAAAAGACGAAATCAAATAATGCATTATTAAGATGGAAATTTGAGATAATGATGAAAATATGAGAAATATGTGGAAATATGAATAATGGGAACATCATTAATGATATTTCAAGTCCACATGGTTTCTAGTGGTAAAAGGAATCCAAATAAATGATATAAAATAATAGGAGAGAGAAAATATGCATAAAATATGCCTTAATAAGTGATAACTTGTGTATGAAGAAAACTCTCTTACAATCTCGAATTTGAGTCCCAAAATAGGCACACAAGTATTTTAAATCATTATGAACTTTCCTTTAAAATTTGGGGACGATTGGATAAAAGAGGAGAGAGTTATGCATTTGTTAAGTTTCCATAAAGTGGAGGGTTAACTAATATATTAATGCAATTTGTCACATTTAAAATTGAATCTGAAACCTTGGGCCCAACCCAGGAGAATGCCACACTCAACAACAACCGCTGGATGGTGATCTGACGATCCAGAGATCGTCTTCTACCTCGATTTGCAAAAGGAAAACACAGATCAGTAGTTGATAACCTTCCCAAGTGGAAATCTTGTGATCCAAGGCATGGCTGTTTTAGGAAACATGTCCAATAGCATTAGGAGACCAATCTGAGTTGGTCTACCCTATGTTTCATGAGGATCTATTGCTTAACAAAGTTTTGCCCAATTCAGGAAACTTGGACTTCTCGGCTGCCATGCTTGGAGCTATAAATATAGGGTCTTTCCATCATGTGTGAGGGCAACCCAATGAGCGTGAGCCTCGGCCGAACCTGCATTTCAAAAAGTAGGCTACAATTTCCACTATCTAATCCTTGTTCTTTTTCCCTTTTCTCCTCTAACTCACCGGCAATCTTCCATGACATCCACCCTGTACAAGTCGAATCCGAAGAAATTGACTTTAGCCATGAGTTCGGGGAGGTCTGGTGCGGTGTTCTGCACCTTGGGTACTTTTCCAGTGGCCTATAGCTCTGAGTCAACCTCTGGATTGACCACGACCTAGAGGCATGGAGCTATTGTTTGTAGCATCGAGAGGTGGAAGATAAGAAAGGAGGAAATACTAGCTTTTCCTGCGAGCACATGTCATCCCCTTGATAGCCGACGGGGGTAATAGAGTCTTTTCATCCTGACTGGAGCTTTACCCAGTTGGAGTGGATCACTGAGAGGGCCGAAACCCATTGATTGGATGAGGTCCATGTGGAAAAGAGGAGAGTGGGCCGCAACGCTAATGTGGCACGCTATCATTGGTCCATCAGGTAATTATTTCGTAATTTCATAACTAAATATTGGTAACTTGGATTGAGAAGTATAATATATGAAAATTGATCCGGAGAACATGAGGAATTCAATAAAAATGTTATTAGAACATGATTTCTTTTCTAAATTCAAAAGTGCCTAAGTTTTATCATATAAAGCTTTGAACTTTGGTTAAAAGCCCTAATTATGATTAGAGATCAAATCTAAGGTCTTAATGGGTTAATTCGAGTAGTAGTAACCTGTTGAGAGACAAAGTAAGATTTGAACCTGATATTAGATAATGATTGCTTATTTTAGGTTTTTAACCCATCAACCTATGATAATGCATATATAAACTCTAATATAGGGTAAGAAGGGTGATTAACTTGAATAATCTGAAATTCTTTGGAATAATGTTATTATCAGTTGATCCTAAGCCTGTTAGGAGGAATAAAACAAGTTAATAAGGGTTTATGCTTAGTTTTGCTGTTTTAGGGTTTGTAGTGTCAATAATGAATATGAACCCTAATGAAACCCTAAAAGGAAGTAGGAAACCCTAGGAAGTGTGTTCAAATGAATAGATCCTCATAAAATGAATAGTGAATAGATTATATGATTGTTTCATGATCCTTGCTTGTGTGAACTACTTGCCTAGATTACTTTCTTGCTTGGATTATTTCTAGCTTGTTGATTCGACTGAACATGTATGTCGTTACTAATGAATAGTCGCCTTCAGTTTCACGATGTTTCCCAAACATTTTATCGATTGATTGCAACCTAAATTGTTGGATGTTCAATTCTACAATCCTATAAAGTCCCTATGAGTATCACAATTAATTATGGATGTGTATTCTCGAACTTACATGCGACCATGATATATGAATGTGAGACCAAGCCTCGGCAGGAAGGTCTGATTCTGTCAAGCCCCAGAGGGAAGACCATTGGGCACTTCGAGAGGTGACCCCAGACACCAAGCTCAAGATGGAGAAGATGGCCTTATGTCCCTTGTAAGGACAAAACCTAAGAGAGGGTAGTCTAGGATTTAGGGGAAAAGCGGTTGAGAATATCACATTGAAAGTGTAATTTGGATTGTTAATAACTTATTTGTGATAATTAGTTTGTTAGAAACTATTTGTGAAGTTGTGATTGCCCCCCACATACCGGTATAGAAATATACAGACCGACATTTTGTTTGTCGGCGTTTTAGGTACAATTATTGATAAAGACAAATAGTAAATCGAAATATTGTGAAGATACAATTAATCAATTCATGGAGGATTAGACAGATAGACTTTATCTGTGGATAGAAGTCTAGATCAGAAATTTTTACAAGGTATGCAAAAGATTTATTTTTATACCAGCTTTACAATATAGTATTAGTAGAATTTGATAATTATTTTTGATTAAATGTCAAACCATGGATCCTGAATTATTGGGATAGCATCTCTAACCTTTTGGTATCCCTTGATTGGGGGTTACTGGGAGGCGGGGTCGTCACATTTGGTATCAGGGCCGTGGTTTCTCATTTAATCCTTAGTAATTATTAAATTTTACAAACTCTATAGAACCAAGGGAGTTATTAGAGGATTTTCCAAAGATGGAGGTGTCTAGAAAAGGATCACGTTCCGAGGGCTGGAAATATTTTCCTCTACCCCGCTAGTCGGTCATGAGGACTCCCGGATGCGGTGTGACTGCCTGGCCAATGTTTGAGGTCTTGACTCGAAATACGATACCTTTAGAACTCTCTCATCTATTTCGTCCCTTCTCAACCCTAATTCAATCAAGGTTCTAAGGTTTAGGGTTTTTCTCTCTCTTCCCCACCCTCTTGAGGTTAGGGTAAGTATGCTAAGAATTAATGAATCCTCCACCAAGTCAATGAAAAGCATGTAAACAAGATGTCATGGACATAAGTTTAATAGTTTACATGTAAACTAAAGATTAGTAACATGCTTAGGTTGCATGACATGTGTTGTCATGCCCTCAGGAGAGACCCAGGGTTAGACCTTCTTGTCAGGAGGATGAGTAGATAGTTGGCCTTGGAGGCAGAGGCCTCCAGAAAGAGGTAGATACCTGACGCATCCTCTAAGGATGATACTAACCCTAACCCTAAGTAGAGTTTGAGGAAGATATGACATGATGAGTTGGATATCGTAGTTGATCATGCAAGTATTTACGTGGGCTGACATGCATATAAGTTTCATGTACGCATGAGAGGCATGATCTATGTGTGATATGTTGACCTAATGCCTTTTTGTGACCCGACCTTGGAAGGGTCGTACCTGTTAGGGTGAAGGATTGCTCCTTCATTGAAAAGGTTAGGGGTGACCACATAGGAACCCTAACAGGCATATAGGAGCATAGATGAGGCATGAACCTATGTAGAAGAGAATGACATCAAGATTGGCAGTGGGTTTGAGACCTAGGCCAGGAGAGTTGTTCCTCATAGTTCATTAGACGAGTATGCAAAATTTGGATGGTCTTGGTTGGACATAGGTCTTAATAGTACATTTCACCCAATTAGGTGTAGATATGTATCCGTAAGAGCTTGACCCATCCTCTAAGAAAGAACCTTTAGTGCTGAGATCTATTGTCGGGTTATCCCTAGAGAGAGAGAGAGCAAGATCTTGAGGAAGAAGGTTGGAAACCTAGACTCCAAGACATGAAGAATCATGAATAGTTGGGTTATAATGACATGTTTTAGACAACCTTGAGTTGATGGCTATGATTGCCTCATGCATGATCCTTGGAGGCCTGTAGCATCGTGGTTTCCTTAGAGGAACCAAACCCTAGAGGGAGGAAGAGGCTTCTTGGACCGATGTACAAAAACTGTAGGTGCCTACCTTACCTTATATGTGTAGAAAGGAGAGTTCCCTAGACCCTAAGGAGGTACGGTAACAAATAATGAGGTCGCACACTGAGTTGGTTGTCCTTGTGTAGGACTCCGAGGTATGGTTTGCATGGAATAATAATAGGAAGTGCATGCTATACCTTGTACATGTTTGGTTCATGGTTGAAAAGTTGAGCATGCAGTTAGACAGTTGATGTATAAGAAGTGAACCTAGGGTCCCTAGACCTAAGAAGGGAAGTAGTAGTACCTAGTGCACCTGATTCTCATAAAGATGCTTGAGTTCCTATGAATAGGAGCATGGAACCCCTCAAGTTTAGAGGAAAAGGAAACCCCTTAATTAAGGTATATGTTTGATGAACCCCTAATGCATAGGTAGGTGGCATATGCATGTATGATTTTGGTTCAATGTTGAGGAATAGGAACAAGTATGACATACCAAGGGACTTAGCATTGCTTAGTAGGTTGTATTTTTGTTATCTACGTACTTAAGTAGCTTGATAGGGATAAGCATGCACATGATGATGTAAACCCTAAAAGTAAGGACGTTTGTGACCTTTGTTACTATCAAGAGATAGTTTTCTCCCATCATGGGAAGGGACCCTTCTCTGGGGTGAGTACCGACTTTGTTTAGGTTTGAGGTAACCTAAAGAGGTCTATCATAGAAGCTGGATGAGCTATGTGGAGAGCACATGTGTGACCATCTCTAAGGGACATGATGATATGTTGCCATGGAGGTAACATGTATGGGGCCAGACCGAGGTAGGTAGGTCGCCATGATCCCTATGAAAGGATGTAAGTTTGACTGTGAGTGCCCAGAGAGATGATGGAGTTTTGGGTAAGGATTCAAGTTTGATATGTACCATGATAGAATCCTAAGTCAATACTAGGGTCAGGTGGGGATAAAACCGATGGGAGTAGGAATTGCCTATTTCCCTAGTTGCACAAGACCATAGGGTCGGGAGGTAACAACTATCATTGTCCGAGGACCATGGGTTAGGAGATTGATCACCTTCATGAGCTCATGGGACCCAAAGGGCAAATGAGGTGGGAACTCCCTGGATGCATACGAGAAGAGGGATGACCCCGAAAGTATCAGCACCCTACAGTCCTAGAGGAGATGACTAAGGATTGTGTGACGATTCAAGTGGGTTTGGGAACAATTTTCCATGGTTGTAAATCTGAAATCGAGATGTTCATGATTTGGAGACATGTGATGCATGTTTCAACTTAAATTGGAAAGTGTACTGGCGAGGTGTGATGAACCATCTCTACTCATGGAATGGGATGAACTCTATATTTGGACTGCAGCCAAATGCTTATTTTCTCTCATTATGGGTGTGAGAGATAGGGAAAAACGCATGCCATACACTAAGGGTAAAGATGACATGAGTTGAAACATTGCTATGAAGTTTGAGGATCGGGAAAGTATCATACCTTTTCAAGAGTATGTTGAATGGATGGTTTACAAGCACAAGGAGAACTAAGGTAGTCATCATTTGAGGACGTTCTTATCAAGAGCAGTATGGAATTTATTAGTTATATAAGTTTGAGTTTGATAACCAAGATGATGAGCTTGGAGTTTTCTTGACTCAGTTAGACCTAAATTTGAGATGAGGATGATGAGTAGTGTATATGAAGGTTTATGTTTGCACCCTTACCTAGAGCATAAGGATGTAAGGTGATAATGGATGCTCTTAGTCGAGACGTAGCTATCTGGTTTAGCCAGTAGTGAAGATATAAGAGGTTGTTGTGTGAACCCTAAGTTCATGAGGCGTATAGGGCTAACACTCTGGTACTACCAGACCGTTGGTCAAGTTAGTGGTTGCCTGGTTAGCCTGCCTAAAGTTTGATGCGATAGAATGATGGTTGTAAGAACCTCAAATACTCCTCTTAGAAAAGGAAGGTTATGGAACTCATGAATATAGTGTTTTAGGGTAGGAGTCGACCTTAAGAAAACCATGACATGCATGAGCTCATGATTTTAAGTACATCATACACTGTGGTATTACTAAGATGGTTAAAGTTTGTAGTAGTACTTTGAATACCTGAGGTGAAGAAGTATATAGTGTTGCATGTGGCTTGTCACCATTCATGATAGGAAGTGAAGGCCGAACGCCAGTAACCCAGTGAGTTGCTACAGAGAATGAGGATTCCCCGAGAGGGGAAAGGAGTAGATTACCACAGATGTTGTGGTGGGTCTCCCCAGACCGAGAAAGGACATGTCACAACATGGGCTATGGTAGATTGCCTTACCAAGGTGACATAATCCCTTACCTAAGAAAGAGAGTACCATATGTGCGATAGATCAGGTTGAACTATATATGAGAGAGAGATAGTTCAACTACACCACGATTTGAGTTCAATATCTTGAGCATGAACTCAAGTTTGCTTCCATGTGGTGGAAGTATGTAACGAGCCTGCCTCCCGGTAACCCCCAATTAAGGGAGACCAGAAGGTCAGAGCCATTATCCAAATTAACAAGATCAAAGGTTCGACAAATAATCAATAACAATTATCAAATTTTACCAACTAAACTAAAATCTGGTATAAAATAAAACCTTGCATACCTTTTTAAGACTTTGGTAAGCTACTCTATCCATAGCCTGGATTCATTCTATCTTATCCTCCTTGTACTTTACTTCTTATTTCCACAATGTGTCACTTTACTGTTTGTTCTTTCAATTATCGTACCTAAAACACCGACAAACAAAACGTCGGTCAGCATATAGGAATATGCTGGTATGTGGGAACCACTGAAATTTCACAGATATGTCTAACAATTTAATAATCACAATCAAGTTATTTAACAAGCCAATTTACATTTTCAATGTGTCATTCTCCACCGCTTTTGCCCTAACCCTAGAATACCCCTCTAGGGTTTCTCTTTTCCCATTGACTTAAGCCACCTTATTAATCCCGAGCTTAGTGCTTTGGGGTCACCTCTCATGGTGCCCCATAGTCATGCAACATAGACCACCTTCTCATTCCCAAGCTTGGTGTCTGGGGTCACCTCTCATGGGCCCATTGGTCTACCCTCTTGGGCCTGACCTTTATATCATATTCCATCAGGGTGGCATGTAGGTGCAATAATACACATGTATTTATAATTGTGATAACCATAGTGACTTTATAATTGCAGTATGAACATCCAAACTGTTTAATTTCAATCAATGTGATCAACCATCTGGGAAACCTTCGGGAAAATTAATGTGTTTAATCATAATTAACCACATACCCGTTAGGCTGAATTGAAAAGAATAGTCCAATTAATCAAGACATCCAATCAAGCAAGTACAAGAGTCCTGAAATTACATCCAATTCCTTTTTATCAAAATCTATTCAAACCATCTTTCTACTTAAGGTTTCTATTCCCTTTTTAGGATTTCTACCTCTTTTAGGGTTTACTTTGCAATTAGGGGTTTTACTCTTTTAAACCCTAATTTCTCATCTATCCTTCCTCAAAATTATTGAGGTTACCTTTTAACAACATATAACCTTAATTTCAGAAACAACACAATTAATCATCAAATAAGTCCATTAAGCCTCTTTTTCATTAAAGCTACCATTTTTATCCTTTTAATCCATGACAAAGTCATTACGCTCATTTATCATCAATTCATAGTTCATTATGGTCTTATTCACATATGAACGTTATTTATCATTAATTCTACCTTTATCCATTAGAAGAAGCCTAATTATCATATTAAGGATATTTATCTACAATTAGGAACTTCTATACTCAAAATAGCTTAAAATCATCATCTCTTAACTTTATTCATGATTTTGAATAATTAAAGCCATTAAGAGTCACATTTACCAATATTAGGGTTTTAAGGCCCATTAAAGTATATTCATGCACTTGAAATTCCAACTTAAACCAATCATGTGCAAAGTTCATCCTTTTTGTTCCTAATGTTCCTTTTCATCATTAACATGTTAATACCAACTTTAATCATCCATTAAACCCTATTAAATATATTAATCATCTCAAAATAGGTTTCTTAATCTTTAATTCATCAAAGTTGATAACTTATACTACTTTTCGAATTGCAAGAGGAATTAGCTTCTATATGCATTTTTATTGGATTCCTCTCATTTTTCTGAGAAATTGCATATTTTATACGTGCTAATCCGAGCTACGAATAATTAACTAAGAATTTTACAAAATCCACTTACTTTGGCCAATAGGGAGGCGCCACGTAGCCTTTATCATGCAACATTGCTTGACTTGTTCAAAAACATTTTGAAATGTCTGTTTTGACCTCCTTTAAGTTGGTCGAGGCTTCATACCTCGGGGGGTATATTCGTCCAATCGGCCAATAGGTTGTCTTCAACCTCTTGCTGCTCCTGCTGCCATCGAGCGTAGCCCTAGGCACTACCTGGGCGGCTCTTTCTCACTCCCTCAGACCTCGACAGCTGCCGCAACACCTTGCCCTAGCCTCGCCGCCTTCATCTGCACCTGGGGCACCACCCAGTGCGTGGCCTATGTGGCTAGGTCAGGAGTAACAGACCTGCGTCTTGCAGCCCTTGCTGCCGCCAACCAGCTGCCATTGCACCTGCATTTGGGTACTACTTCAATGGAGAAGCTACTACCTGCCATTACGAAGAATCATGCTTCCCTCACACTCCATCTTTCCGCCTCATGGCCTCAGGTTCGCTTCGTTCTTGTTAGTTAGGGTTTATATGCCAAAAACAAGAAGAAGAAGAAGAAGAAAGGAGGGTACGTGGGATCTCTCTCCTGGACTCGGCCCAGGGCTCTCTCTCTTTTATATATGAGGGTAACAACGCCCTACAATGCTTGCTCACGAAGAAACAATGCCCTTTTCTAATAGGAATGTGATTCCTTCATGAAAAAGCAAGCTTCTCTCCCTTAATTATCCTTTTGATATTCTTTATTATTTGGATAATTAGGAATTAAGAATTCCTCTTACTTATTCTCTTTATTCTTGCTTTTTAATCCATTGGCACAAATTTCTATTTTCTTTTAATAGAAATTACTTCCTTTTAAATAATACTACAAAAATCATTCATTATGCATCATATTATTCTCTTATTTTTTATTTTTAGTATTTTCTCTTTCTTTTTCTCCATTGGGGCTCCTTGGAACCCAATAACTCAAATATTTCGAAATTCCTTTTTAAGGATACTTATTATCCTTCTAGATGCATCAATATTCATTATTTCACATTATCTTGTTTATTTCTTATTAAAAAATCTCTTTTTGAGGATTTATCTTTTTTCTTTCTTTTTATTATCCTCATTGGAATTTCTTTTAACATAAGAAACCTCATGGATACGAATCCATCAAAGATAACTCAATTATACATCTTTTCACTTATTTTCCACATTTTATCATTGTTTTCAATTTCTTTCTTAATAAAGAAATATTTAATTGATCTTTTCTTTTCTTTTTGCATTATCTTTGCAACTTTGGACTCCTCGGGACCCAAGGAACCCAAGAGGCACGAAATCCACCTTTGGATTACACTCTTTTTCCTTCTAGAGGTTTCTACATTTTTCTTTTCTCCATTTCTAATTAGTAATGGAGTTTCTTTTGTCTTTTCCTTATTATGCGGCCCAATAGCCAATGAAGCCCACAAGTAAATCAACAAGACTATTTTAAACGAAATTCATGCATTCAATCAAAAGACATCATTATTTGTTCATTTGTTTTTATTATGAGAAATTACATTTCTCACCAAATGAACCCAAAAATTAGGGTTGTAACATCCTTCCCCTCTTATAAGAATTTTGCCCCCAAAATTCCATCAAGCAAACAAACAAATCAGGATAAA
Source organism: Alisma plantago-aquatica (assembly GCA_963693085.1). Lineage (NCBI taxonomy): Eukaryota > Viridiplantae > Streptophyta > Magnoliopsida > Alismatales > Alismataceae > Alisma > Alisma plantago-aquatica. Next base: position 614,161,820 of record OY856411.1, on the reverse strand, counting down.
CCTTTCTTATGTCCATTAGGGCTCTCATGTGGCTTCACCCTTTCCATGGTTCTTTCCAAGAACCTTCATCATCTCATATTCTTCCATCTGAGTTCTTTCTTACCTTGGTATATCGTACCCTCATAGGTGACTCAGGACATTTCAGCGTCCCAAAAGTTGAATAGGTTCAGGGCTCAACACATGGCTTGGGTACCTCACATAGTGCTCTAGATCGGAATCATGGAACACATTATACTTCATGTTATCCTGAGGGGTAAGGATAAGCACAACCGTCTCCACCAATCCATCTCAAATGGACCCATATATTAGGGACTCAGCGTTCTCAGCTGTAGCTTAGAGGGGTCAAAATTTCACATCACATACTCTCCCATAGTGTACTGCATGTCTGTCTGCTTTGCATCAGCTCACGACTCATGTCTCCCCTGGGCTCTCTCTCAGCCTTTGCACGATCAAATCGACTTCATCTGCACATACTGTGGTTCTTTTCTGACCTTCGCGAGGCCTCCTTCACTGACATCATATTAATGAAGTGGTGACCGACACAACCTCCTTATAGAACTTCTTGCATCCCGATAAAGGCTATGGTGGTTAACATCACCTATTAAGAACTGTTTCTGTGTATCACCCAGAATGAGCACACATGCTCTCCTCATACCCTCTAGTCTGGATCATATTAACCATTAGTAAGGGGTGATAAACTGTATTAACATTGAGTTCTTCATGTAACTACTTCCACCTCATGGAAGTGAACCTTTAGGTCCTACTCAAGAACTTTTGAACTCACATCATGGTGTAGTTGAACTATCTCTCTCTCTTATAAGTAGCTCAACCCGATCTATCCCTTGACAATACTCTTTCTTTCTCCTATCATCTAGGTAAGGTGATCTACCATAACCCACATTGTATCTTGACCTTCCTTGGTCAAGGGGAGACCTACCACAACATCCATAGTGGTGAACTCCCATTCCCTCTCGGGGCCTCTTTATCCTCTATGCCAAAGCACTGGGTTACTGGTGTTCGTCCTTCACCCCCGGCTTGCATGGCCACATGCCACATGCAACTTCATATTGAGCATCCAAAGTGCTACTATCACTTATTATCTTTGTAGTACCATGGTGTATGGTGTTCTTAAAATCATGATCGCTTGTATTGTCATGATTCCTTAAGCTTGATACCTCAGAAACCCTAAACCACTCTGATCGAGGATTCATCACCTTCTTTTTCAAATAAGTGCATCTGAGGTTCTACAACCATCCTTTTATGGCTTCAAGGACTAGGCTGGCTAACCAAACAACCATCAACTTAATCAACCGATATTGTTACATCTGAGGGTTAGCCAAACTTATCTCTTTTCCAACTGAACATTAACCTAATAACCTCTTCTAGCTTCCAGCCAAACTAGGTAGCTATATCTCCACCAGAGCATCCATTACCACTTCACATCCTTAGGTATTAGGTAATGTTGAAGACATACACTTCCATGTATTCCACTTATCATCTCGTCTCAAACTCTAAGTCTATCTTCATCAGAACACTCTGAGCTCATCCTCTTGGTTATCACACTTGTATCACTTGCAAATTCCACATAGCTCATGATAAAACATTTTTATAATATGATTACCTTAATACTCTTATCGTTTTTACCTATCATTCACTTTTCAAGGGTATGTTATCGTCTCTCTCCTCATACCTCATAGCAACGTTCCAACTCACATCATCTTTATCCTTGGTGTACGACATGAGTATTGTCCTATCTCTCACTCCTATAACAAGAAGAAATAAGCATTTGGCGGCTGTCCAAATATAGAGCTCTTCCTATTCCAAGAGTAGAGATGGTACATCCCACCTTGCTAGTACACCTTCAAATCTAAGTTGAAACATGCAACTTATGTCTCTACATCACAAACATCATGATATCAAAAATTACTTCCATGGAAAATTGGTATCGAACCTACTGGGGTTTACACACAATCCTTGGTCATCTCCTATGGGTCTATAGGATGCCGACACTTTTGGGGTCATCCCTCTTCCCTCATGCATCCAGAGAGTGCCCTACTCATCTGCCCTTTGGATCCCATGAGTTCATGAAGGTGATTAATCTCCTAACCCATGGCCCTCAGATAATGATAGCTGTTACCTCCCGACCCTATGGTCATGTGCAACTAGGGAATTAGGCAACTCCTACTTCCATCGGTCTTATCCCTACCTGACCCTAGGATAGACTTAGGATTCTATTATAGTACATGTTCAACTCAGAACCTTACCCAAGCCTTCAACATCTCTCTCTGCATTCATGGACTGACTTTCATCCTTTCCTAGGGGTCATGGAGACCTGCCTACCTTGGTCAGGCTCCCTCACTGGTTACATCCATATGCACTTGAGATATGGTTATCTATGGGTCTATAGGTTCATTCTCATACCATGTACTTTTCACTTAGCTTCTCACAATCCTATGAGACCTCTTAAGGTTTCCACAAAACCCACAAACTGGTACACACCCTACCACGGGTTCCTCTCCCAAGATGGGAGGAAACTACAAATCTTAACAACAAGGTCACCAACATCCCTAGGGTTTATATTCACATGAGCATGCTTAACCCAGCAACCACTAAGGCACTAGAAGACCACTTACTAAACCATGCTAGGCCATACTTTTTCTCATCCTCAACATTAGACCAACTTAGTTATGAGGGGCTCATCAAACATACCATTAACTTAAGGGGTTTGCTTTTCCTCTACACATGAGGAGTACTATGCTCGAAACTATAGAGACTCAATTCTCATCATGAGCATCAGGTATACTACTTCCCCTCTTAGGTCAAGGAACCCTAAGTTCACCTTTGGGTGTCCAACTGCATGCTCAATCTCTTAACCACAAACCAAGCATGTCCAAGGTATGTCATGTGCTTCCCATGATCCTTTTATTTGAGCAACACCTTAGAGTTGAGTCTTCCTCAAGGGCAACCAACAAGGTACAAGGCCTCACAACCTATTACTAAACCTCTCTAGGTCTAAGGAACTCTTCTTCTCATCTATATCATAGGTATAGAGGTACCAGCAGACTCATTCTCTCTCTAGGGTTTGGTTCCTCTCATGTCAACCAAGACATCATCAGCCCCCAAGGATCAAGCATGAGGCAACCACAAACATCCACTTAGGCCGCATCATCCTCAACTCCCCACTTTTCCTCATACCTTGGAGTCTAGGCCTCCAACCTTCTTGCTTGGGTCCTTCTCCTTCTCTCTAGAGCTAACTCCACAAACATCCTCACTACCAGAGGTCCTCTCTCCATGAAGATGGATCAAGCTCACAACCATACCCCTACGTGGATGAGGCCTATGTTCAACTTATGTTTGCTCGAGGTTATCCATAGCTCTTTATGCTTATCTCATAAGCTATCCATGATGCTTACTGGCCAGGGTTTCAACCTACTGCCACACCACTGACGAACTTTAGGTGCACGTGATCCCCTACTTGCATAAGCCTATAGGGTTTCTAACCTCATCAATGAAGGAGCTATCCTTCACTCTAACACGCACACCCCTTTCTAGGGTTGGGTCACCAAAGGTACTAGGTTATCTAACCTCTCATGGTTCGTATGGCATCCCAAGGCATGTCCATCCCAACACTCGGTCAACTATGGCATCTAACTCATCATGACATCTCTCTCTCTAACCTTCACTTAGGGTTAGGGTTAACATCATCCTCAGAGGATGTGCCAGGTCTCTACTTTTAATGGAGATCTCTTCCTCCAAGACTAACTCTCTCTTACTTATCCTCCTGACAAGAAGGTCTAGCCTCAGGTCTCTCCAGAGGGAATGACAACTTATGTTATATGACCTAAGCATGTATCTATTCCTTTACGTTTAATCTATTAAGCTTATGTCCATGACATCTTATTTACATACTATTTATTAATTTGGTGGAGGATTCCTTAAACCTTATCAACCTTACCCATACCTCAAGAGGGTGAGGGAAAAGAGAGAAAACTGTAGTCCTTATAATCCTTAACAACATTTGAGGTGATAAGGGATGAACAAGATGAGAGAGTCCTACATGTATCTTATTTCGAGTCAAATCCTAAGACATCGGCCAGGCAGTCACACTAATCTGGGAGTCCTCGTATTCCGACTAGCGGTGCGGAGGAAAATCTTGCCAGCCCCCAGATGTGATCCTTTTCTAGACACCTCTGTCTTTCGGAAATTCCTCTAATAACCACCTTGGGTTCTATAGAGTTTGTAAAATTTAATAATTATTAAAGATTAAATGAGGAACCTATGCTCTGATACCAATTGTAACGACCCCGCCTCCCGGTAACCCCTAATTAAGGGAGACCAGAAGGTCAGAGCCATTATCCCAATTAACATGACCAAAGGTTTGACAAATAATCAATAACAATTATCAAATTTTACCAACTAAACTGAAATACAGTATAAAATAAAACCTTGCATACCTTTTTAAAACTTTGGTAAGCTACTCTATCCACAGCCTAGATTCATTCTATCGAATCCTCCTTGCACTTTACTTCTTATTTCCACAATGTGTCACTTTACTGTTTGTTCTTTCAATTATTGTACCTAAAAGGCCACAAACAAAATGTCGGTCAGCATATAGGAATATGCTGGTATGTGGGGACAACCAAAATTTCACAGATATGACTAACAATTTAATAATCACAATCAAGTTATTTAACAAGCCAATTTACATTTTCAATGTGTCATTCTCCACCGCTTTTGCCGTAACCCTGGAATACCCCTCTAGGCTTTCTCTTTTGCCATTGACTTAAGGCCACCTTCTCAATCTCGAGCTTGGTGCCTGGGGGTCACCTCTCATGGTGCCCCATAGTCATGCAACATAGACCACCTTCTCATTCCCGGGATTGGTGTATGGGGTCACCTCTCATGGGCCCATTGGTCTACCCTCTTGGGCCTGACCTTTATGGCATCTTCCATCAGGGTGGCATGTAGGTGTGAGAATACACATATATTTATAATTGTGATAACCATAGTGACTTTATAATTGCAGTATGAACATCCAAACTATTTAATTTCAATCAATGTGATTAACCATCCATGAAACCTTTGGGAAAACTAATGCGTTTAATCATAATTAACCACATACCTGTTAGGATGAATTGAAATAGAATAGTCCAATCAATCAAGACATCCAATCAAGCAAGTATAAGAGTCCTAAAATTACATCCAATTCCTTTTTATCAAAATCTATTCAAACCATCTTGCTACTTAGGTTTCTATTCCCTTTTTAGGATTTCTACCACTTTTAGGGTTTACTTTGCAATTAGGGTTTTTGCTCTTTTAAGCCCTAATTTCTCATCTATCCTTCCTGAAAGTTATTGAGGTTACCTTTTAACAACATATAACCTTAATTTCAGAAACAACACAATTAATCATCAAATAAGTCCATTAAGCCTCTTTTTCATTAAAACTACCATTTTTATCCTTTTAATCCATGACAAAGTATTATTCTCATTTATCATCAATTCGTAGTTCATTACGGTCTAATTCACATATGAACGTTATTTATCATTAATTCTACCTTTATCCATTAGAAGAACCCTAATTATCATATTAAGGATATTTATCTACAATTAGGAACTTCTATACTCAAAATAGCTTAAAATCATCATCTCTTAACTTTATTCACAATTTTGAATAATTAAAGCCATTAAGAGTCACATTTACCAATATTAGGGTTTTAAGGCCCATTAAAGTATATTCATGCACATGAAATTCCAACTTAAACCAATCACGTGCAAAGTTCATCCTTTTTGTTCCTAATGTTCCTTTTCATCATTAACATGTTAATACCAACTTTAATCATCCATTAAACCCTATTAAATATATTAATCATCTCAAAATAGGGTTTCTTAATCTTTAATTCATCAAAGTTGATAACTTATACTACTTTTCGAATTGCAAGAGGAATTAGCTTCTATATGCATTTTTATTGGATTCCTCTCATTTTTGAGCAATTTTCATATTTTATACGTGCTAATCCGAGCTACGAATAATTAACCACAAATTTTACAAAATCCACTTACTTTGGCCAATAAGGAGGTGCCACGTAGCCTTTATCATGCAACATTGCTTGACTTGTTCAGAAACATTTCGAAATGTCCGTTCTGCCCTCCTTTAAGTTGGTCGACGCTTCATACCCTGGGGGGTATATCCGTCTAATCGGCCAATAGGTTTTCTTCAACCTCTTGCTGCTCCTGCTGCCGTCAAGCGCAGCCCTAGGCATGACCTGGGTGGCTCTTTCTCTCTCCCCCGGACCCCGACAGCTGCCGCCACACCTTGCCCTAGCCTCGCCGCCTTCATCCGCACCTGGGGTGCCGCCCAGTGCGTGGCCTATGTGGCTAGGTCAGGAGTAACAGACCTGCATCTTACAACCCTTGCTTCTGCCAACCAGCTGCCGTTGCACCTACATTAGGGCACAACTTCAATGGTGAAGCTACTGCCTGCCATCACGAAACATCAGGCTTCCCTCGCACTCCATCTTGCCGCCTCATGGCCTCAGGTTCACGTCGTTCTTTTTAATTAGGGTTTATATGCCAAAAACAAGAAGAAGAAGAATAAGAAAGGAGGGTATGTGGGATCTCTCTCTTGGACTCAGCCCAGGGCTCTCTCTCCTTTTATAGATGAGGGTAACAACACCCTACAATGCTTGCTCATGAAAAAACAATGCCCTTTTCTAATAGGAATGTGATTCCTTCATGAAAAAGCAAGCTTCTCTCCCTTAATTATCCTTTTGATATTCTTTATTATTTGGATAATTAGGAATTAAGAATTCCTCTCACTTATTCTCTTTATTCTTTCTTTTTAATCCATTGGCATGAATTTCTATTTTCTTTTAATAGAAATTACTTCCTTTTAAACAATACTACAAAAATCATTCATTATGCATCATATTATTCTCTTATTTTCTATTTTTGATATTTTCTCTTTCTTTTTCTCCATTGGGGCTCCTTGGACCTCAAGAACTCAAATATTTCAAAATTCCTTTTTAAGGATACTTATTATCCTTCTAGATGCATCAATATTCATTATTTCACATTATCTTGTTTATTTCCTATTAAAATCTTTTTGAGGATTTCTCTTTTTTCTTTCTTTTTATTTTCCTCATTGGAATTTCTTTTAACTTAAGAAACCTCATGGATATGAAAATCCATCAAAGATAACTCAATTATACCTCTTTTCACTTATTTTCCACATTTTATCATTGTTTTCAATTTCTTTCTTAATAAAGAAATATTTAATTGATCTTTTCTTTTCTTTTTGCATTATCTTTGCAACTTTGGACTCCTCGGGACCCAAGGAACCCAAGAGGCATGAAATCCACCTTTGGATTACACTCTTTTTCCTTCTAGAGGTTTCTACATTTTTCTTTTCTCCATTTCTGATTAATAATAGAGTTTCTTTTGTCTTTTCCTTGTTATTGGGCCCAATAGCCAATAAAGCCCACAAGTAAATCAACAAGGCTATTTTAAACAAAATTCATGCATTCAATCAAAAGACATCATTATTTTTTCATTTATTATTATTATGAGAAATTACATTTCTCACCAAATGTACCCAAAAATTGGGGTTGTAACAAAGTAGGTACATGAAGAACTCGATGTTAGATTGAAGTGAGTACAACTTATCACCCCTGAGTGATTGACAGTCAAGAGAGTATGATCCGGACTAGAGGGTCTGATGAGAGCGTGTGTTCTTGTTCAGGTTGATTCATGGGAGTAGTTCCTACCCTAAGAGGGTTTGCTTGTGATGATAGCCACCATAGCCAGTATCGGAATGCAAAAAGCTCTATAAGGGAGACCGTGTCAGTCACCGCTTCATTCGGATGATGTCAGTGAAAGAACCTTGTGATGGTTTGAGAGAGACCACAATGTGTGCAGATGAAGTCACTTTGATCATGCAAATGCTGAGAAAGCCCAGGGGTGACAAGAGTCGTGAGCTGATGTGAAGCAGACTGACATGCAGTTCACTGTGGGAGAACATTCATTATGAATACCCGACCCCTCTGAGCTATAGTTGAGAAATATGAGTCCCTAATACATAGGTCTATTTGAGATGGATTGGTAGACTTATGTTTAGCCTTACCCCTTAAGATAACATGATGTATGATGTGTTTCATGAGTTCGATCAAGGGCACTATGTGATGTATCCTAATCATGTGCTAAGCAATGAACCTATTGAGCTTCTAGGGAGGCTAAATATCCTGAGTCACCTAGGAGGGTACGAGATACAAAGGTGAGAGAAAACTCATATGTAAGAATATAAGATGATAAAGGTTTCTTGGAAGCGCCATGGAGGGGATGAAGCCACATGGGAGCCGATGATGGACATCAGGAAGTCTTATCCTATTTGTTTGTATGTTTGGTGGAATTTTGAGGGCAAAATTCCTATAAGAGGGGAAGGATGTTACAACCCCAATTTTTGAGTTCTTTTGGGTGGAAATGCAATTTCCCCAATAAATGTATAATTATGTAATTTGGTTGATTTAAGTGATTGCGTGGATTCCTTTGATAAATGGCCCTGTGTGATTGATTTCATGGGCCTTGTTGGCTATTGGGCCCAATAATAAGAAAAAGGAAATAAAAAGGAAAAAAATCAATTAAGAAAACAATAACTAAGATAATGAGAAAAGAAAGGTGTAGAAGCTTCTAGAAGGCTAAGAATTATCCTCTACGGGTGGATTTCATACCTTTGGGATTTCTTGGGTTCCAGTGAGTCCAATATGATTAAAATGAAAAGAAGAAATCAAATAATGCATTATCAAGAATGAAATTTGAGATAATGATGAAAATATGAGAAATATGTGGAAATATGCATAATGGGAACATCATTAATGAGATTTCGAGTCCACATGGTTTCTAGTGGTAAAAGGAATCCAAATAAACGATATAAAAGAATATGTGAGAGAAAAATATGCATAAAATATGCCTTAATAAGTGATAACTTGTGTATGAAAAAAACTATCTTATAATCTCTAATTTGAGTCCCAAACTTGGCACACAAGTATTTTAAATCATTATGAACTTTCCTTTAAAAATTGGGGATGATTGGATAAAAGAGGAGATAGTTATGCATTTGTTAAGTTTCCATAAAGTGGATGGTTATCTAATATATTAATGCAATTTATCACATTTCAAATTGAATCTGAAACATTAGGCATGACCCTGGAGAATATCACACTCAATAGCAGTCATTGGAAGGTGATCTGACGATCCAAAGATCGTCTTCTACCTTGATTTGGAAAAGGAAAATGCGAATCAGTAGTTGATAACCTTCCCAAGTGGAAATCTTATGATCCAAGGCATGGATGTTTTAGGAAACATGTCCAACAACAATAGGAGATGAATCTGAGTTGGTCTACCCTAAGTTTTGTGAGGATCCATTTCTTAATGAAGTTTTGCCCAATTTAGGATACTTGGACATCTCGACCCCCATGCTTGGGGCTATAAATATAGGGTATTTCCATCCCGTGCGAGAGCAACCCAATGAGCATGAGGCTCGACCAAACCTGCATTTTCAAAAGTAGGCTGCAATTCCACTATCTAGTCCTTGTCCTTTTGCCCTTTTCTCCACTAATCTACCGGCAAGCTTCCATGACATCCTCCTTGTACAAGCCAAATTCGGAGAAATTGACTTCATCCATGAGTTCAGGGAGGTCTTCCGTGGTGTTATGCATCTTGGGTGCTTCTTCGGTGGACTATAGCTCCTGCTCAACCTCTGGGTTGACCATGGCCTGGAGTGATGGAGCTTCTATTTGTAATGTCGATAGGTGGAAGATAGGAAAGGAGGAAATACCAGCTTTGCCCGTGAGCACATGTCATCACCTTGATAGCCGGTGGGGGTAATAGAGTCCTTTCATCCTGACTGGCACTTTACCCAGTTGGAGAGGATCACTTTACCCAGTTGGAGCGGATCACTGAGAGGGCCGCAACCCATTGTCTAGCCAGGGTCCATGTGTAAAAGAGGAGAGCGGACCGCAACGCTAACGTGGCATGCTATCATTGGTCCATCATGTAATTATTTCGTAATTTCATAACTAAATACCGGTAACTCATATTGAGAAGGATAATATATGAAAATTGATTTGGAGAATGCTAGGAATTCAATAAAAATGTTATTAGAACCTGATTTAATTTCTAATTTCAGAAGTGCCTAAAGTTGATCATATAATGCTTTGAACTTTGGTTAAAAACCCTAATTATGATTAGAGATCAAATCTAAGGTCTTAAATGGGTTAATTCAAGTAGTAGTAACCTATTGAGAGACAAAGTAAGATTTGAACCTAATATTAGATAATGATTGCTTATTTTAGGGTTTTAACCCATAAACCTATGATAATGCATATAGAAACCCTAATCTAGGGTAAAAAGGATGATTAACTTGAATAATCTGAAATTCTTTGAAATAATGTTATTGTAAGTTGATCCTAAGCCTGTTAGGAGGAATATAACAAGTTAATTAGGGTTTATGCTTAGTTTTGCTGTTTTAGGGTTTGTAGTGTCAATAATGAAGATGAACCCTAATGACACCCTAAAAGGAAGTAAGAAACCCTAGGAAGCGAGTTCAAATGAATAGATCCTCATAAAATGAATAGTAAATAGATTATATGATTGTTTTAGGATCCTTGCTTGTGTGAACTGCTTTCCTGGAATACTTTCTTGCTTGGATTATTGTTAGCTTGCTGATTCGACTGAACAAGTATGTGGTTACTTATGAATAATCGCCTTTAGTTTCATGACATTTCCTAAATGTTTTGTTGATTGATTGCAACCTAAACTATTGGATGTTTAATTCTGCAATCCTATAAAGTCCCTATGAGTATCACAATTAATTATGTATGTGTATTCTCAAACCTACATGCCACCCTCATGTATGATTGTGAGACCAAGCCACGGAGGGAAGGTCAGATTCGGTTAAGCCCCGGAGAGAAGACCATTGGGCACCTCGAGAGGTGACCCCAAGCACCAAGCTCAGGTTGGAGAAGGTGGCCTTATGTCCCTTCCAAGGACAAAACCCTAAGAGAGGATAATCCAAGGTTTAGAGCAAAAGCGGTTGAGAATGTCACATTGAATGTATAATTTGGATTGTTAATAACTTATTTGTGATAATTAGGTTGTTAGAAACTATTGGTGAAGTTGTGATTGCCCCCCACATACCGATATAGAAATACACTGACCGACATTTTGTTTGTCGAGGTTTTAGGTACAATTATTGAAAAAGACAAATAGTAAATCAAAATATTGTGAAGATACAATTAATCAGTTCAAGGAGGATTAGATAGATAGACTTTATCTATGGATAGAAGTCCAAATCAATTTTTTTTACAAGGTATGCAAAAGATTTATTTTTATGCCAGCTTTGTAGTATAGCATTAGTAGAATTTGATAATTAGTTTTGATTAAATGTTGAACCATGGATCCTGAATTATTGGGATAGCATCTCTGACCTTTTGGTCTCCCTTGATTGGGGGTTACCGAGAGGCGGGGTCGTTACATTTGGTATCAAAGCCATGATTTCTCATTTAATCCTTAGTAATTATTAAATTTTACAAAGTCTGTAGAACTAAGGGAGTTATTAGAGGATTGTCCAAAGACGAAGATGTCTAAAAAAGGATCACGTTCGGGGGGCTGGAAATATTTTCCTCCACCCCACTAGTCAGTCATTAGGACTCCCAGATATAGTGTGACTGCCTGGCCAAAGTCTGATGTCTTGACTCGAAATAAGATACCTTTAGGACTCTCTCATCTATTTCGTCCCTTATCAACCCTAATTCAATTAAGGTTCTAAGGTTTAGGGTTTTTCTCTCTCTTCTCCACCCTCTTGAGGTTAGGGTAAGTACAATAAGGATGAAGGAATCCTCCACCAAATCAATGAAAAGCATGTAAACAAGATGTCATGGATACAAGTTTAATAGTTTATGCGTAAACTAATGATTAGTTACATGCTTAGGTTGCATGACATGTGTTGTCGTTCCCTCAGGATAAACCTGAGGTTAGACCTTCTTGTCAAGAGGATGAGTACAGAGTTGGCCTTGGAGGCAGAGGCCTCTAGAAAGAGGTAGATACCTGACACATCCTCTAAGGATGATGCTAACCCTAACCCTAAGTGGAGTTTGAGGAAGAGATGACATGATGAGTTAGATATCATAGTTGATCATGCAAGTATGTACGTGGGCTGACATGCATATATGTTTTGTGTACGCACGAGAGGCACGAGATATGCATGATAGGTTGACCTAGTGCCTTTCTATGACCCGACCTTGGAAGGGTCGTACCGGTTAGGGTGAAGGATAGCTCCTTCATTGAAAAGGTTAGTGGTGATCATATAGGAACCCTAACGTGCATATAGGAGCATTGACGAGGCATGTACCTATGTAGAAGAGAACGATATCAAGACTGGCAGCGGGTTTGAGACCTAAGCCATGAGAGTTGTGCCTCATAGTTCATTAGACGAGCAAGCAAAACTTTGGATGATCTTGGTTGAACATAGGTCTTCATAGTACGTTTCACCCAGGTAGGTGTAGACATGTATCCTTAAGAGCATGACCCATCCTATAAGAAAGAACCTTTAGTGGTGAGATCTGTTGTAGGGTTAGCCCTTAGAGAGAGAGAGCAAGATCTCAAGGAAGAAGGTTGGAAACCTAGACTCTGAGACATGAAAAATCACAAACAATTGGGTTATAATGACCTGTTTTAGATGACCCTGAGTTGATGGCTATGGTTGCCTCATGCATGATCCTTAGAGGCCTGTTGCATCATGGTTGCCTCATAGGAACCAAACCCTAGAGGGAGGAAGAGGCTTCTTGGACCGATGTACAGAAGTTGTAGGTGCCTACCTGACCTTATAGGTGTAGAAAAGAGAGTTCCCTAGACCTTGGGGAGGTACAGTAACAAATAATGAGGTCGCACACCGAGTTGGTTGTCCTTGTGTAGGACTCTGAGGTATGGTTCACGTGGAAGAATAGTAGGAAGTGCATGCTATACCTTGTACATGTTTGGTTTGTGGTTGAAAAGTTGAGCATGCAGTTAGAAAATTAATGTATAAGAAGTGAACCTAGGGTCCCTCGACCTAAGAGGGGAAGTAGTAGTACCTGGTGCACCTGATGCTCATGAAGATGCATGAGTTCCTATGAATAGGAGCATGGCACCCCTCAAGTTTAGAGGAAAAGGAAACCCCTTGACGAAGGTATATGTTTGATGAACCCCTAACGCATAGGTTGGTGGCATATGCATGTATGATTTTGGTTTAATGTTGAGGAATAGGAACAAGTATGACACACCAAGGGACTTAGCGTGGCTTAGTAGGTTATCTTTTTGTTAGCTACGTACTTAAGTAGCTTGATAGGGCTAAGCATGCACATGATGATGTAAACCCTAGATTTAAGGATGTTTGTGACCTTTGTTGCTATCAAGAGATAGTTTTCTCCCATCCTGGGAAGGGACCCTTTTGTGGGGTGAGTACCGACTTTGTTTAGGTTTGAGGTAACCTAAAGAGGTCTCTCATAGAAGATGGATGAACTAAGTGGAGAGCACATGTGTGACCATCTCAAAGGGACATGAAGATATGTTGTCATGGAGGTAACATGTATGGGGCCAGATCGAGGTAGGTAGGTCGCCATGATCCCTATGAAAGGATGTAAGTTTGACCGTGAGTGCCCAGAGAGATGATGGAGTTTTGGGTAAGGATTCAAGTTTGATATGTACCATGATAGAATCCTAAGTCTATACTAAGTTCAGGTGGGGATAAGATTCATGGGAGTAGGAGTTGCCTAATTCCCTAGTTGCACTAGACCATAGGGTCAAGAGGCAACAACTATTGTTGTTCGAGGACCATGGGTTAGGAGATTGATCACCTTCATGAGCTCATGGGACCTAAAGGGAAAATGAGGTGGGCACTCCCTGGATGCATAAGGGAAGAGGGATGACCCCAAAAGTACCGACACCCTATAGACCTAGAGGAGATGACTAAGGATTGTGTGACGACCCAAGTGTGTTTGGGAACAATTTTCCATAGATGTAAACCTAAAATCGAGATGTTCATGATGTGGAGACATGTGATGCACGTTTCAACTTAAATTGGAAAGTGTACAGGCGAGGTGTGATGCACCATCTCTACTCTTGGAATGGGATGAACTCTATATTTGGACTGTAGCCAAATGCTTTTTTCCTCTCATTATGGGTGTGAGAGATAGGGCAAAACGCATGCCATACACTAAGGGTAGAGTTGACGTGAGTTGAAACATTGGTATGAAGTTTGAGGATAGGGGAAGTATCATACCTTTTGAAGAGTATGTTGAATGGATGGTTTAAAAACCTAAGGAGAACTAAGGTAGTAATCATTTGAGGACGTTCTTATCAAGAGTAATATGGAATTTATGAGTTATATACGTTTCATTTTGACAACCAAGATGATGAGCTCGGAGTTTTCTTGACTCAATTAGACCTAAATATGAGATGAGGATGTTGAGTGGTGTATATGAAGGTTTATGTTTGCACCCTTACCTAGCACATAAGGATGTAAGGTGATAATGGAAGCTCTTAGTCGAGACACAACTGTCTGGTTTAGCCAGTAGAGAGGCTATAAGTGGTTGTTGGGTGAACCCTAAGTTCGTGAGTCATATAGGGCTAACACTCTAGTACCATCAGACCGTTGGTCACGTTAGTGGTTGGCTGTTTAGCTTGCCTAAAGTTTGATGTGATAGAATGATGGTTGTAAGAACCTCAAATAATCCTCTCAGAAAAGGAAGGTGATGGAACTCATGAATAGAGTGTTTTAGGGTTACTGAGGAGTTGACCTTAAGAAAATCATGACATGCAGGAGCTCATGATTTTAAGTACATCGTATACCGTGGTATTACTAAGATGGTTAAAGTAGCAGTACTACTTTGAATACCTGAGGTGAAGAAGTATATCACGTTGCATGTGGCTTGTCTCCATTCATGCCAAAAGGTGAAGGCCGAATGCTAGTAACCCAGTGAGTTGCTATAGAGAATAAGGAGTCCCCGAGAGGGGAAGGGAGTAGATCACCATAGACATTGTGGTGGGTCTCGTTGGACCAAGAGAGGACATGACACAACATGGGTTATGGTAGATTACCTTACCAAGGTGACATAATCCCTTGCCTAAGAAAGAGAGTATCGTATGTGTGACAGATCAGGTTGAACTATATATGAGAGAGAGATAGTTCAACTACACCGTGATCTGAGTTCAATATCTTGAGCATGAGCTCAAGTCCACTTCCATTTAGTAGAAGTAGTTACATGAAGAACTTGATGTTAGATTCAAGTGAGTACAACTCATCACCCATGAGTGATTGACAGTCAAGAGAGTATGATCCAGACTAGAGGGTTTGATGAGATCGTGTGTGCTCATTTATGTTGATACATGGGAGTAGTTCCTTCCCTAATAGAGTTTGCTTGTGATGATATCCACCATAGCCAGTATCAAGATGCAAGAAGCTCTATAAGGGAGACCGTGTTGGTCACTGCTTCATCTGGATGATGTCAGTGAAAGAACCTTGTGAAGGTTAGAGAGAGACCACAATGTGTGCGTATGAAGTCGCTTTGATCATGCAATGGCTAAGAAAGCCCAGGGGTGACAAGAGTCATGAGATGACGTGAAGCAGACTGACATGCAGTTCACTATGGGAGAACATGCGTTATGAATACCCAACCCCTCTGAGATATAGATGAGAAATATGAGTCCCCGATACATAGGTCAATTTGAGATGGATTGGTGGACTTATGTTTAGCCTTACCCCTCATGATTACATGATGTATGCCGTGTTCCATGAGTTCGATCAAGGGCACTATGTGATGTATCCTAACCATGTGCTGAGTCATAAACCTATTAAACTTCTAGGGAGGCTAAAATATCCTAAGTCACCTACGAGGGTACGAGATACCAAGGTGAGAGAAAACTTAGATGTAAGAATAGAAGATGATAAAGGTTCCTTGGAAGCGCCATGGAGGGGATGAAGCCACATGGGAGCCGATAATGGACATAAAGAAGTCTTATCATGTTTGTTTGCATGTTTGGTGGAATTTTGAGGGAAAAATTCCTATAAGAGGGGAAGGATGTCACAACCCCAATTTTTGGGTTCTTTTGGGTGGAAATTCAATTTCCTCAATAAATGTATAATTATGTAATTTGGTTGATTTAAGTGATTGAGTGGATTCCTTTGATAAATGGCCTTGTATGATTGATTTTGTGGGCCTTGTTGGCTATTGGGCCCAATAACAAGAAAAAGGAAATAAAAAGGAAAAGAAATCAATTAATAAAGGAATAACTAAGATAATGAGAAAAGAAAGGTGTAGAAGTTTCTATAAGGCTAAGAATTATCCTCTAAGGGTGGATTTCATACCTTTGGGATTTCTTGGGTTCCAATAAGTCCA
This sequence comes from Alisma plantago-aquatica, assembly GCA_963693085.1. NCBI lineage: Eukaryota > Viridiplantae > Streptophyta > Magnoliopsida > Alismatales > Alismataceae > Alisma > Alisma plantago-aquatica. The sequence goes on along the minus strand of OY856411.1, from coordinate 614,145,391 downwards.
ATATGATTAAAAAGAAAAGAAGAAATCAAGTAATGCATTATTAAGAAGGAAATTTGAGATAATGATGAAAATATGAGAAATATGTGGAAATATGGATAATGGGAACATCATTAATGAGATTTTGAGTCTACATGGTTTCTAGTGGTAAAAGGAATCCAAATAAATGATATAAAATAATAGGTGAGAGAAAATATGCATAAAATATGCCTTAATAAGTGATAACTTATGTATGAAGAAAACTCTCTTACAATCTCGAATTTGAGTCCCGAACTTGGCACACAAGTATTTTAAACCATTATGAACTTTCCTTTAAAATTTAGGGATGATTGGATAAAAGATGAAAGAGTTATGCATTTGTTAAGTTTCCATAAAGTGGAGTGTTAAATAATATATTAATGCAATTTGTCACATTTCAAATTGAACTTGAAACCTTGGGCTCATCCCATGAGAATGTCATGCTCAACATAAGCCATTGGATGGTGATCCAATGATCCATAGATCATCTTCTACCTTGATTTGGAAAAGGAAAACGCAGATCAATAGTTGATAACCTTCCCAAGTGGAAATCTTATGATCCAAGGCATAGCTATTTTAGGAAACATGTCCAACAACATTAGGAGACCAATCCGAGTTGGTCTACCCTAAGTTTCATGAGGATCCGTTGCTTAACAAAGTTTTTCCCAATTCAGGAAACTTGGACTTCTCAACCGCCATGCTTGGGGCTATAAATATAGGGTCTTTCCATCCCGTGCGAGGGCAACCCAATGAGCACGAACATCGGCCAAACCTGCGTTTCTGAAAGAAGGTTGCAATTATACTATCTAGACCTTGTTCTTTTGCCATTTTATCCTCTAACCCGCCGGCAAGCTTCCATGAAATCTGCCCTGTACAAGCCGAATCCAGAGAAATTGACTTCAGCCATGAGTTCGGGGAGGTCCTACATGGTGTTATGCACCTTGGGTGCTTCTCCGGTGGACTATAGCTCCGGGTCAACCTCTGGGTTGACCACGGCCTGGAGCCATGGAGCTGGTGTTCACAGGTTGAGAGATGGAAGATAGGAAAGGAGGAAATACCAACTTTGCCTGTGAGCACATGTCATCACCTTGATAGCCGATGAGGATAATAGAGTCATTTCATCTTGACCGACGGTTTACCCAGTTGGAGCGGATAGATGAGAGGGCCAAAGCCCATTGGCTGGCCGAGGTCCATGTGGAAAAGAGGAGAGCAGGCCACAATGCTAACGTGGCATGCTATCATTGGTCCATCATGTAATTATTTCATAATTTCATAACCAAATATCGATAACTCGGATTGAGAAGTATAATATATGAAAATTGTTTTGGAGAAAGTGAGGAATTCAATAAAAATGTTGCTATTAGATCCTAATTTCATTTCTAATTTCAAAAGTGCCTAAATTTGATCATATAATGCTTTGAACTTTGGTTAAAAACCCTAATTATGATTAGAGATCAAATCTAAGGTATTAAATGGGTTAATTCAAGTAGTAGTAACCTGTTGAGAGACAAAGTAAGATTTGAACTTGATATTAGATAATGATTGCTTGTTTTAGGGGTTTAACCCATCAATCTATGATAACACATATAGAAACCCGAATCCAGGGTAAAAGGGTGATTAGCTTGAATAATCTGAAATTATTTGGAATAATGTTATTATAAGTTGATCCTAAGCCTGTTAGGAGGAATATAACAAGTTAATTAGGGTTTATGCTTAGTTTTGCTATTTTAGGGTTTGTAGTGTCAATAATGAAGTTGAACCCTAATGAAACCCTAAAAGGAAGTAGGAAACCCTAGGAAGCGAGTTTAGATGAATAGATCCTCATAAAATGAATAGTGAATAGATTATTTGATTGTTTCAGGATCCTTGCTTATGGGAACTACTTGCCTGGAATACTTTCTTACTTGGATTATTGTTAGCTTGTTGATTCGACTGAACAAGTATGTGGTTACTTATGAATAATCACCTTTAGTTTCACGACGTTTCCTGAACATTTTATCGATTGATTGCAACCTAAATTGTTGGATGTTCAATTATACAATCCTATAAAGTCCCTATGAGTATCATAATTAATTATGTATGTGTATTCTCGAACGTACATGCCGCCGTGATGTATGATTGTGAGACCAAGCCCTAGAGGGAAGGTCTGATTTAGTTAAGCCCTAGAGAGAAGACCATTGGGCACCTCGAGAGGTGACCCCAGACACCAAGTTCAGGATGGAGAAGGTGGCCTTATGCCCCTTACAAGGACAAAACCCTAAGAGAGGGTAATCCAGGGTTTAGGGCAAAAGCGGTTGAGAATGTCACATTGAAAGCATAATTTGGATTGTTAATAAATTATTTGTTAATTAGGTTGTTAGAAACTATTTGTGAAGTTATGATTGCCCCCCACATACCGATATAGAAATATACTGACCGACATTTTGTTTGTCGGCATTTTAGGTACAATTATTGAAAAAGACAAATAGTAAATAGAAATATTGTGAAGATATAATTAAGCAGTTCAAGGAGGATTAGATAGATAGACTTTATCTGTGGATAGAAGTCTAGATTAGAAATTTTTACAAGGTATGTAAAAGATTTATTTTTATGCCAGCTTTCCAGTATAGAATTAGTAAAATTTGATAATTATTTTTGATTAAATGTCGAACCATGTATCTTGAATTATTGGGATAACGTCTCTGACCTTTTGGTCTCCCTTGATTGTGGGTTACTGGGAGACCAGGTCATTACATTTGGTGTCAGAGCCATGGTTTCTCATTTAATCCTTAGTAATTATTAAATTATTAATCCTTAGCTGGGATTATAGGAGTGAACCTTGGAGATATTGAGATGGACTCAAAGTACAAGGTCAAGTTTACTTGGATGAGGTCCACCTTCTTTCATGAGGGTGAGGCATGAGGTGCCAATGATGCATTGTATGCAGCCCTGTGGGGTCCAGGTGTTCCTATTTGTCTTGATCACTGGTTGCTTATTTAACAACTATTCAGGAAATAGAGGAGATGTCCATTGGTTCACATTTCTGTTGGACCTGGACACAGTTCCTTCCTTTGACTGGGGTGGCTGTGTGTATGCCCATTTGCTGACACATCTATGAATATGTCTTGTGGGTGACTTTAAAGGTGAGATGATCTAGGCTAAGAAAACCTATGGAGTCTTTGTAGGCTTAATTGTGGTGAGATTTTACCCATCATTTTGCATTTTATGTTTTGAAATAACTACTATAAGTGATTTGCTCTGATGCAGATGTGGGACCATGAGTACTTCCACCTACATTGACCCATTACTTTGAGTGGTCTAGAAAGCTATATGTACACTTTCCTACCTAATTGTCACCATTGGGCCAACTATGCTAGTAGGGTGTCGTATGAAAAGTGGAGAGGTGAATTGGAGATGATGGTCATAGCTAAGGTATGAGTAATACTATGAACACCATATTATATTGTGCATATGTACTTTAACTGACTTCAATTCATTATTTTCCTAGTTCTGATTCAAGATCTTCTCTAAGTTTTAGCATGGTGAGGTGGTCACATCTTGTGCAGTCTACTTTGAGGAGTGGGCACTAGATGCTTGCCGAATCTAGTTCAAATATTTGTATTAGAGTGTATTGTATATGGGAAAGCATGCTTGTTGTCAGTGGGTAGTAGCTGTCACATCCCTTTTGACTCTTTACCAGGACTGGTCCTTCCTGGACTTGGGATTTGTCAGGCTTCTTGGGAATTGATGTATGGGAAAAAACATATGACAAATACCTATGGTGTTACTTTGCACATAGTTAGTCCATTCTCTTTTCTAGAGAGGTGTATGGTCGTCTCTGACGTCCTCTACGGTGAGTGTCTGAGTCTAATGCTACATTAGTGCTTGCTTGAATTATCTTTGACAAGCATTTTCTTGTAGGTGATTGATGGTGATTTGACTGAGGAGAAGGATGATCAGGAGTATGAGTATTGTCATCCACTCCATGTGAAGGCAGTTCCTTCACCTAGGCATGTATCTTCACCTAAGGCTCCACCTTATCTACCAATTGATGATCATGTGATTGAGGACTTCCCTAGGTTGCGACCCCAATGAGGTTTGTTCTTTGCATAGATGAATGAGGCTTTGGATGCAGTAGGCAAACTATTTGTCTTGAGTGTCCCACTATACTTTCACTAGGGTCATCACTACTAAGGATCTTCTGGTGTAGGGGGCTTTTCTTTGGATGTCCCCATTTAGTGTGCAAATCTGTCTTCAGTTGGTGCAAGGGTAGGTTCTTCTCAGAGTAAAGATGATGCCCTAGTTGTTAAGGTGAATTCTAGGAGTTCCTCTTCTGGTCACAAATGGTCCACTAGTAGTATTCACTCTAACACAAGCGATGAGTGTCTTTTTGGGTCTTCTTCCACTGATCATCGACCTTTTGCCAAGCACTTTACATGGTTGCTTAAAAAGAACCTTATAAAGTAGCTATTTTCTTTTAACATTTCCCTTTCTTGGAAGAAAAATCATGTATCAATTATGCTGGTATTTGTAAACTCTTTTAAATTTTAGATGAAAATTTGAGTTTGAGTTTAGGAATGATTGTGAGATTTTGTGATCTTTGATTTGAAATCAGATTTGTAATCTGTGAAAGATTTTTGGTGGATTGGCAGATTGCCTCAATCCGTGTGCCGATCTGATGTGGTAAATCATGGTGCTTCCCAACCTAGACCTAGAGTCTTGCCTGCCTCAGGATGTGAGTCGGCATTGGCCACGAATGTAGCACTATTTTGTCAAGGAAAAGCACATGGAGTCCCATATTTTTGGAGATCAATTTGTCCTATTAATAGGGTTGCACCCCTCATCTTTTCAACGCAATTGGTTCTCTCACGGCTCATGGTCATAGGAGAAAAGGAGATATGAGAGATCCCACTTTTGTAGCATTCTCTCATCAACTTGTCTTTGGTGCGATGTTGCATTACTGATCTTTCTAAGATAGAAGAAATTGAGATGGAAAGATGTGGCATGATTTTTCATCTTCATCATCTAGAACATATCCATGTGGCAAGGGAGTTGATGTTGGAGAACATCTACTTTGGGATCCTCTAAGTCACACCCTCCATTTTGGCAACGACATTCCGAATCCTATCTTGAAGGATGTGGCTAAGATCACACAACTTCCCTTTCATGACCAATGGCTTGTGGTGCCTAGGAAGTTGAACTTGGCTGCTGAATTGGGGAGTCTTTTTGGTGTGAAGAAATCCCAAGCCGCTTGATGGTTGATTGGTGATGGTCGCTTCACTCATATGAGCTCCCTATTGGATTTGTTGAAGAGTGAGACACTTCATGATGTCGATTATCCTGATATGCCTCATCTGCAGGGATATACTTTGATCATCCAGGTGGGGCTATTCTTTGGAGAGACTATTGGGCGAGTGAAAATTGCTCTTTCGGGAGTCGTGGATGCTCTTTGGAGGAAGGAAATTATTTTTGCTTTGATTTTGGATTAATTGTATGAGTGCGTGGATGACGCACATATGACTTAACAGATAAGGTGACCCTTCCATGTTCTATAGATTTATCTAGGAATGCGCATAGGTCCCGCTAGATTGACTGATCTTTGAATCCTCATTTTATTGTGGCAAACGATTTTCTATCGAAGCACATTGAGATAGGTGAGCCTCTTCATCTACATGGAAATATGGCTCATTAGTTTGCTAGTTTGAAGGCTACAGTTGTGCATTGGGGATAGATGGAATTTCATCTGAATAACTCAACTGTGGCGTGGCCATGCTTGATTTTCAGTGATTGTTCCTCTTGTTGGGTCTGGAGGGCTGCTTTGCATACTACCATGTATCAGTGTTGTGGAAGTTCAATCATTGGTAGTGTGTGTATCAAGTTGAAGCTCTTCCCCCATTCTCTGAATAGTTGGTGCTACATTATTGAAAGTTTCTTGAGAAGTTTGCAAAAATGTGGTTGAATTATAAGAGGTTGACCCACGATTCCTTCCCTATGGGTCATGACTGCTCTCCCGAATATATGGAGTGACTTGCATTGACACCTTTAGTGGAGGTGACCTATGTTTCTTCTGGAGAACTACAATGATGTCTTTTTTGTTTATTTATTTGATTTTTGGCATTATGTTATAGAGTTTGTAATGATTTTATTTCTAGAATAAAAGTTTTAGATCTTGAAATGTGGCATCATCTGCAGGTACTCCCTCCATGATACCTATAAATGTGCATTGGGCTATGGCCCTAGAGGTGCATACGACTATGACCTCCTTTATAACAAATCATTTAATCAGGATAATCTAGAACTCCTTCCTATGCATTATTAGGACTCTAGGGATAGTTCTAGGTTTTTATATGTCATGGTCACCTCATTGTCTGCCTTTTTGCATGAAGTTGGAAGGTTCAAACCCCAAGCATTTAAGATATCTCTCATTATGTTTTAATTGTAGATGTTTCCTCCCTCTGAATGTTTGTGTCCCCTTCTAATATGAGGGGAGCCCTAATACTAGGGGGAAATATGTAAGAAGCTCTACTTGACCTGGGTGTCATGCTAAGAGCTAAAGCTATTCCATGTAGAGGATGCGTTAGCAGCAATTCACCACCCAATTGGTTCAAGGTGCCGGATGTAGGAGACATCTCACTAGGCTTTGCTCCTTACATGACTTACAATGACAATCAACCAAGAGAACATGTCTACCTATTAAAAGGGCTTTCTAGATTTTTTATTATTTCTTTTCTTGTAAAGGTGCCCATTGGCTACGAGTCTTTTTATTTAAAGCTTTTTCTTTGACATTGATACTTAGGGCTTTAGTATGAGATCTAAGGGTTCAATGGGTAATGAATGGGGTATTCCTAGCGAGGGTTTCCATCTAGTGAGTCTCAAGTTAGCTCATTCAAAACTTGGTCTCACCTTTTATTGCAAGGAGATAAGAGTAGCTACAAGGGGTTTTCAACCTCTGTCCCGTTACTGATGGTCCTTCATTTTTAGGTTAGCACTAGTAGATAAAAAGGTTATGACATCTCCCTAGATAGAGATGTTAGGATGTTGATTGTGATGATAGGATATGACTTGTCACTGGGGACTCATAGTTTCTTCCACAATCATGAACATTTGACATGTTTCTAATTTAGGTTGGACCTATTTTTAGGAGTTATTTTTAGATTGGAGAACATTGGGTCCTCATAAAAAATAGCCATGCTCCTTATGAACTAAGGCCTAGGTTCTAATTTGACCTTCCCAATTTAGGGTGCATGGGGATATGTGGTCAGATATTTAAGTAAGATTTAAAAAATTTCAAAGGATGAGAGCGTTTAGATCCTTTGCATTATTTTTACTTATCATGGCAGTCTAATCAATAGTAGTAGCTTTTGACGAGGCTGTCATTTATGTGATGAACATAAACATCTCCGTCCATGTCTTTGAGGCATAGGCTGCCCCGATCCTAAATGTCATGGACGATGTAGGGTCCCTCCCATTAAGGGTTGAACTTGTCCCTGGAATCAACATTCTGGATGACTCATAATACTAGGCTACCTTTCTTGAAATTGCATGGTCAAACCTTTTTGTTGAATGCTCTAGTCATTCTTACTTGGTAACATTATGCATGGTTCAAGGCTTTTACCCGTTGTTCTTCAAGAGTGTTGAGGCAGTAGACCCAGTCCCCAAAATATCTACTTCTTATAGCATCCAGAGCGACATGATTTGCATTTCAACTAGAAGGAATGCCTCCATCCCGTATACTAGGGAGTATGGTGTAGCCCCTACTGGAGTTCTGATGGAAGTGCGGTAGGCCCACAAAGCCATTGGAAGGTGTTCATGCTAGTTGGAATGAGGGATCCTCGTCTTCTTTAGAATCTTGATCAAATTTTTATTGGCAACTTATACAACTCCATTCATCTGAGGTTAATACAATGAAGTTTGATGATGTTTGATCCCCAAAGAACTTCAATACTCCTTGATGGTCTTGGTGATGAATTTTGTCTTGTTATCAAAATTATGTGATGTGGTATCCCGTACCAGCTTATGATATTGTTCTTGAGGAATTTGAGGACTTGCTGGGCTGATGCCTTAGTGATGGACACTGCTTCTATCCACTTGGTAAAGTAATCATAGTGACTAGGATGAAGCGATTTCCATTTTATGCTTTAGGGTTGATCTTCCTAATCATATTGATACCCCATGTCGAGGATGGAGAAGACATGGCCATGCTGTATAGTTGATTTGTAGGTGAATGGATGTAGTCCCCATGGATTTGATAGGCTTGACATTTGTGGACAAATTGGCATAAATTTGTTTCCATGGTTTTCCAGTTGTATTCAAGAGTTGTATCTTTGTGGATAGCATGACATTATTTATATGTGTGCCACATGGCCCTACATGTAACTCCTTCATTAGATCTTTATCCTTCATCTTGTTGACGCATCAAAGAAGATTCTAATTGTACGATCTACAATATAACTATTTTGCCCCTAGAACATACTATGCGGCTTGCCGTTTGAGTGTGAGTTGCTCTCTTTGGGAGAGGATCTCTGTATTGACTTGGTTTTATTGATACATCTTTATGTTGCGAAACCAAGCCCTTTCTTCATCGTTGGGCATTATCAATGGCCTTGCTATAAACTCATTGACTAAGTGACTCAGCTTCGAGAGAGAAGGTTTGACCCTCATGGATGTTGATCCATGAAGTGAGGGTTTCTAGCGCATAAGAAAAACCATTGTGCTATCTTTTGATGAAGTGAAAGGAGATATGGTTGAAGCATCAGGCTATAGAACACATGTGCTCACGGTGTGGTATCAAATTTTGATGGTGCATTTTCCAATTGTTTTGGACTTTAGAGATAACCATGAGGGAGACACTATAGACTTGTAGGTGTTGTGCACCTTAATTTATAGAAAGATAAAGACCTAGAATGCAAGATTCATATTTGGCCACATTGTTTGTGGTGTCGAATTCTAGTCACCTTGCTATGGGTAGTTGATCTCCGGGAGGGTTTTGCAGGACCACACCAATTTTGGATCCCTTTTGGATAATGGCTTCGTCGAAGAAGATTGTCCAGTGTCAAAATATGAAGGGATCCCCATGTTTGGTGGTTTGATCATCCCAATATCTTTGTTTGGGAACTCGTATTCATGAGTAGATTCTTCTGACAGTGGGGAATATAGTAATTGATCTATGAGGTATTGTGCTTTGACCACCTTCATGGGGACATAGGCAATGTCAAATCACCTCTCATTTAGCACATTGTCCGGTTAGAATTGGAGATGACATAAATATGATATTGAATCATGCTTGGTGATTAGCTATAGAGGATACATCATTATATAGTGGCACAACTTCCTCATCGTGTGGATTTGAGACTAAAACATTTTTCAATTGTGATGTAGCAAGCCTTTGTGTGTTAAAATTCTTGAACGTGTAGTAGATGACATACTTGCCATGGGGTGTGGCTTGACTTAGGACTCCACCCATCGATGTCTCACATAATGATAGGCGCAAGATGGGAGTATAGATAAGCATACCCGACATTAGTACTGGAGGATTGATGATGTAATCTTTAAGCTTCTAGAGCGCAACCTCACATTGTTCATTCCATCCAGTGTCCGAGTTCTTTTTTAACAATTTGAAGTTTGGATCACATGTAGGTCTGAGCTTGGCAATGAAGCGGTGATGAATGCATATTCATCCCTTTCCATCACATCTTTTAGGTCAGTTATTTAGGACATTATGTTGCTTTTTCTCAAATTTAAGAACTAATTCCAATTTCATTGCTTTCATCTCCTTAACTAAATTTCTCATTATTGTTTATTCACATTTTGTAGGTTCCACACTCATTCACACTTTCTCATCTCCAAAATGAAAGAAGCAACATTTTCACTCAAAGAATCAGGATATTGGAGGCTTCTATTGCACATCCTCAACCTCCCAGACACGCTAGTCAATTTGCCACTTCACCAGTTGATTAACTCACATGCCAAAAACAAGTCCACCCCAGAAGGCCCATTCAATCAGCTCATTTCACATGTTGACTTGCTTCAATAAGGAAGACACACTTTCTCAGTGAACTGATCGACTCATTCCACCAACTAGTCGACTGGGATACCTTGAAGCCCAAGCGTGACCCTATCAATCACATTGACCCTATCTAGGTCTGCACCACCACTGACCCTTTTAGGGTTTTTACTCACCTTGGGTCCACACAACCCAATCGACCAATTGGGAAGACACGCTGATTGACTAGAACATTGCAAAATAGATATTTTAGCCTCCGCTAGTCACATTTCTAGGGCATCCAACCCTAGCCCCTCCTCATGAAAGGATGGAGGCGGTCCAAGCACAAGAGGCACCTTTTATCTTTTGGCATCTTGGTCTTTTGTATCTCATGTACCCCATTTTTATCTTTGAGTTCTAGTGCTTAGAATTATTATTTTTCTTTGCTCTTCGTGTATGCTTGGGCAAGGATTGGAGAAGAGTGTCATTTAATTGTTTGCTAGATTTGAGTCCGATATTGTTTAGATTCTTTCTTCTTATCACTAGCATATGAATCCTTTTCTCCTTCTCCTGCTATTGTATCATATTTCATAATGAGAGACTAATTTTCTATATCAGGGCATGGGGTGTAGCCTTGTAGCCCATAGTTTCTTAGATTTAAATTAACTCCACAATCTTGCCTGTTAGATGGGGTTCTATACATTTATTGCACATATTTTACAACTTTCTCTCTTGTATTACTGCTCGTTAACCTTGGGTGAAGAAACCTCAGACCCCAAAGGTTTAGAATGATTGAACAAAACACATAGAGCTCGGGAAGAAACCTCCAAGGGAAATTTTTTTGATTATTAGGCAAGGATCCACAAACACTGAGATCAATGAGGTGAGAAGCCTGATCTTATGAAATGCATTCAGAATGACATTCTCCATTTATCCTCATCTAACTGGTTTGTTTTGAAGGTTTTTTTAATCTAACTTCTACAAAGGTTATGGATGTGAAGCCAGAAACCTTGATACTCCTTCATAATCAATTTGATCTCATTTTTAATTGATTTACTTTGCAGTCATCTTTATGTTCTTAGCATAATGATTCTCTTTAAATTTATTCTTAGTGTTACCATTCTCTTTATTTGTTCTTTACTATAACAACTCTCAACCAAACCTGAATCTAAATATTATTTAAAGTGGTAAGTTTGAATTGCACGTTGTCCTGTGGGTTTGACCATACATACTACTACTTTCAATCCATTCACTTGAGGGTGGATTAAGTATGGTTATCTAGGTTAAACTCTAGGGATTCTCCCCTAGTGATTGTTTTGTGAAATTAATCACACATCGAATTATGGCGTCGTTGCCGGGTATAATGGTTTTTTCCAAACCCCAATCACTTTAATAATTAGGATCTTTTTCTTCTCCTTAACTGTCACCCGTATTTACTTGAATTAGGAGTTCCTTTTCTTTGAAAAGTCTTTTGGATCTTTTATATGATAGAGTGGTGTATGTCACATTCGCAAAATGCTGATTTCACACAACTCGCTTTTGATCCCGAAATAGACAAGGCTTTCCATTGTTTAACTATACAAATTGATTTATTATGGATAAATAGGAAGTAAATCATAGATATAATGGGCCCTCACCGCTCAAAGAGAGGCCTTGTTAGCTGAGCAAGAGGCTAGGGATTCCATGCTACACGAGTCTGAATGACAAAAACAACTTAATGATTTTCAACCCCAAGACTACCTACACACAACATCTCATTGTGCCACCCGACATTATCGCTCCTCAATTTGAGATCCACACTCATTTGATCTCAATGCTTCAAGCCAACCCCATCATGGGTAACAAAGGCAATAGTTGTCAGGACCATCTACAATGCTTTTTTGACCTATGCGCCATGCAAAAAATTCCATGCATCTCTGAAGATTCAATAAATTGAGGTTTTTCAAATACTATTTATCTGACCGAGTTAGTAGTTGATATAATTCCATATAAGGAGACTGTATCACTACTTGGAATGCTCTCCAAATAATTTTTTTTAAAAAATATTATCCCCTATCCCTCACATATCAGATTAGGAGGTAGGGGGTAGATCACCCAGTTTGCCATGGAACTAGGTGAGACCTTAGGCAAAGCTTGGGAGAGGTTTAAGGACCTCCTACATAGTTTACCACACCATGACATCTCTCAGGTGTAGTTAATCAAAACTTTTTATCAAGGTATAGTTGACAACATCAAGGTTTTTCTTGATCCTCATCTGGAGGTAGTTTTATGTTTCAAAATTTTATAATGCTTGGGATGTAGTTAAACAAAGCTTGAAAACCCAATCCCGATCCAATATAGGACATGAAGGAGTCCTTAAGGTAGCCAAGGTCAAGGATAATTCAGATATCAAATACATTGCTGAAAGTCTCCAAATCCTGAACTTAAACCAAGATTGTTTAGAATCCTCTTTCAATGCCTATGAGAGAAGAGTGCAACCACAACAACCACAATACCCACAACAATGAATAAAATATGTAGACTCTCTCTGTGATGTTTTCCAAGGGTATGGTCATTCTATCCAACAATGCCAACTCCTCTATGATGTTCCCATGCAACTGGAAGTTGGGTAGCAAATGGATGACTTCAACTCCATCTATAACATACCCAGTCAAGCCTACTACAATACCAATCAAGAAGGAACCACCCTAGGTTCCCATATGGCAATCTGACTGGTGGTGAAAATGTATCCCAACAACTACCTTCCTAAGTGAGAAACCCAAACCGCCCCCTCCAGACTTCCAATACAACAACTAAAATAATTTCAAGAATCAATGAAGTTTTTGGGGAAATTTCTAAAATTGGGATAGTTACCAAGGGCAACAATATCAAAATATAAATCAAAACCCCAAGTGAAACAAATTGCCCCCACCTCTTCTTCTAATTATAGTATATTTGTTCTTGAACAAATCATTCTATCAAAGCAAGCCCATCAAATCCAAAATTGCGCAAATGGACCAACTCATAGCATATCAATGCCCCCTCCCAGTTCCTTCATTGGAAAGCCTGAAAATAACCCAAAGCATCCCAAACAACTAAAAGTCATTTCCACATGTTATGGGAATTTGTATGCTCCTTCCCCTCATCTAGAGAAGCCTCATGTTGTTCCCATAAGTTTTGAGGATGTCGACACTATGGTAGTTGAAGCAGATAAAGGCCCCATCCCTGAACCTTCACAAGTTGAAGAAGATGAACTTGACTTACCTATTTAAAAGCCACACCCACCATATCAGGCCCACCTTAAGTAGACTAGGATAGATGTCGGTTCATGAAATTCAAAGATGCCATGAAGAAACATCATGTGGACATTCCCTTTCTAGATGCTCTTTCCAAAATGCCTGCATTGTCTAAGTACATGAAAACCTTGTTGACCAAGATATATACCACATAAGAGTATGATACTAGGAAACTTTCTAGGACCACTTTAGATATAATTCTTAGCAAATGCCTAAAAAAATAGAAAGATCTCAATTCTTTTGGGATTGGATGTTATTTAGGCGACAACACTTGTAGGAAGGGTCTAGGAGACTTAGGTGCAAGTATTTCCATCATGACTTATAGTCTTTGAAAAAGATTAGGATTTATTGGCATGCTTCCCACACCATAACAATCTAGTTAGAAGATCCATCTATGACAAAACCCATGGGCATGATAGAGAATATACCAGTGAAAGTGGGAAAGGAAGCCTACGTCCTATGTGACTTTGTAATCATGGACATCAAGGGGGATCTGGTCAATCCCCTTAGCTTTGGCTGTCCCTTTCTAACCATCGCCCAGTCTTTGATTGATGTAGAGACTCGAACCATTCTTTTAGGTAGGAAAACCCTAGATTTCATGTTTTTTAAAGCATGAAAGGCCCAAGAATCCATGAGGAAGTTTACCTTCGTGATTGTAAACAAGATTTCCCAATTTAGAAACAAGCGGAAGCTATTTGAGGACCCACTCCAAACATACCTTACCATCCTACTGAGTCTAACCTTGGTGATGATAAATTCAACCAATGTAGGGCCCATATAGATAACTTTTAGGAAGTCCCCCAAGACAAATTTGAGGATCTGAAGATGATTTCCCTTCTATAAGAGAAACCAAACCACCAAAAGCTACAAGAATAAAATCCTCCTAGAATAACTAATATGTCTTTCTTAATGAACAATACATTTTTCCAATCATAATAAATTCCAACCTTACATTTGAGCAAGAAGATAAGATCATGACCAAGTTGAAGAAAAGGAGAGTTGCCTTGGGATATTAAATGATTGAAGTAATAGGGGTTTAGTCAAGCTATTTGTATGCATACAATTCTCATGGTAGAAGAATATATGCCATACTGAAACCCTCAAAGAAAACTAAATGCAAATATGAAAGAGGTTGTCCATCTAGAGGTCATCAAACTTCTCACTACTGGAATCATATACTTGATCTCCAACTCTCATTGGGTTAGTCCTGTTCAAGTCATGCTAAAGAAAGGAATCACCATTGTGGTTAGGAATGACAATGATGAGCTCATCCCCATCCGCACCGTCATGGGATGGAGTATGTCCATTGATTATAGAAAGCTAAACAAGTCTACCAGGGATCACTTCCCCCTTCCCTTACTTTACCAAGTCCTAGAGAGCCTCAATCATCAAGAATATTTTTGTTAATGAGATGTTTATTCGGGATTTTATAATAAATACTTGTCCACCCTGACAACTAGGAAAATACCTCCTTCATCTGCCTCTTTGACACCTACACATTTAGGAGAATGTTGTTTGGTCTTTGTAACCCCCGATAACATTCCAATAGTGTAAGGACATTATCTATCTTGGGTTGACTAAAACTATAATGGAGATTTTAATGAATGACTTCTCCATCTATGGATATTTTTTTGATTCTTGCTTGCAAGATTTGTTGCTTGTTCTAGAAAAGCGTGAAGAAAAACACTTAGTTTTAATTTGGGAAAAATGTCACTTCATGGTGAGAGAAGGAATTTTCCTAGGTCATAGAGTTAGTAGTAGAGGGATAGAATTGGATAGAGCAAAGATTGAGGTTATCACAAAACTCCCCCCTCCCACCTCTGTCAAGGGCATCTGTGATTTTATCGAGCATTCTGGATTTTATCGACGATTCATTTGAGATTTCTCAAACATCACCAAACCGCCTAAAATTCTTCTTCTAAAAGATGTTACCTTAGATTTTGACCAGACCAACATGATTAGTTTCAATAGTTTGAAGGCTTCTCTCACCTCTACCCCACACCATCTATATGTCAGATTGGTCTCTACCCTTTGAGATCATGTGTGACACCAACAACTATGCAGTAGGAGCCATTCTTGGGCAGCAAGTTGATGGGAATCATCATCTCATTTACTAGGAATTTAAGACCTTAGACAACAACTAATAGAGCTGTAGGAAATGTTAGCAATAATTTACACATTTGACAATCTTTGGTCTTAGCTGGTCAAATATAACATAATTGTTTGTATTGATCATGATGTCGTCTGATTTCCAGTAACCAAAAAGGATGCCAAACCTCAACTTATACGGTGGATTCTCTTATTTCAATAATTTGATTTAGAAATATGTGATAAAAAGGGATCCAAAAATGTAGTTTTCTATGATGTCATACGCCTTAGCTCACATCATGATGACATGATTCCAATAGACGATTCTTTGCCAGCTGATCAATTATTAAAATCTGAATATCAATTCATGTGGTTTTTTAATTATGTGAATTTTCTCATAGCAAGTGTCCTACATCTCAAATACAAGGGACACTATATATTTTTCCATGATGTCATGATTTTTTTATAGGGATGAACCTTATTTGTTTAAAATGTGTGTATGGTCTTTATCATAGATGTGTGACTGAGGAAGAGGCTCATGCTATTTCAGAGCAATGTCATATTTCAGGCCCTATCGGTGGACATATGAGCTCTCAAAAGAGAGCTAGGAAAGTGCTTTAGTGTGAGTTATTTTGACCCACATTGTTTAAATATTCTTATGCATTTGTCCTATCTTGTGATCAATTCTAGAGGTCCAGGAACATATCCAAGATAGATCAGATGCCCATGAACTCCTGGAAAGAGATAATTTTTTTTGATGTATGGGGAATAGGTTACATGGGGCCTTTCCCTCCTTGTGGGTTCTCCTAAATATTAGTGCTTTTGGGCAATATTTTAAAATGGGTACAAGGCATCCCCATGAAAACAAGTGACTCCAAATCTTTATAATGAGTCCTTTCAAGGATACCATCTTCCCTAGGTGGGGTGCCTTGCACTGTGATTTCCAATGGGGGTCACATTTTTAGAGAATTTTTTTGAATCCTTGCTAAGAAAATATGGTGTTTTCCACAAAGTCATCTCCCGTACCAACCTCAAGACAATTTGAACTCTCCAATGGATAAATAAAATCCATTTTGGAAAAAATAATCAACCTTATTAGGAAGGATTGGGACTTGAAGCTCAACGACTCGTTATGGGCGTATAGAACAACCTTCAAAACACCCTTAGGTGCCACTCCCTTTCGACTAATTATGGAAAGTCTTGCCATATCCCCATAGAAATAAAACACAAAGCTAGCTGGACTATCAATATCCTCAACTTCACCTATCTATGATAGGTGAGAACTGTTTCCTTCAAATCCAGGAGCTAGAGGAACTTAGAATGATCGTCTATGAGAGTGCTAGGATTTATAAAGACATGGCTAAAATGTGACACGATGCCCATCTTAGGTGGAAAGATATTCAAGAAGGCAATCAAGTTCTACTATACAAGTCCAAGTTGAGGCTTTTCCCTAGAAAACTCAAATCTAGGTTCTATGGGCTGTACCTGATGAAGCATTTCTATCCACATGACGCCTTTCTCTTTTAGGACAAAGTTAAGGGTGAATTTATAGTTAATGGGCATAAACTTAAATGCTACTTTACATGTTGATGATTCTGTAGCAAAAGGAGTTTATCATTACACTATATTATAATACCTAGATCTAAGAGAGCCTCCACCCTTACCTTCTTTAAAACCCAAACCGACAATTTGATCGCATGACACGAAAATTTGATGTAAAACTAGGTGCTTGTTGGGAGGCCATCCAATGTTCCTATGATTTCTATTGTTTAATTTTGTTTTCATTTCTCTTCTCTAATCTCACTATTTTCTTCTTGCTACTTAATTTTCTTAGTCTTGATTATATGTCTATTTTCTTAAAAAAATTGATCATTTGGTTACCCAATTGGTCGACTGGTTTGGGTGGTTGAATTTGAAATTCAACTTTGAATGCCCCCCATGACTGTGAGTTGATCAATCGGGTAACCAATCAGTCAAGTGGAGAGCCGTGATTAGTCTATAAAGGTTGGCCACTTGGGGGGTGATGGATTGAATAATTGTTGCTTTTATTGGCTATTTTACTATGTTTTGTGTGCACTTATTTTTCATTTTCATATCAATTTTACATGATTTTAACATTAGTAGCCTATAATATTTAATTGCACCATATATTCATTATTTTTACTGTTCCTGATTGATTTATCATTATTTTGGAGCTTATGTTCATTATTGTTCACATTTCAAATGAGTTTATAAGAAATGACACAACTTGGTACTACCGACATGTCTTTCAGTGGTACCGACATTGGAAGAAAAGGAACAAAGTTGAATTTAATAAAGTCAGTAGTACCAACACAAGAATTGGTACTACTGACATTTTAACAAGAGAGTTCATAATGAACCTTGGTACTATCGATGGTCAGCTCAGTAGTAACGACTTGTACCCAAAATCCAATAAGGAACTTTAGAGAAAATCTCGATACTATCGACAAACAAATCGGTAGTACCGACAGCCTATAGAGGATCACAACTAATCGAGGGCATTGATACTACCGGCACCCAGTCAGTTTTATCGACTCAATGCAATCGGGCCAGATCGAGAACCACAATTAATCTGATGCTTAGGACTTAATGATGCCCTAAGTCACTTCTATGACTAAGTGGATTTGCAGCCAGACCTAGGTATCATGTTCTTTTTCATTACATGACAACTGAGAGCCAGGAGAGGAGAAGGGAGAGAAGAAAGCCACATTCTAGGAGATTCGAGCACCTCTGGTGGATGGATTTGCAGTCAGAGGTTAGCAAATCAGCATGCTCAAGAGAGGGAGTCATTCATATCGTCTTCTTTAGGGGTTACTTTAGTTTTATAATGTTTCCCACATTTTTCTCTTCTTCTCACATGTTGTTGACAATGGAAATCATGCTGGGCTAATCCCCTTTGTTCCTTAGGACCTGAGAGTAGTCCGGTTTAGCATTTTACTTGATAGTTATGAATTAATATGCATGTTTCTCTTAATTTCTGAACTTATATCTATGATTGCTTCATGAATTGCTTGTGCCTGATCACCATAAGTGATTTCTTAGACCATAAATTGCTTTGAGAGAGGGATTAATGGTTGGAAAACTCATGATATATGCAATTTATATCGTGCCTCAAGAGAGGGCCTACAATTGTGAAGGGAATAACCTAGAGAATTTGATAAAGCACCTAACTAATAATCAAATCACTATGAAAATGGGATTTATGTTAGATTAGGCAGTGAATTATGCTATGAGAGTGGGTAATTCTTGCTACATGTCCCTTTGTCTAGGGTTAGGAGGAATGAATATTTGTGAAATGATGTTAATTTCAATATAAACTATGGTTAAATCATAATCCTAAAGAATTATTTCTAATTATGATCATAACCAATAATCTTAGTTTATTTCCTACAATTTAGTCATTAATTCAACCAATCACTCTTTTCCTTAGGCCTAACTGATTAGGTCATCATTTGTAGTAGTTTCTAGATACACATTTTCCCCATGTTGGACATCTGGGCCTCTTTGAGTCTATATTATACTGATACGTGCAATTACGTTTTGGATTTGTAGTTAATGCACATTAAGTTTTTGGCACTGTTGCCGGGGAAATGGTGTGTCCAACACTACAAGTGCTATGACCGACCTCTCTAGGCCACACACTTTTATTTTTCTTTTACTATTTCTACGCTGAATTTTAAATATTTGTTCAATCATTAGTATCGATTTCTCATACAAATTTCATCAATTATAGGTACTAGTGCATGGTGAAAACAAGAAGCACTAATTATGGAGACTCAACTCCAAAAAGTGCATTAAGGTTGAATTCTTACATAGAGCACAAAAGTACAACAACTCCACACCAAGATTAATTCAAACTCCACCACCTCCAAAAGAACAACCTGAACCAACAGAGATAGGTGACGTAGAAGTAGAAGAGCAGACAATCTGGGAGAAGATAAAGGTGTCATCTGCGACAACTCAGTTGGGCCCGATAAAATGATAGTCTATCATTGTGGAAAGCTATAAGATAGACACTGGCCTGGTGGCACTAGTTAAGTCACAAGCAATTCATGGCCATAGCACTGAGGATCCAATTATGCACATCAACAGTTTTGTCAAGAGGAGCAACATGGTGAAGATTGATAGGGTTCCATCAATAGTCATTTACCTAAAACTATTCCATTCTTCATTGACAGACAATGCAAAGTCATGGTTCCTTAACCTCCCACCTGAGTCAATACATACATGGGAGGGGATGATAGACATTTTCTTTGAGCGCTATTTTCCACCCCAGATGTAAGGACCCTGACCCATGTTTTGGGCTAACCCTATTTGTTTTTCTCAAGTGTGTTGCTTAGCTCCTTACTCTAATCATCTAAGATGTAATTAGGGCATGTTAGAGGTTTTTTTTCCTTGTTTGAGCTTGTTGCTTGATGTTGTACTTTGGGTGAGGCTTTGGTGCAACTTGCAATTTACCCAGAGTAGGGGGTTGATGTGCAAGTTTGCTACCTCTAGGGTGTTCCTTCTCTCTCTCTCTTGGCATCATCTAGAGGAGAGAGGTGATGAATCCATATTCATCATGATATTCAGTCGCCATATTGGACCCAATTTGACTCAATACTTTCACTTTAATCTCTTGGATCTTACAACATGCAAATTTACTTCATTGGCTGAATTATCAAGATTACTAACTCTATTTATATGAATTTCATTCAGATCATGCATGTCATATTGAGGATGAATCTTCAATTGGGGGGCACCTTCACTCAACCCTAGATCTACCCTCATTTAAACACCCTTCATCCACTTCACCTTCCATCAATGACCACTATCACCACCTTGTTGTGCTTCACCTTCCACCTCCATCAACCATACCCTTCTTTCTTCATCCAAGTCAAACCCTAATAGTGGGACCCACCCACTAGTTTTGGGCCCACCGTTCTCATCCTTAAAAATTTCATCACAACCTGCCTCCTAACGGTCTCCACCATCCTCACGGTTAGCCACCATCAACCCTCCAAATGGTCTCAAGACCGAATGGAGCTCTCTCGGTCTCAAGACCGTGAGCATCTGACACCGTCTGATTGAGAATTGACACCCCCTATTCATCCAACCACCTAGTCTCATCTTAACGGTCTTACACCCTCGCTCGCTCCTCCTTCTCACGGTCTCAAGACTGTGAGAGCCCTCACGATCCCAAGACCGTGAGAGCCCTCACGATCCCAAGACCGTGAGATCCCTCATGATCACCCAGACCGCATGGATGCCCTCACAATCCCAGACCACGTGGAACACCTGCTTCCTCCATCATCGTCCTTCTCACCGTCGATAGCAGATCGCCACCTCAACATCACCTGCAACCCTATTCCTCCACACCTGCAACCTCGCATGGCCACCAAACCTCCCTACTGCCGTCATCGTCGCCTTCACTTCCCCGCCTCCTCGTGGTCCTCTTCATCCTCCCACTTGCTCCGATGACACCACCACAACCACCCTTCTCTGTATCATCCTCTAGGTTCTGACCTCCAGACCATAGCACCTGTGACCAATCCTCCCTTCCTCCTCCTCTCCAACCTATAGTCATTGTCTTCCCTGGCCTCCACCGCCACTGAGCAGGCAAGACTGAGAGGCGAGCGAAGACCGTGTGGATGGAAAAGACCACTTGGAAGCGTTCAAACCCCAAGACCACGAGGAACCCTAGAGGTTTCTAAAACCCTAAGGACGCTGTCGAGTCTACAAAGTCACAAGAAGTAGATCAGTTTGCAAGATCGTAAGGGCAACACGATGATCGTTCTTCAAGAATGCTAGGGCAGCGACCAAAGCCCAAGACTGTAAAGATAGATCATGTAAGTAATATCGGATATGGAGACTGCTGGAGGAGAAACCACACGAGAATCCAAGATCGTGAGCATGGCTCTCGGTTTCCAAACTGTGAAGAATGCTCGTTTCCAAACCGATAAAGAACAAATGGTTTACCAAACTGTGTGAAGCAGGCTAATCCCAAAATGTGAGAGGCGTCCACACTAGAAAATCGATGGATCTCAATATTATGAAAATTGCAACAAGGTCCAAACAGTGTAAGACCCCATCCAAGCCTATAAATAGAAACACAAGGGTCCTCATTTGAGTGGGGGGATCCGGGACACCGCCAGGCTTCCTGAACGGAGGTTCGATCCCATGCATCCTCCCATCATCTGCTCCACCTACGCATCCACTATCTACTCCTCATGTTGCGAGTGAGGAGGTCAAGAAGAGAAAGAAGGTGGAGAGAGAAAGACCTCCCGATCTGTCTTGGTGTCCCTCGCTCCTTGTCTAGATCTACTCCAAAACGGCATAGAAGACCACATTATCTTCACCGAGCTGCGACACTCTTCTGCACCATGCTCATGGTGGAACATTCCCTCTACATTGTTCTTCTTGTTTCTCACATCATGAGTGAGTAGTTCCTTTTGGATGGGGTGTGGGGACTAGCCCTACTACCCATGCTTATACGTCCTTTTGTTAAACATTCCATGGCATGTATATAACTTTTCATTTCGTTGTTAATCATCGATGTTTGCTTATAGATTGATCACCTACTTGCTTTTATCTTGTTCTTTCCTATGTTGCGAGAACTTCAATATGTAGGTTTGAATGTCGATTAACGTGGTTGACTCCCTGACTAGAAATAGAATGGGATTCCCTGAGGTCGTAAGTGTGTGATCTGTGAGGGGATGAGCCATCTAGCCCACGATGACGCTTCTGTGTGCCTCAACATCCTAATGGAGGGCCACAACTTCAGTTGGATATCTGTATCTTTGGAGCCATAAGTACGTGATCCAAATGGCGACAAGAAATCTCATGCCTAAGGTGATGCTTACGTGAACCTAAACATCCCTCTGGGAGGGTTCACAGCAGTTCTATTTGGATATTTAGATCTTGCCTAGATGTTTGGTGTTAGGATGTGTTTGCATGCGTAGTGGTGGTGAAACCTGGGACCACCCCAGTGATTCCACATCATTAATCTAGATTCAACTTTAATTCTGCGCTTTACTTTCTTGCAATTAGTTTAGTTAAACTCAAAATCAACCTTTGCTCTAAATATTAGTGCTACTTGAGCTAGACTAGACTAGCAACAATTCTTAAAAATGTTGTCCCTTGGGATTCGATCCTTAACTATACTGTGATAAGACCCGTCCGCTTCCGGGTGGTATTATTGCACAAGTTTTGGTTAAAAACTTAGGGATTTGAACCCCAAGTGAATTTGTTAGTACGATAATAGGCCACGTCAAATTCTAGAGCCATTGCCGGGGACAATAGAATCAGCTGGTCAAATCTAGTTCTTTTGAGGCTAATCTAGGATTTTCTTTTTCTTTTGATACTATTAATCATTCACTTGAATTGGGTTCCTCTCTGTCAATCTTACTTCTGAATTTTTTTTCCATCCCAGGTACCCCCAAAGACTAGTGTATGCACCGCTCGAACAGTCCCAGACTCACTGCTAGCTTTGATCCTGAGATAGACATAACCTTTCATCATCACATTAGAGAGAACCAAGCAAGGATGGCTCAAGAGGAGGAACTAGATCGAAGGGTAACTCAAGCCCTTAATGCAAAAAGAGATAGGCTTATGCAAGAAGCCAGAGCTGCAGTTCAAGAAGAAATCCAAGCAACACAAGCAGCAACGCAAGCAACAGAACTGCAAAAGGATCTTAGGGAGTTCTCAATCCCTAAGCTGCTGACGTTCATCACCCAATACAACCTCCACCCATCAACACTCCAAACTTCGAGATCTGAGCACATTGGATCACCTTGCTTCAAAACAACCCATTCTATGGTAAGCCAGGAGAAGATAGTCAAGACCACCTTCTGAGTTTTATTGATCTATGTGCTATGACAAAGCAAAATGGAGTCTCAGATGATGCCATCTGACTCCGTCTCTTCAAGTATTCTCTTGCTGATAGAGCTATAAGTTGGTACAACTCATTGCAATGCAAACCCATCACCACTTGGGAACAACTTTAAAATGTCTTCCTGGAGAAGTTCTATCCTCTTTCTCTCACCTATGAAATCAGGGGACGTATAACTCAATTCACTCAGGTCCCTGGAGAATCCCTAGCTGAAGCATGGGAAAGATACAAAGAGCTTCTACGCAAGTGTCCACACCATGGCATTCCTAAGAATCAACTCATCGAGATCTTCTATAGGGGTGTAGATGACAACATCAAGAGGTTCTTAGACTCCTCGTGGGGGAAACTTCATGCGTCAGAGTTATGACAACACATGGAAGGTTGTCACCCTTGGAGCTGAAAATCAAGTTAATTGGGGTAGATCTGTAGGTAAAGGAGTGTTGAAGGTAGCTATGGCTGAAGCTATTCCTGAGTACAAGTCTATCGTTGAATCCCTCAAGCTCTTAGTTGCCAAACAAGACCATCTTGAATCATCTCTTGCTGCCTATGAAAGAAGACGCTCACCCCCTCAACAATAAGAACAGATCAAGTCAGCTTCACTATTCTGCGAAGCATGTAAAGGCACTGATCATTCTATGCTAGCATGCAATGTTCTCTATGATGTTGTTCTAAGCAACGTTTATGGCCAAGAAGATAATGGTCAAATGGAAAATATTAATGCTGTCAACACCATCCCTGGTCAAGAATATTACAATCCGAATCAGAACAGGAACCATCTTGGTTTTCAATATGAAAATCCTTCAAGAGCGGAAAACTCGTGACAACTTGGTTCAAATAATCAGCAACAAGGCCCACCAGGATTCCGTATAACCAACAAATTTTTTTTGAGAATCAAGGGAATTATAGGGGTAACTTCCTGAATAGGAACTACAACAATTATCCGAACAATTCTCAATTCTAGAATCCCAACCAAGTCCCTTACCAAAACCAACAACAAGGGCAACAAGCTGGCCCTATATATCTAGATGACAAGCTAACATCCATTGAGAAGATGCTGATATCGCAACAGACTATGATAGCTAACCAACAAGCCCATCAGAAGGCTATTGAATCTCAACTAGCTCAACTTACAACTAGTATGAAGCCACCTACTGGAGCCTTTGTTGGACAACCAGAGAACAATCCTAAGCACCCAGAGCAACTGAGGGCTGTCACCACCAGGTCTGGAAAAGACTATTATGATCCTCCTATCAAGACACATATGGTGATTATAGATGAGGATGACTCTATGATTGTCTAAGACTCTACAACACCTGAGTCTCAACAAAAAGGGGCAATAACTACTGATAAGACATACGAGGAAAGTCCTAAAAAACCAATTGATACCGAAAAATAAACACCTGAGCCAGATGTACCAGTGTACAAGCCTCGTCCCCCTTTCCTTGCTCGTTTAAAGTAAACCAATCTTGACACTCGTTTGAATAAGTTCAAGGAATCTATGAAGAAGTTTCATGTTGATATACTCTTTCTAGATGTGCTGGATGAGGTACCAGCCTAGATGAAGTATTTGAAGTCACTTCTCACTAGAAAATATATAACTGAAGAATATGAGATAGTCAAGTTAGCAACAACCACTTCAAACATCATCCATAGTAAGATGCCAAAGAAGCAGAAAGATCCAAGATCTTTTGGGATCTCTTGCCATATCAGTGATTCCTCCTGTAAGAAAGGATTAGCCGATCTAGGTGACAACATCTCTATCATGCCACTTAGTCTTTCAAGAGGCTAGGATTTGCTGAACTACTCCCGACCGGCATGACCATATAGCTTGCAGATTACACTGTAAGTCTCCCCTTGGAAATTTTTGAGGATGTACCTGTCAAGGTAGGCAAAGACTCCTATGTTCAGTGTGACTTTGTCATTATGGACATAAAAGAAGACGCCAGATACCTCTCATCTTTGGACGTCCATTCCTTGCCACTGTAAGAGCTCTAATTGATGTTGAAGCAGGAACCTTACTGCTCAGACTAGGTAAAGAAACCCTCGAGTTCAAAGTTTTTGAAAGCATGCGAAGACCGAGCATGCAAGAAGAAGTCTATTTGATTGATTGCATAGAGAAAATGTCACTACTTACACAAGAAGATTATGAACAAGACAATCCGTTAGAAGTGGCTCTAACAAACCCATCTGCTGGTGACTCCATTAATGAACAAATAAAGGATTATGTTATCCACCTCGACACTACTGGAGAAGATCCTGAACCCAAATTTGAGAAACTCAAGGCTGTGAATGTTACTGAAGAATTGTGCGAGAAACTAGAAGCTCCTAAAATGAAACCCCTACCCGAGGGATTGAAGTACGTGTTTTTGGATGATCTCAAGGTCTGCCCAATCATCATAAATTCTGATCTAATGGCTGAACAAGAAGATAAACTCCTGACAGAATTAAAGGAAAGAAGAAAAGCCATCGGCTACAAGATGAGTGATCTCACCTGGGTTAGTCAAGCGCTTTGCATGCATAAAATCCCCATGATGGAAGATCACAAGCCAACTGTTGAACATCAAAGGAAGCTTAATCCAAACATGAAGGAAGTAGTCCTCTGTGAAGTCATTAAACTACTCACTACTGGAATCACCTATCCAATATCTGACTGTCCATGGGTAAGTCCCGTGCGTGTTGTCCCTAAGAAGGGTGGAACTACTATGAAATGAAATTAAGATAATGAACTCATCCCCACTCGAACAGTCACTAGGTGGAGGATGTGTATCGATTACAGGAAGCTGAACAAGGCGACACGTAAGGATCATTTCCCGATGCCTTTTCTTGACCAAGTCTTAGAACGGTTGGCTCACCAAGAATATTTTTTCTATCTCAATGGTTGCTCCAGATTCTATCAAATTCCTACACATCCAGATGACCAAGAGAAAACAACTTTTATTGGCCGTTTGGAACATATGCCTTTAGAAGGATGCTGTTCGGCCTCTTTAATGCGCCTGCAACTTTCTAACATTGCATGGCATCTATATTCACTGGTCTCACTAAAACCATCATGGAAGTTTTTATGGATGATTTTTCTGTATATGGATATTCATATGAATCATGCCTGAAGCACCTCTCCCTTGTCCTTCAAAGGTGTGAAGAAGCACATCTTGTGTTGAACTGGGAGAAGTGTCACTTTATGGTGAAGGAAGGCATTTTCCTCAGCCATAGAGTTAGCAGTAAAGGGATTGAAGTAGACAGAGCAAAAATTGAAGTTATTTCCAAACTCACTATCCCGAAAAATGTAAGAGAGGTTCGCGCATTCCTCAGTCATGTAGGTTTTTATAGATGGTTTATAAAGGATTTCTCTAGGATAACCAAGCCGATGATGAATTTGTTGCTAAAAGATGCTGAGTTCCATTTCGACGAAGAATGTGTGAAGAGTTTCAATAACCTGAAGCATGCCCTTACAACAACACCCATCATCAGAGCTCCCGATTGGGATCATCCATTTGAAATTATGTGTGATGCCAGTGATTACGCTGTGGGTGTTGTTTTAGGCCAATGTATAGAGAAGAAACATTATGTAATGTACTATGCATCGAAGACCCTCGATGAAGCTAAGAGGAACTATGCAACTACTGAAAAGGAATTCCTTGCATTCGTGTATTCCTTTGACAAGTTCAGATCCTATCTCATTAGTTCAAAAGTCATTGTCTACACGGATCATGCTACTATCCGTTACCTCCTACCAAAGAAAGATGCAAAACCCAGGTTAATCAGATGGATTCTCCTCCTGTAAGAATTTGATCTGGAGATAAGAGATAAGAAAGGTACAAAGAATATTGTAGCAGACCACCTCAATCGTATTGATAACCTCCCATTTTGTGATGTTATTTTATTAGTTATCTTTAATTTTCCATACTCTTTCTTAGATAAACTAGATAGAATCATTAAACTTCTTTACTTTATTGCAGATACACCAATAAACTAACTTTTCTTATTTTTTCATTTCAGAAAACACAAAAAAATTACAAAGACCTCTCACGGTCCCAAGACCGCGAGAAGACCTCACGGTCCCAAGACCGCGAGAAGACCTCACGGTCCCAAGACCGCGAGGAGACCTCATGGTCCCAAGACCGCGAGAAGGCCTCACGGTCCCAAGACCGCGAGGAGACCTCACGGTCCCAAGACCGCGAGAAGGCCTCACGGTTCCAAGATCATGAGAAGGCCTCACGGTCCCAAGACCGCGAGAAGGCCTCACGGTCCCAAGATCGCGAGAAGGCCTCGCGGTCCCAAGACCACGAGAAGGCCTCACGGTCCCAAGACCGCGAGAAGACCTCACGGTCCCAAGACCGCGATAAGGCCTCGCGGTCCCAAGACCGCGAGAAGGTCTCACGGTCCCAAGACCGCGAGAGGCCAAACGGTCTCTAGACCGTTTGGGCTCAACTTGAGCCTATAAATAGGACCTCAAGGGTCACTTCAAAGGGATCGAATCTCAGACGTCCAGAGGCTGCCTCTCTAGCTCTAGAGAACTTTTGTCTTTCATCCACTGCCCCAAGGCTGCCAGTTTGAGATCCGCGTTCCATCACCAAGCTATCTTCTCTCTCTTCTCAATAGCAAATAAGGTGGGAAGAGAAGAACCTTCATCAAGTCAACCACGAAGTGCGAAGATCGTTGCTCTCTTCACCAAGGGTTCAACTTTCCCTCCTCCGTGGAGATGACGTTCTTTCTCTCTCTTCTCGCCCCCTTCTTTGTCCTTGACATGAGCGAGTAGTTTCATTCAGTAGGGTGCGGGGAGTAGCCCCGCTACCCATGTTTTCATTTCATGCAATGTAATTCAATAATCTGTAATAGAGATACTCTTCTTTTCAGTTCAACATCAATTGTTTAATGAATGCTAGTTGCCTGATCATCAACTTGTGTTACTTATTATCTTTTGGTATGAATTGTCTATGTTTGTACCCTTAGATCTGAATATCGATTGAATGTTGGTTTTAGATGTATGTAGTCACCATATGTCTGTTTCGGTATCTAGGAGTGCTTTCATGAGTGGAGTAAACTCACCCCCATTGTTGCACTTTCGTACTATGAAATGAAATCAGTTGACTTATGGAAGTGCAATCTTGGTAAGGTCGAGGAACACATTTCATGAAGGAGTAATGCAAAGCATGTGACCATTCATTATGGTATGGCTGGCGTTGCAATACTCCACACTTCTAGTAGCTAGTTATCCGAAAGGAAGCTAGGACTACAAGATACTAACTGATTTGACTCTCTTTGCAGGTTGTTTTATTATGTTGCATGTCTTTATCCATGTGTAGTGGTGTGAAACCCGATAACATCCTAGTGTCTTTTAAACATTGTTTGCAACCTTAATCTCTACTTTCTTGCTTTACTTTCCTTGCACTTAGTTTAAAACCAAATCAAACTTTCGATCTAAATATCAACTGTTAAGTAGTTAAGTTCAACTAAAAACGTTTTCCATCTTGATTTCATCAAGACCGTTGTCCCGAGGATTCGACCCTTAACTATACTACGATAAGACTTCTGCGTGTCTTAGCACACGTGGGTGGAGTTCTTACCATAGTACTAGCAAGGCTAAACTTAGGGATTCATCATCTCTAAGATTTTTAGTGGCGTTGCAAAACTCCATCAAAAATTGGCGCCGTTGCCGGGGACAACGGAACATTTTATCTTTTACTTAACAACTTCTTGGTTGATTAGGATTTTACACTTTTTTGATAACTACTCCAAATCTTCTTGATTTCTTCATTTCCTTCCATTATCTTAACATGTGATTTTCTTTCTACTCAGGTAGAAAACGTGTATGCAACCCCCTCATAGCATCGGATTCTCCCCTGAACCAGAGTACGACTCTGAGGTAGAAAGAAGTTTCCACCGAAGGATTAGACTTAATCGCCAAAGAGCCAGACAGATGGCTGAAGAGCAACGCC
Organism: Alisma plantago-aquatica; assembly: GCA_963693085.1. NCBI lineage: Eukaryota > Viridiplantae > Streptophyta > Magnoliopsida > Alismatales > Alismataceae > Alisma > Alisma plantago-aquatica. The sequence goes on along the minus strand of OY856411.1, from coordinate 614,116,225 downwards.
TTGTTGCAGAAAGAGTTAACGCCGCCATAGCAGCACAACGAGCACAACGTATTGCAGACACTCGTGCTCAAGTGCAAGCTGAGATTCGAGCTGAGGAACAAGCCCGCATCCAAGCAGAGCATGCTGCTGCTCAACTTGCGCTAAGGAACAAGCAACTTCGGGACTATGCAGTCCCGAAGAATTATGAAGATGATCACCCAGTCCGACCACCGATTATTAACATACCAAACTTTGAAATCCGGACGCAATGGATCTAGATCATGCAAGGCATCTCTTTCTCTGGAGCACCCGGAGATGATTGCATGGATCACCTTAAGAGATTCAAGTCACTCTGCCGACTTGTACCTCAAGCAGGAATTGCCCTGGAAGCAATAATGTTACACCTTTTTCACTTCACCTTATCTGGAAGAGCGCTAAGCTGGTACAATGCTTTAGATAGACACCCCATAATCACTACCTGGACTCCTTTAGAAGAAAAGTTTCTTGAGAAATTCTTTCCACCTTCACTAACCTATGAGATTAGGGGACAGATTAATCACTTCACCCAACTACTTGGAGAAACACTTGCAGAAGCTTGGGAAAGATTTAAGGAACTCCTGAGAAAGTGTCCTCACCATGGTATATCTCAAAATCAACTAATAGAAACATTCTACAGAGGAGTAAGTGATGATATCAAGCAATTTCTAGATTCCTCATCTGGAGGAAACTTTATGAGAAAGAACTAGGAAGATGCTTGGAATATAGTTACGCTAGGGGCCGAGAACCAATCCAATTGGGGAAGGTCATCTAACCAACCCAAGGGAGTTCTTAAAGTCTACAAAGCTGAAGAATCTATGGAACTCAAGGACATTGCAGAGGCCCTGAAGACCATTGCTAGCAAGCAACAAGCCCTCGAAACTTCTTTCGGGGAATATGACAAGAAGAAAAGCTCTCAAGTTCAACAAGTAAAAGCAGCTACTGGAACTTGTGAAGCCTGTCATGCATCTGACCATCCCACATTATCATGTGGTTTGCTGTACAATGTCATGATGGATTTACAACCACCCGTGCCACAATATGAACCCATTATTGAGCATCCCGAGGACCAAATGCCAGAGCAAGTCAACTCCATCCATTCAATACCTGGCCAGGTGTATTACAATCAAGATAAACAAAGGAACCATCCTGGTTTCCAATACGGAAATCCTGCAGGGACCGCCAACCCACAACAACAGACACAAGGTGGATCTTTCAATAGACAACCACCAGGATTTCAGAATAACTTCAGTCAAGGGAATTATAGACAAGGTTTCCAAAGATCTAACTATCCCAGGAATCCTTCTTACCAATATGGCCATCTAGGTCTGCACCCGCAGCTACAACAACCTCAGTTGCAGCAGCCCCAACAACCACAGTTAACTGCACCTCTACAACAACCACAAGGACAGCAAGTCACTCAGTATCAACAGAGGGGTGCTCCTCCCCAATCATCTGATGAAATATCCTTGATTAGGCAAATGCTTCAATCTCAACAGACTATGCTTGCAAACCAGCAAGCTCAACAAAAGGCCGTAGAATCCCAACTGGCACAGATTGCCGCTCAATTGAAGCCACAAGCCGACACTTTTGCTGGGCAACCAGAGGCAAACCCGAGACATAACCAAAACAGACCAGAACAACTGAATGCCGTCACCACACGATCTGGTCGTAACCTGCCTGATGTCACCAGAATCATCCATGATGATGATGATGTAGCCATTCTTTCCCCAACAGGAAACTCAAGCATAGAAACAGAAAATTCTACTGAGAAAGAAAAGGAAAAGGAACCAATGCCAGATGTCCCACCCAGAATTCCTTATCCGGACAGGATGAAAGGGACCAAAATGGATACTAGGTTCCAAAAATTTAAAGAAGCTATGAAAAAATTATACATTGATATTCCTTTCCTCGATGCTCTTTCCGAGGTGCCCGCTTGGGCCAAATACCTTAAAACCCTCTTGTGGAGAAAGTATATGACAGAAGAGCATGAAACGGTGAAACTTGCTCAGACCACTTCAGACATTTTGCTAAGCAAGATGCCAAAGAAAAAGAAGGATCCGGGTTCCTTCGGTATCCAGTGTTCTATTGGAAATGGTTCCAGCAAGAAAGGTTTGGCAGACTTAGGAGCAAGTATATCTATTATGCCCTATTCGATGTGTAAAAGATTAGGCTTCACTGATTTGTTACCTACGACAATGACAATTCAGTTAGCCGACTCTACCATAACTGCCCCTCTTGGAATTATCGAGGATATTCCCGTCAGAATAGGAAAGAATTCTTATGTCCCGTGCGATTTTGTTATTATGGACATCCAAGAAGACCTGAGATACCCGATAATCTTTGGAAGACCTTTCCTAGCTACTGCCCGAGCACTTATCGATGTTGAAGCAGGAACTATAATCTTGAGACTTGGGAAGGAAGCTTTCCAGTTCAGAGTTCTTAACAGCATGAAAGGTCCAAGCATTCAAGAGGAAGTTTTTCTCCTGGATGCTATATATCAAATGTCACAATTAGAAATGTCTGAACCAACCAATGAATTGGAAAATACCCTTACAAATCCGGATGTAGAATTCTTGGCAAGTGAACTAGTGCAACAATGCTTTCAATGCTTGGAAAAAGCTGAAGAAGCCCCGACAGCCACATTCGAAGAACTTAAGGCCGTCACAATTATAGAAGCTACCGAGCCACCTAAGGCTCCGGAAATGAAAGCCCTACCCGAGGGGCTCAAACATGTTTTTCTTGATGAAGAGAAGCTCTGTCCAGTAATCATCAGCTCCACTCTGGAGGATGATCAAGAAAACAGACTCCTCGATGAACTGAAGAAGCATAAGAAAGCCATTGGGTATAAAATGACTGATTTGACGGGTATAAATCCCGCTTTATGCATGCACAAACTGCCCATGGTTGAAGAGTTTAAACCATCAAGAGAACACCAGAGAAAGTTAAACCCCAACCTCAAGGAGGTGGTTTGCCTTGAGGTCCTCAAACTTCTAAAGGCAGGTATCATCTACCCCATCTCGGATTCTCAGTGGGTTAGCCCAGTGCAGGTGGTCCCAAAAAAAGGGGGGACCACTGTTGTCCTTAATGATAAAAACGAACTAGTACCCACTAGAACCGTGACTGGGTGGAGAATGTGCATTGACTATAGAAAACTTAATAAATCCACGCGAAAAGATCACTACCCCCTACCTTTCCTAGATGAGGTCCTCGAGCGCTTAGCTCATCAGAAATTCTTCTGTTACCTTGATGGTTATTCCGGGTTTTACCAAATCCCTGTACACCCGGAGGATCAAGAGAAAACTACTTTCACCTGTCCTTTTGGGACATATGCTTTCAGAAGAATGCCATTCGGGCTTTGTAACGCGCCAGCCACTTTTCAGAGATGCATGCCTGCTATCTTTGCAGGATTAACATAATCTATAATGGAGATATTCATGGATGATTTCTCAGTATATGGAAACTCTTTCGACAACTGTCTGCTCAACCTGGTTCAAGTCTTACAAAGATGCGAGGACACAAACCTCATCTTAAATTGGGAAAAATGCCATTTTATGGTAACAGAAGGTGTTGTCCTCAGACACAGAGTGAGCGACATAGGGATCGAGGTGGATCAAGAAAAAATTGACGTCATCTCAAAATTGATGCCACAAAAAGACATAAAAGGGGTACGTGCTTTCTTAGGTCATGCTGGGTTTTACAGAAGATTTATCAAAGACTTCTCAAAAATTGCAAAACCCATGACACAACTGCTGACCAAGGACACGGAATTTAACTTTAACTAAGAATGTTTGCAAAGTTTCACAACTTTGAAAAATGCCTTGATTTCTGCACCCATTCTAAGAGCTCCAGATTGGTCACAACCATTCGAAATCATGTGTGACGCGAGCGATTATGCCATAGGGGCCGTATTAGGGCAAAGAATCGACAAGAAACCCTATGTTATATACTACGCATCTAAAACGCTGGATGAAGCACAGAAAAATTACACCACTACAGAAAAGGAATTCTTAGCTGTCATCTACGCGTTCGAGAAATTCCGCTCATACCTGATTGGAGCTAAAGTTATTGTCTACACTGACCACTCCGCTATACGGTATCTAATTCAAAAGCAAGATGCAAAACCTAGACTGATCCGCTGGGTATTAATGCTTCAAGAATTTGATTTGGAAATCAAAGACAAAAGCGGGGTGGAAAACGTCGTCGCTGACCATCTCAGCCGTATTAAAGTCGAGGATGAAGACAAAGTACCTATCCGAGACTCCCTCCCGGACGACCAACTAATGAAAGTCGCTAATGAATTCCCCTGGTATGCCGACATTGTTAATTATTTGGCAACAGGAATCATTCACCCATCTGCATCCTATCACGACAAAAAGAAGTTCATTCACGACGCTAAGCAATATTTCTGGGACGAGCCCTATCTTTTTCGCTTATGCGCAGATGGACTTTTTCGTAGATGCATTCCAGAGACAGAAATCACTTCGGTTCTTGAGCACTGTCAGGCCCCACTGGGGGCCACATGAGTTCTAAAAAGACAGCTCTTAAAGTCCTGCAATCTGGTTTTTATTGGCCTACCATCACAAAAGATGCACATGAATACATACGATCATGCGACAAGTGCCAACTATCTGGGGGAATTACCAGAAGAAATGAAATGCCATTGAACATATGGCAAGAAATCGAACTCTTTGATGTTTGGGGAATAGATTACATGGGCCCTTTCCCCTCATCCTACAGATTCATGTACATCTTAGTTGCTGTGGATTACGTGTCAAAATGGGTAGAAGCTCTACCGACCATCTCTTGTGATTCAAAACCGGTAATCAAAATGTTTAAAGAGATAATATTCCCCAGATTCGGCGTCCCAAGAACGATAATATCTGACGGCGGATCACATTTCTTGGAACGGAGCTTTGAAGCCTTATTAAGAAAATACGGAGTCAACCACAAAGTTTCTACACCGTATCATCCACAGACATGTGGACAGGTTGAAGTTTCCAATAGGAAAATTAAAGCTATCCTGGAAAAGACTGTCAATCGACACTGCACCGATTGGTCCACCAAACTATCTGACGCTCTATGGGCCTACCGTACAGCTTTCAAAACACCAATCGGAACAATACCGTTTCGATTAGTGTATGGGAAGTCTTGCCATTTGCCAGTTGAATTAGAGCATAAGGCTTGGTGGGCCATTAAGCAACTAAACTTCGATCTCAAAGGTGCTGGTGAATTCAGACAACTGCAACTCCAAGAACTAGAAGAATTACGAATGACAGCCTACCACAACGCAAGAATTTACAAAGAACAAACTAAGATGTGGCACGATGGCCACATAAAAAGAAAGGATATAACCGTCGGAGACAAAGTCCTCCTATTCAACTCCAGATTAAAAATGTTTCCTGGAAAATTGCGTACTAAATGGTCGGGGCCTTTTACAATCAAACATATATACCCGACAGGAGCTGTCATTATTATCGATGATAATGGAGGATAGAGGACCGTAAATGGTCACAGATTAAAAAAGTACCACACTCCGGCAGACAAGTTATCAAGACAAACCATAGAGATACATGACCCTATAAAGTCAGCATAGCCGGAGCAAAATCTTGTCGAGCCAGCGACGTTAAACCAAAGCGCTTCTTGGGAGGCAAACCAAGGCCTGAGTATCACCTTCCCTAATTTTTCTAGCCTTTTATTTTGTTTTTAAACCTCTTTTGTTTTTCTTTGTTTTTCTTTTTTTTTTCTTTAAATCTAAAAATATAAAAAAAAAATCCACATGATCTTGAGGTCAAACGGTCTCAAGATCGTTTGGGCCCTCGCGGTCTCAAGACCGTTTGGGCCCTCGCGGTCTCAAGACCGTTTGGGCCCTCGCGGTCTCAGGACTGTTTGGGCCCTCGCGGTCTCAAGACTGTTTGGATTCCTCGCGGTCTCAAGACCGTTTGGAAGGCCGACCCCACCTAAAACCTATAAATATACCCTCCCCACCAACGTTTCTCTCTTCTTGAACTCCGAACTTCCAAGCTTCACTGTTTCATTCATCTCCGAGCTCCATCTCCGCGCTCTCTGACGCCGCTTCCATTTCAAGTTCTTCGCCGATGACTCGGCTTCGCCGCTGTCATCTCCGGCTCGTCGTCACTCGTGCGCCCCTGCTGTAACGCCCACCGCACCTAGGCTCTTCGCCGATTCGCTGACCGCACCGACAGGTTGACAACCCGGTGATTCATTAAAAAATAGCTCGCATTCAAACTCCTCTCCGCCCTTGTCGCCGTCGTCGTTTTCTTGGTTCTCTGCCGATGAACGACCGCGCGGTTTGTCTCCCGCGTGGTTCGTCTCCCTCGCGGTCTCAAGACCGTTTGGATCCTCGCGGTCTCAAGACCGTTTGGATCCTCGCGGTCTCAAGACCGTGTGAGCCCAAACGGTCTCAAGACCGTTTGAGACCAAACAGTCTCAGGACCATTTGAACTCAATCAAACTACTAAAACTCAAACTCAAAATAATTTTACTTTGTTATAATTCCAAAATTTACGATTTCTAACTTTTATTTTATTGTCAATCATTTCAGAATGACTTCACCTGTGAAACAAGGATCAACAGATGCTCCTTTCTGGACAAAGGAGAAATTACTAGCTGAACGAACAAATCTCCAAAACATAGTTGACCAGTACAAAAAGACTGGACAGGTCCCAGCACAAGTGAACCTGATTGAAGTCATGAAAGACATAAAGCGAATCAACCGCTGCTTAGATGAAGAATCTTCTGAAGAGGAGGTAGAAGAGATTTCATCTGACGAGGCCTCAGAATACCAGCCCTCCCCTGAGAAAGAATCACCCACTACAAAATCTAAGGGGAAGAGAATGGCTCCAGAATCCACAGCTGAGCCAGCACCTAAGAAGAGAGCCAGGAAGCAGGTTCACCCTGCCTCTGCAAGGGAACAAATCCTGGCAGGGTACATCCCACCATCCACCACCACCACTACCACCCATGCCACAATAACTGTTCCTATTTTTCCTCCCATCACCACCACATCACCACCACCCAAAAACCTTCATCTCCATAACATCACCTCCATCAGCCAACTCCTTAAACCAACCAAGTATGTCTGCCCCAGCATACTTATGAAGATGGGGATCTACCACAGAATCCTCACTCTTCTTGACAATTCAAACCTTTCCCGGCTCTGCTTTGTATCTGAATTTTCCTACACTGAGCCCACAACAGAATTCTTCACCTACTTCAACAAAGAAGTGGTGGACATCATGCATAGAGAAAGGGACGGTGGTGACTGCAGAATAACCACCAGAATCTTTAACAACGAGGTGGTCATCACCGAAAATCTTTTGAATGAAATCTTTGTTGACAATCAAGACCAGCTGAAGAAAGCTAAGGCAGCTGGCACAGAACACCCCGGGTTCAACAAACATACCTTCTGGAAATCACTAACGGGGTTACCAACCTTCGATGCAAGGACAAGCAAGGCCTCCAACATTCATTCTGGCCTAGTGCGCACGCTCCACAAAATCATCATCGGCGCACTCTTCCCTAGACCTGAAGGAGGAAATGTTCTTATATCCGACCTTTTTGTCCTCTGGTCAGTCCTAAAAGGAATGCCCATTAACATTGGACGACATATGCTGCTCAAGCTATCAGCCTTTTCCCTCGGAAAAGAAATTTGCATGGGAGGTCATATCACATCTATCATCAAATATCTTAAGATGGATAGACTTCTACCCAAATGCAACCCAATCAAGGGCGACATCCTTACCAACGAACATACACTAAAGAACTCCCATATCTTAAAAGATAAGGATGGAAGGCTGCACTACGTGTTCTGCCCCACAAAATCTACTAGAACCCTGCTCCCACTTCCAGAGCTTGCTGACTATGACAAGGACAAGCTCCTATTCACCGAGGATGAGATCACCAAAACCATAGCCTCAGTCAAGGCCAAAGAAAAGAAAGCAAAGGCAGGGCAGGCAGAACTCAGTATAACTGCCCCGGCAGCTACAACAACAAAACTTCTAGTCAAACGACATTCCAGAAGGCTCGTAAAAGTACATGAGTTGTCGGGGACACCTACATCAAAGCCTAACCCCAAACCTGAACCCCCCTCCCAGAAGAACATATTACATCCTCATCACTAGACTCTTTTATAATGAGTCTAAATGTTGAGCTCGCCACCACCTCTCCACCTTCCACCACCCCAATATCTACCACCCACCACCATCAACCACCCTTCAATCATCCTCCACACCACCTTCCTCTACCACCCCACCACCACCCCCACCCTTCTTCACTTCGGCCACCCCATTCTCCACCACAATGCCCAAATTCTCCTCCTTCACATCCACCGACTTTCCATCAACATTCCCGGATCCATTTCTCTCTCCGGGAATGCCACCACTTTTTCCACCCACCACCACCCCGACATCGCTGGTGACCCCATCTACAGTCACCACGCAATTCGCGGGTCCATCAACAGTGTCTTTTCCGCATGACACTACCATTCCACCCCGACCCCAGCCGCCTCACTCTTCATTTACTGGGGTCCCTTATACTAACGTCGGTGCGGAATTCAGACGTCAATTCGACACCATCCGAAACCTCCTCACCGACCCATCTAACATTTTAAGTTCTATTTTTTCATGTGTGCAGGGTCTAACACAACAGGTTGCCCAGATTGGCGAGCAGAATCGCGCCATGCCAGGCATCCTCCAAGGAATCCAACAACGTCAAGATTCAGTGGCCAAGCAAGTCGACCACATCGACGGCCACTGCAACAACTTGCCCGAGTTGATCCATGAAGTACAACGCCAGCATGAAGTGTTGGCAAAGCAAGTCGATAGGATTTCTACGCAGACTCTACCTCTGCCAGAAACCCTCCGCGAGTTGAAGCAGCAACAGCAAGCTTTCAGCACGTGCCTGGACGACATCACCACCACCCTCACGCAACTACATAATCGCCAGGAGGAGTCATCAAATAATGAGCTTATTCAGCTAAGAGCTCAAGTAACCGATCTCACAGCACGACTCCTCTCAGACGAACAACGTTTTTCTGATCTAAAAGAAACCCACGAAGCACTGCTCGAAACACACGAGCACGTGCAAGTGGCATATGATGAACTTCAATCCATCCATTGTCTGTGCAAGAAGAAAGCACAAAAGAAGACAACTAATGACGATGAAGATGATGCTGATGACGGGGAAGATTCTGACTCCTCCGCTAACTCAAACAATAGTTCCTCCTCAGCTGATGACTCAGACAAGCCAGATGATGCTGGGGCAGGCCCCAGCCAAGGAGCAGAACCAAAACAACAGCAAGATCACCAAACTGGTGATAAAGATCACAAATCCCCTACTCATACAGAGAATGTCAACATATACTTCGGGGATCAATTTCTAAACTTTTCTGCGGGATCTCTGGGGGAGGCTGCCAAAGAAGTGGCTTTTGCCGAGTTCGAAAAATGCATTCAGGGAACCATCAGCACTACACCAGCCACAACAGCCCAGCAAATCTCTGCACTCGAACCGTCTGCGCCTGAACTTGAAGAATCAGAAAGAGTATGCCTAGACACTGATGAAGATTTAGACACTCCTTCTGATTCTGATAAAGATTACGATCTGCAGCAGTACATGGACAGCCTAGAACAACCTTCTTCCCCCACACCGCAAGAGCTACCTCCGCCGCCACCTCTACCTAACAAAATGAAAGATTTAGACATGACGGCCATCTCTACCCTAGATGCACAAGATATCTTTATCTTAAACACTATAGTAGATGATGCGAAAGATGGGGAGGATGTAATATACAAAAACACGAAGACAAAACGCAATCTGACGCGTGAAGATTTCTGATCCCTTCTTCGATCCCAGTCGCCGGTGAAGATGGCAATGTTCCGTACCCTACTTGCCAACTCTATCGAGATCTACAAAAGCTCTCGGCGACAGCAACCGGTTCTTAACGGCTCACCCACACTAGGATTGTGCTTACTGTACAAAGAGTTACAGCACAAATCCATTACAAGGTTGCACAGGGGGATCGCAAGAAAAGCGAGATACATAACCATGCCTTTCCAAGTCTGTAACCACTGGCTGCTCATGATTGTGGACACTGTCGCCCGCGACGCCAAAGTGTACAATTTCTGTGCCAGTGACTTAAAGGCCGGAATAATCAATTTTGTTGGAATTGAAGCCGGGGAGGCAAGATGCATCCCTTTCCGGCTGCTAAAGCTCATATGGGCCGCATGCCCTTCTCTCCGCCAGGACTGGAGCTCCCCTTGGTTTCGAATAATTAACCCACAAGTCCAAGCCACAGAAGGTTCTTGGGACAGCGCTTTCTACGTCATAAGGCACATCCTAGCGCTAAACCAGCAGGTCCCTTTCACTGAACTAATTAATGAAGATTTCCACTCCCTACGAGGACGTTACGCCATGGAGCTTATTTGCGACAGAAGGTTTTTTAACGACCCTACCATGGCGGCAGACGACGTCCCTCGTTATCTCTTTTCATCTATTCAACGCCCGCAGAGGAGACCTTTCAGACAAACCCTAGCGGCGCTGACAAAAGAAAAACAACCATCTAATGTCACCAGGCAAAGCCAATGGAACCCTTACATCTTCGATCTGGTTCCAGATAAAGGTGACATTGATCTGATATCAGGGGTAGCCATCAAGACATCTTCATCACATATGGTACCCCAATTTGCCATTGCATCGTCATTTCCCGACTTCGACCCGGAGGTTTGCAAAACTCTTTCAGATAACGAGCTCCGGCTAATAATGTCACGGCTATATGCTGAAAAAGATGAGCTGGTATATATCGATGGGGATATATTGGTTATGGCAGATGCCCTCCGTGAGACCTTACAATTCAAGGGTTCCATGTCTGTAAGTGTAATGACCGCTTATCAATACTTACTTGCACGAAATCACAACACGGTCTATATGGTGTCAGCTTACATGAAGGATGATCTTCTCGGGCTGAAGAACTTCGGAACAAAGGAGTCAACCATCTCTTATCTCCAACATACAACTCCGAAGTTCATCATGCTACCTTTCCTTCATCAAGAGCACTGGATGTTACTGGCAACCAATCTTCATGAAGGAACAACAATAATCTACAACAGTTCCGACAGCCAGTATGATCCAAAACGGAAAGCATACACTACAACTCCAAGGACACCAACGGAGGAGGTGGCAAAGGAGTGTGCTGACAAATTACACGATCTTTTGGGTCAGCACACGCGGGAATATGACACAGATCATTTCAAATCACCAGCCTTCTGCCACAGGTGCCCCTAGCAAATCAGAGAATCAAATGACTGCGGCTTCCACGTCCTCTACTGGATGTATACAATCCTGGCCCTTCACAAGCCGGTAGAGGACATGACAGATGTGGATTACCACGCGCTACGGGGACAGTTCGCCGCCAACTCACTCAGAACACATGGGGCAAATAAAGGATTAACTGACGCCTAAATGCCCTTGTCCATGCATTTCTCAACCTATTACTTTGACACTTTGTGGACAGAGTGCGTGATAAGTTAGGGGGGGAGTGCACTGGACAAGGGCGAGGTATCATTCTGCTTCAACCTTTCTATTTTTCCCGCTTATCATTTTTCAAACTTTCTGTCCATATTTAGACTTTTTCCAGTAATTTTTTTCTTTTTCAATAAAATAACTCTCAAGTATAACTTTCATCATGGAAAGAATCACCCTTAGCTAAATTAGAGATAAAGTAGTCCTCAAAAACAAATAACAAGATTAGCATACAGGCATGAAATGGTGAATTTATAAATTACATTACTATTGGTTTCTATGCTTTTAATTCAATTCTATCTCAGACTCTTCACAGGTCAACTTCAGGGCCAAAGCGAACCAAAAACTCTCAAAGTCAAGAAGGAAATCAGGGAAATCCAAAATCAAGAAATCTCACGAGTGGACCACCAATTAAAAATAAGTGCATGCCAGGAACCCTAAGAACGATTTTCTTCTTTCAATAAAGAGGCTTGGCCGCCCAATCAAAAACCACAAAACCCACTTCCTAAGCCTGCGAGTTTCGAATAAAAGCCAGAGTGTTGAATAAAAAAGCATGAGAGTTGTGCCACGCATAAGGACCTATATGAAGAGCCAACAAAGATCTCACCCGGCCGGTACATATAGCTGCCCTCATGAAGGCAGATGTGTCGTGCCCGGTAAAGAGATCCTAAGGTTTCCTAATATATGAAAAGGCTGATAAAAGAGCTCACCCGGCCGGTACATTCAGCTGCCCTCATGAAGGCAGATGTGTCGTGCCCGGTAGTGAGTCTCTAAAAAGCATAGACAAGCCCTTCCCCACTTGAAGGGGGAGCTACACAATAAGCCTTTTAAGCCAGCCCTCATACCCACTCTAGCTACCAGTAGGTTTCTCTAAAGAAGTATAAAACTGATTAGAGTCAATGACATGCACATAAAAAGAAAGGTGGTCCCAATGCGAGATTCACGATATAAAAGGAACCTGAGATCCATTCAACTTTTGATACTCGAAAGAGTTAGTGTAAGCAGAAGCCCTGTTAATACCTCGGTAGATCTCTGACCTAGAATTGAAGCAAGAGTATGGAAACCCTAATTAAATAAAATCGCCTCGCCATTACATGCCTTGGCTCTATCTAACTTGAGGACAAGCTAGACTCTAAGTTAGGGGGGGTGATAACCTCCCATTTTGTGACGTTATTTTATTAGTTATCTTTAATTTTCCATACTCTTTCTTAGATAAACTAGATAGAATCATTAAACTTCTTTACTTTATTGCAGATACACCAATAAACTAACTTTTCTTATTTTTTCATTTCAGAAAACACAAAAAAAAATTACAAAGACCCCTCACGGTCCCAAGACCGCGAGAAGACCTCACGGTCCCAAGACCGCGAGGAGACCCCTCACGGTCCCAAGACCGCGAGAAGACCTCACGGTCCCAAGACCGCGAGAAGACCCCACGGTCCCAAGACCGCGAGGAGACCTCACGGTCCCAAGACCGCGAGAAGGCCTCACGGTCCCAAGACCGCAAGGAGACCTCACGGTCCCAAGACCGCGAGAAGGCCTCACGGTCCCAAGATCGCGAGAAGACCTCACGGTCCCAAGACCGCGAGAAGGCCTCACGGTCCCAAGACCGCGAGAAGGCCTCACGATCGCAAGACCGCGAGAAGGCCTCACGGTCCCAAGATCGCGAGAAGGCCTCGCGGTCCCAAGACCACGAGAAGGCCTCACGGTCCCAAGACCGCGAGAAGACCTCACGGTCCCAAGACCGCGATAAGGCCTCGCGGTCCCAAGACCGCGAGAAGGTCTCACGGTCCCAAGACCGCGAGAGGCCAAACGGTCTCTAGACCGTTTGGGCTCAACTTGAGCCTATAAATAGGACCTCAAGGGTCACTTCAAAGGGATCGAATCTCAGACGTCCAGAGGCTGCCTCTCCAGCTCCAGAGCACTTTTGTCTTTCATCCATTGCCCCAAGGCTGCCAATTTGAGATCCGCGTTCCATCACCAAGCTATCTTCTCTCTCTTTCCATCAACAAAGAAGGTGGGAAGAGAAGAACCTTCATCAAGTCAACCACGAAGTGCTAAGATCGTTGCTCTCTTCACCAAGGGTTCAACTTTCCCTCCTCTGTGGAGATGACGTTCTTTCTCTCTCTTCTCGCCCCCTTCTTTGTCCTTGACATGAGCGAGTAGTTTCATTCACTAGGGTGCGGGGAGTAGCCCCGCTACCCATGTTTTCATTTCATGCAATGTAATTCAATAATCTGTAATAGAGATACTCTTCTTTTTAGTTCAACATCAATTGTTTAATGAATGCTAGTTGCCTGATCATCAACTTGTGTTACTTATTATCTTTTGGTATGAATTGTCTATGTTTGTACCCTTAGATCTGAATATCGATTGAATGTTGGTTTTAGATGTATGTAGTCACCATATGTCTGTTTCGGTATCTAGGAGTGCTTTCATGAGTGGAGTAAACTCACCCCCATCATTGCACTTTCGTACTATGAAATGGAATCAGTTGACGTATGGAAGTGAAATCTTGGTAAGGTCGAGGAACATGTTTCATGAAGGAGTAATGCAAAGCATGTGACCATTCATTATGGTATGGCTGGCGTTGCAATACTCCACACTTCTCGTAGCTAGTTATCTGAAAGGAAGCTAGGACTACAAGATACTAACTGATTTGACTCTCTTTGCAGGTTGTTTTATTATGTTGCATGTCTTGATCCATGTGTAGTGGTGTGAAACCCGATAACATCCTAGTGGCTTTTAAACATTGTTTGCAACCTTAATCTCTACTTTCTTGCTTTACTTTCCTTTCACTTAGTTTAAAACCAAATCAAACTTTCGATCTAAATATCACTTGTTAAGTAGTTAAGTTCAACTAAAAACGTTTTCCATCTTGATTTCATCAAGACCGTTGTCCCGAGGATTCGACCCTTAACTATACTACGATAAGACTTCCGCGTGTCTTAGCACACGTGGGTGGAGTTCTTACCATAGTACTAGCAAGGCTAAACTTAGGGATTCATCATCTCTAAGATTTTTAGTGGCGTTGCAAAACTCCATCATGTATCCACACCTTGGAAATTGAGAAGATCCTGATTAACGATTCTCTCCTGGACTACCAACTTGAAAATCTACTAGAGGGGGGTGAATAGGGTTTTATAAATATTTTAACAATAATTCAACTCAAACAACCACAATTGAGATAAGAAGAAAGAGGCAAGGTGTTTAGAGTGGTTCCACCCTTAGCAAAAACTAAGGGAGTCAGTCCACTACCCAATTGTTTCCAATTGGGATTTTGAAAGTATTTAATTTGATTACCTCGCAAGGATGTTACATAAAATTACAAATACTTTCACCACCCTTTGGACAGACTTCGCCTAGAAGTAGTCCCACCAACCTCGAAGCAGCCTTCCTTGAAGTAACTTCAAGCTCCCCCTTGAAGTAGCCTTCCTCTTGAAGTAGCTTCCCATTGAGACAACCTTCTTGAAGTAGTCCAAAGTCCTCCTTCTCCACCTAAGAAGATAAACCCTCTCCAATCCGTAGCCTCCAACCTAGGTGTAGCAAGGAGAGTACAAAACAAATAAGAAGGAACAAGAAAGGAAAATGGAAATTACAATTACCGTTGTAGCACAAGGCTTGATTTCCTATATCAAGTGTTTTGATCTGTTAACCAATGTGTATGAAAGCGTAAGTGCAGTGGGTAGGAGATGCTAGCCTATAGGACACAAATTTGGAGCAATGGAAATGAATAGCAAATGTTGGAGTTTCTCAATTGCTCACAAGAATGGATTGCCAATTGTAAGTATGTATTGCTCAAGTATTACACAAGTGTGTTTTGGGTGTCCTAAGGCATGTCCAATTTATAGGAATGTCCTATGAGTGATTAAGGATGTTATAGACACTTTCTAGGGGGTTCTTAGTGCTTAACTAGCCGTTAGGTATCCACTAATTGCTTTAGCAACAACTAGTTAATTAATTCTGAAAGGTGCAGACAGACACCTTCTCGGTCGAGGAGTTTGTCGACCGAGGGATGGTCTGGAGCAAAAAGGGTATATAACGTTCGATTCTAACTCCCAACCACCTTGTCTGCTGGGTCTAATAGCTATTTGGGTCAATTCTCAATCCAGGAATTGGTCGACCGAGAGTGTCTCGGTTGAAAAGTTTGTCGACCGAGAATGACTCTGTTTCAATGTTTTGAACTATGTACTGTGTGTATCTGTATGCAGTTGTGACAGTATTGTAGGGGATGACCTATCTAAGTGTTATGAATGGCTAGGGAAGATCTAAATGCTTGATTTACATGATATCTATGCACTTGTACAAGTTTTTACATTTGATTACAAGCATGAAATTAAAGAATTTTGATCATATAGATCTTCCAAAGGTTTTTCATCACCTTGTTCCTGCAACACTCAAGTATCATGTTACATCCACAAGAATGAAATTTTTTTCATCATAAAAAATGGATTATAATAATGTCCAAATTTAGCCAACAATCACCCCCTTTTTGAAGATGACAAACATTTCCAAAATATAAAATAAGGAAATATAAATCATATGAGTTTCATACCTGAAGTTTACCTTTTGGTAGCCATTCTTTTGCAAGTGTGTGCTGGCCGAGAGATTATGAGACTCAATTTATTTTATGTTATTGATTTTATATTATTTCTCCCCCTTTGTCTTTTCAAAAAGATAACCAAGCTAAGTATTAATTATGACTTTTTATTTCTCCCCCTTAATTTGATAATTTGAGACTTAATGCAAACCACTTATTTTTATGTCTAATTTAGCCACAATTTATTTCTCAATCATTTGCAAAGGATGTTAAGCCTTGAAAAGATATGAGATCCGTTTAGATTCATGGCATATGTGTTTTGATTTTTCATCCATTTTAGAAGGGATGTTAAGCCCTGAAAATGACATGAGAATCCCTTAAGCTCATGAGTTAATAGTATCTCAACCATTTATAAGGGATGTTAAGCCCTAAAATGATATGAGATTCTTTTAAGCTTATAATGAATGCATCTCTAACCAAGTACACGGGATGTTAAGCCCTGATTTGTTTAGAGAATTCCATTATATTCATACATATTGTACGCTCCAAGATTACTTTAAAGATACTAAGGTCATAACTAGCTTCAAATTTTCTTTTTGTAAGCTCCTTCTTAATCTTATAGTAAAGATAGTTTTTGTGAGCTCCCATTTAATCAAGATAATTTAAGTATTCTAAGGTCACAATCAGTAATAGATCATAATAAGTTAACCTTTAATCAGAGTTATGCACTGAAATCTTGTTTTCAATATACTAAGATTGAGTGCAAGAAAATGATTTAAAAATAAGAATTTGGTCAAGCTTATTTTAGGTCGACCTTGACTTCGACCGAAGCACCCCTTGGTCAAACTTGATTTCAACCAAGAGGCAATTTCTACAGATTTCCAATTTAAGCATTGACCAGCCTAAATCGCGCGTCCTAAAATTGGAGGCGTATTTGAGGTAGTCGAGCCTTCGCATTTATAACCCGAATCCTTCTAGGCCCCCGCAACTTTGTTTACGGGGTCGAAGTAGTCATACAGGGTCGAACACAGGGACAAGGTGGGTTGTGTTGACGACTCTGAATCGACACTCTACACTCCGGTGGATATAAAGAGATAATGAAGTTCCCCGAAGGGAACAACCAGATGTCACGATTAATTCAAGGAAAACTATCTCCAACTGGAGTTACGAGAAAGATTAAGATTTTGTCATTTAGCAGTTTTTAGGAATTTTCATGCAACAAAGAATAGGAAGGTAAACTGCAGTTAAGGCGTAATGCAAGGGTTAAGACTTTTAGAAAGATAAGCGGTAGCAGTAACACCCTGCACCCCTCCTCTCAGAGCGGGTGTCACTAACCAAGCTTCAACACCCCTCTCGAGGTTGTTGGACTCAAGTTAGAGTGGAATGATACTAAAACAACTCCGTTCCGGGCACTCTCGTACTCCAGAATCAGACCGAACACTAGAGCCACAACCCAACTCTCGAAATAGTTGCGATGGGAAAGACGATTCGGTAGCTAAGCGAAATGCGATCCAAAACATGCAAGCTAGAGTTCAGATATCCAACACAGTAGTTACCCAATCATAAGGCACTAAGCATTAAACAAAGAGCAATTTAGCATTTCTATTTCTATCAGCAATAAGGGTCTAATACAATGCATAAGCTAATAATTTAAATAACAAAATTAAAGATAGATTTCGCCTTCTTGATGTAGAAGGGCGACAGACTACTACTACTCCCAGCCCGATACCGTCCAGGGACCTATCCCGGTATAGCCGTGTCGGGCGGCACGAACTCTCGGACGGCACGCCTGATGGACGACTATATCGTTCGAAGACCCTGGCCGATACGCTCATGTCGGGCGGCACACCCTCTCAGGCGGCACGACTGACGGGCGGAGCGTATCGGGTTCGGTATCGTGTTGGCCATGGATTTACATATACTACTGTCGGGCATTGTTGTCAGGCACTCGTGTCGCGTATCTACGTCGGCCGATATCGGCCCTCAGTGTCGTCCGGTACAGTCCTAGGTGAACCGATCCCCTCCCTCTCGGGATGAGGAAGAGCTCACCTAGTGTCGCCCGGTACGAGCACTGGGGCACGATACGGTTGCTCTCACACTTCTCTCGCAGATTGCTCAAGTCCCCAACTGTCCGAACGGGGAACTGGCTAGCCGTCCCGACCTATCCAACCTCCGACGTCCCCCCCTGTCTTTTCGGCTTCCTGTAGCTGCTATTTATACCGGCGGTTGAAGGAGATATGGTGCTGGAAACGCCACGTAGCCCCCTTATACGTCGGTCGATGGATGTGGACGGCCGATACAGGTATGCCTTCAGCGCGAGGCGCTGGCTATCGGTCACGTGGCTGGCGGCACGCCTGCCGGTGGGTGGCTGTGTCGCCCGATGAGCTGGGTCGTCGGGCGGCTTTGGCTCCCTGTCGGGTAGAAGGTGTGTCGGCCGGTACGTCCCTTTCGCAAGGCGCCCTTCTCCGCCGATCATTCTTGTGTCGCCCAGCCCCTGTTGGGCTGGGTTGTATGGGGCGTCAGGAAGGTCAAGACGGGCTTAGACTTATCGTGGGCCGGAATCGGCCTTATTGCACAAAAACGAGGAAAACCCTGTAAAAGATAGGAAAAACTAGAATAAGAGCGTTGCTTGGCCAATTATTGCGAAAATGCTAATAAAATAGAGGAAAATAGCAGAAAAGGGTAGTTTTGATAACAGAATAAAGGGCAAAAACGTCACAAAATTTGGTGTTATCAACTCCCCGAAACTTAGCTTTTTGATTGTCCTCAATCAATATTTAAACTAAACTTTGTGTTGCTTCTTCTTGCATAGCAAAACTTTAAGGCTAAAGGGTAGCACAAGATTTGCGATGTCTTGGAGGTAATGCTGTCTTAAAGTGAGCAAAAGACCTTGCCCTACTTGCCTTATTATTTAAGTAAAATTTTTCTTCTCCACAACTTCAGCGAGACCTTGGTGTATGATTCCGAAGTTAGCTTCCACACCAAACAGCTTTATTTTAAGGGCAGAAAGTTGTGTATAGGGTAGGCTAAGGCTTTTTGGGTTTTTTTTCTTGTTTCCCATCAGTCCATCCAGGTAAGGGTCCGTTAATGGGCAAGCGGTCCCTGCAGTCCAAGCCAGTTGGCTTTAGAGCAGTGATTTCACATCCTACATACCACTGCCCCGGATCTACCATGCCTAAAGATGGGTACTTTTGGAAAACAAGGGTGTATATATTTTTTTTCTTTTCTTTTATTGGGCACAACTCTCATACTTTTATTCACGCTCATAAGGCTTCTTTCTCTTTTTGGGAATTTTTCTGGGTAAGGGAAAACAAAACAGATATCTGCTGTTTGGGTAGCTTTTTCCTTCTCCATACTCGTCTCTTAGCTGTTTGCGAGATTATTATTTTTCGAAAATTTTTGGATGGCAAGGCACAATCTTTTGTTTGTTTGAGACAACATTATCAGAAAGATATAATAGAACTTGTAACTCGTTAAAATATACAAAAGTAAACTTTGCAAGAAGTCACAATAGGTTTTTATTATTATTACAACAACTTTGTACATATGCATAGGGGACAAAATAAGCAAAGGAAAGATTTTTGAAAATTTTTATATGGCATGCATGCGTACATCAGATATACAGGGAGCTATAAGGGCACATCAGGTAAAAGAGAATGAATATCGTAGAAAGCTCGAAGAGATAAAATTTTTATACCTCCCTCACTGGCATACCCCCCCAAACTTACTTTCTACTCTGTCCCAGAGTAGAGAAGAAAGCAAAAGTAAGGTAAAGCTTCGCCAGTGAGGGTTAGCTTTCTGATGTGCTGCAAAATGCTCCTACGAAGTTGCAGCATGCCATTGGGAGGTTGTCTAGTGGGTTCGCTTTGGCGATGTAGCGGTTGAGCTGGAGCGAAACCCTCAAAATTCACTTCTGGCCCCCCTTTCTTCACATCTCCGCTGTGAGCATAAACAAAGGGACTGATTATCCGTCCCTAGTTTAGTTCCCAGGAGTGTGTAGTCAGGGTGGGCCCTCTCCCTTAAGAGTACGGAACTAGGGTGCCTCGAACTTGTTCGGAGGCCTTGGTTGCCGCACTCCTAGCTAGGTGACTCACTATTGGAGCTACCAAATCAAGAAAAATCTTCCTTTCCATTGTTGTTGCCGTTTCCGCCCGACAGTTGTTGCTGATCCCCGTGCTGTGCTTGCTGGAGCGGTAGGTGGTTTGCTCCATATGAGCCATACCTGTTATTTAAAATTTATTTATTCATCCGTTAGGCAAGAAAGATGAAAAGAAAGAAAACTTATTAAAACTGGGCGATAAGCGATCAGACGACATGATGTTGTCGCGCGATAAGGCTCGACGCCCGACACAGGTGTATCGGGCGATACGAGCTCACATGAAACAAAACATGACATCACAGTGAGAAGCATGACGCCCGGTACGAAACATCGGGAAAACGCCATCGACCGCCGTTACGCGCGAAAGCATGTCGGGCGATAGAAAATCTACAGGTCATGTAAACCCGATAAGCGGCTCGGTAACAGATACTGGCGTCGGGCGACAAGGTTATCGGCCGATAAACGTGTCGGTCTACAAACCTATCGGGCGGCAAGCCATGTCGTTCGGTAAGAAAACAACAAGCCGGCCGATACGCCTCGCACGATACAAAATTTTGTGCCGGGCGAGAGATAGTGTGTCGGGCGAAAGACGTGTCGGGCTATACCTTTGCTCTCAGGAGGCATCGCCCGATACTAGGGCGAAGGCAAGATGGCCGACACACGAGCAAAAGGGAGGATCAAAGCATGCGTTCCAGGTGGCAAAAAGGAGAAATTGATAGCCCGGCACGAAGAAACCTCCACGCTATTTATAGAGAACCCAGCTGGGGGTGAAACGTGCAAAACATGGCGCGCGTCGGGCGTTTTAGTCACGCTATTCCCGAGACGTGAAGTCCCATTGGTCAGCCCAAGGGTCATCCGCTGCCCTTGCATCGCCCGGGGCAAGGCTGCCCGATACAAGCGGTTCTGCGCCCAGCTGGTCGACACGGTAGAAAAGTGGGCGGTCAAAAGGCCAAAACTAAACCTGCGTGAAGTAAAAGGCCATTGCAGGGTAAAACATCATTGGTATAGAGAAGGATCTCCTACCTCAGATGGTATTACTCCTCAATGCTCCGCAAAACACAGCGATGGCCCATAAAATAAAAAGAGTCAGCACACGTGCGCATGTACTGACTCGGGCCTTATTACAGTCCATAATGGTTGTTTTTACAAAGAAAACAAATGTATCCTAATCTATGACTCGGGCTGCCTCCCGAGGAGCGCTGAAGTTTTCGTCGCCAGCTCGACCGGTGTAGGCTCTTCAATTGTACCCACTTCCAGTAAGTCAATCTCTGCTTTCCTGACAAAAGCTTCGTCCTCATAAAACCTTTTCACTCTATGCCCGTTCACCTTGAAGATCTTAGTCGGGTCATCCTTGTCGCGGAGCTCCATCATTCCTGATGGGTATATCTTTGCCACAGAAAATGGTCCCGACCATCTTGTCTGTAATTTCCCAGGAAAAAGACGGATGGAGGACTTGAATAACAATACCTTATCCCCTTCGCTCACATCCTTTCTCCTAAGGTGGGCATCATGCCACATTTTTGTTCTTTCCTTGTAGATCTTTGCATTCTCGTAGGCGTGAATCCTCAGCTCTTCGAGCTCTTGCAGCTATAAAAACCTTTTTTCTCCTGCCTTGTCTAGATCCATATTTCGGAACTTGATCGCCCAAAGGGCCTTGTGTTCTAGTTCCAAAGGCAGATGGCAGGATTTTCCGTATATAAGACGGTAGGGGGTGGTTCCAATGGGCGTCTTGTAAGCAGTACGGTAGGCCCATAATGCATCGTCAAGTTTCATAGACCAGTCCTTCCGCGTGCGGCTGACAGTCTTTTCTAAGATCCGCTTGATATGTCTATTTGAGACCTCTACCTGCCCCGATGTCTGTGGGTGGTAGGGCGTAGCGATCTTATGTTTTACTCCATACTTGCGTAGGAGCGCTTTGAACTGCCTTTCTCCGAAGTGTGACCCGCCGTCGCTTATTACGGTGCGCGGTATACCGAAACGGGGAAAGATGGTCTTCTCAAAAAGCTTGATAACCCACTTGGCGTCGCATGTTTGGGTGGCCACCGCCTCTACCCACTTCGACACATAGTCTACTGCCACTAGTATGTATTGATACCCCTGGGATGGGGGAAACGGCCCCATGTAATCAATCCCCCATACATCAAATATTTCCACTTTGATCCAGCTTGCCATCGGCATTTCATTCCTACGCCCTATATTCCCCGTTGACTGGCACTCTTTGCAAACCTTTACAAATCGTGCAACATCTTTAAATAAGGAGGGCCAGTAGAAACCTGATTGTAGCACTTTTGCCGCTGTTCTTTCGCCACCCAGGTGTCCACCATAGGGGGAGGCGTGGCATCCCTTCAGGATATCGGCAGTTTCTTCTTCCGGGATGCACCTCCTGTACAAGTTGTCTGCGCATCTTCTGAACAGGAGAGGATCATCCCAGTAATAATTCTTGGCATCCGCGAATAGCTTCTTCTTTTGATTGTAGGTGATATCAGGAGGTAGCTCTCCACAAGCGAGGAAATTGCAGATGTCTGCAAACCAGGGCAAACCTTCTTCTTGAGCTTCAGCCATCATGAGAGCTTCGTCGGCAAAGTTGTCGTCGATCTGTGGCCCTCTCTGTCTCTCAGCCACTATCCTCGAGAGGTGGTCTGCGACCACATTTTCCGCGCCTTTCTTGCCGATAATCTCATGATCGAATTCTTGGAGCAACAAGGCCCATCTCAACAATTTGGGCTTTGCGTCTTTCTTTTGCATTAAGTATTTTATTGCCCCATGATCTGTGTATACTTTGACCTTTGATCCGACGAGATACGATCTGAACTTATCAAACGCGAAGACAACCGCGAGCATTTCCTTCTCGGTGGTTGTGTAGTTTACCTGTGCTTCGTCCAACGTGCGACTAGCGTAGCAAATCACATGGTGCTTTTTATCTTTCTTTTTCCCCAGGACTGCTCCCACTGCATAGTCGCTAGCGTCGCACATTAGCTCAAAGGGTAAACCCCAATCTGGCGCTTGAAGGATAGGTGGTGATACTAAAGCATTTTTCAGGGCCTGAAAAGCACTGAGACAATCGTTAGAGAAAACAAATTCAGCATCCTTTACCAGGAGATTTGACAATGGTTTGGAAATCTTTGAGAAGTCCTTGATGAATCTTCGGTAATATCCGGCGTGCCCGAGGAAGCTTCTTATCCCCGTGACGAAATTTGGTGGAGGAAGCTTAGATATAGCTTCAATTTTGCTGGTATCCACCTCGATCCCGCGCCTTGAGACCTTATGCCCTAGGACGATACCCTCCCGTACCATGAAATGACATTTTTCCCAGTTCAGGACCAGGTTGTTTTCCTCGCACCTTTGAAGTACTAACGACAGGTTCTTCAGACAGCAATCGAAGTCCCTTCCATAGACGGAGAAGTCGTCCATGAAAACTTCCACGATGTCTTCTAGAAAATCTGAGAACATTGATATCATGCATCTTTGAAAGGTGGCGGGGGCGTTGCAGAGTCCGAAGGGCATCCTTCTAAAGGCATAAGTGCCGTAGAGGCAGGTGAACGTCGTTTTCTCCTGGTCGTCGGGTAAGATGGGTACCTGGTAAAATCCTGAAAAGCCATCAAGAAAACAAAAATAATCGTGATGCGCTAATCTTTCAAGAACTTGGTCAATAAAAGGTAGCGGAAAATGATCCTTTTTTGTAGCCTGATTTAGCTTTCGGTAATCAATGCACATTCGCCAACCAGTGACGGTCCTTACCGTCACTTCATCACCCTTCTCACCCTTAACCACAGTCATTCCGCCTTTCTTGGGTACTACATGGATCGGGCTTACCCAGTTGCTGTCGCTAATTGGGTAAATGATCCCCGCGTCCCTAAGCTTTATTACCTCTTTCTTGACGACCACTTTGAGCATCTGATTCATCTTCCTCTGGGGTTGGACCAGGGGCTTGGCAGACTCATCCAAGTTGATGTGATGCATGCAAAGGGCGGGGCTAAGGCCTTTGATATAATCTACGGAATATCCTATAGCCCCCTGTGGAGTCTTAACTCCTCAAGGAGCCGGTCCAGCTGATTGCTTGAAAGATCGGCATTTATGATGACTGGGTTCCTCTGTTCTTCATCTAAAAATTCGTACTTCAGTCCCTCAGGTAACGCTTTTAAATCCGGCTTTGCTCTGGGTGTCTCCTCCTGAGGTTCTCCTTCAAGGGAGGCATACTTCGCAGAGTCCACCTCCTCCTCTTCTTCTTGCAAGTCTTTGTCAGAAAGGTTGAAAATGTCGAGCTGCTTCACGACTTCGGGATTTTCGAAGTCGAGATCCTGACAGCGTATTGCTCTCGCGAGGGGATCCACTGTCCGGATATCCTCCTCTATTTTCTCACAGAATTTATTGTAGCTATCCGCAAAACAGGCCGATTCAGACAGGGATGGACCTCTCATGATTTCCTTCAGCTTTAAGTCCATGTGGTTGTTTCCAACCCTCAAGGTGATTATCCCTTCTGAGACATCAATCAGCGCCCTCCCTGTTGCCAAGAAAGGGCGTCCGAAGATGATCGGACATCTGGGATCTTCAGCTGTGTCGATGACGACGATGTCGCAGGGAATAAAGAAATCACCGACCCTAATCGGCACATCTTCGACAATGCCTACAGGTCTTTTGAAAGAGTGATCCACCAGTTCAATCCGCATATTGGTTCGAGCCATGTCGGTTAAACCCATCCTTTGCGCGAAACTTAAGGGCGTGAGGCTGATGCTTGCTCCCAAGTCCGCCAGACCCTTCCGCTCGACATTGTCCCCGATGGCGAATGGGATCGTGAAAGCTCTGGGATCCTTTTTCTTAGTCGGCAAGATGGGTTTTACGAAGGCAGAGGAAGTAGAGGCCAGGTACACTGTCTCTATCCTTCCCCCCCTTCTTTTCTTCATTATTAGATCTTTGAGAAACTTGGCGTATGTGGGCATCTCCTCCAAAGCGTCAAGGAAGGGGACTTCAAGATGCAGCTTCCTGATCGAATCCATGAACCTTTCGTGCCGCTTTTTCAGATTTGCCTTGATCAGCTTGTACGGGAACGGTACCCTGGGAGCGTAAGGATTCCTCCCACCAGATGGCTCATCGGACGGTCTCGCCGCAGGCTCTTCGGCTTCTGCAGGCCTGCCTCCATCTCCTGCTGGAACGACATCCTTGGGCCCTTGCTCAGGTTCCGGTGGGGCTTCATCAGCGTGCTCTACCGTCTTTCCTGATCTAAGCACTGCCATTACTGCAGTTTCAGGGTGAGGGAGCATTTTTCCTACAGGGTTCTTCATCAGAGCAGCCATCTGAGACAGCCGTTGATCGACCTCCCATTGACGGGAAAGACGATTCGGTAGCTAAGCGAAACGCGATCCAAAATATGCAAGCTAGAGTTCAGATATCCAACACAGTAGTTACCCAATCATAAGGCACTAAGCATTAAACAAAGAGCAATTTAGCATTTCTATTTCTATCAGCAATAAGGGTCTAATACAATGCATAAGCTAAGAATTTAAATAACAGAATTAAAGATAGATGTCGCCTTCTTGATGTAGAAGGGCGACAGACTACTACTACTCCCAGCCCGATACCGTCCAGGGACCTATCCCGGTACAGCCGTGTCGGGCGGCACGAACTCTCGGACGGCACGCCTGACGGACGACTATATCATTCGAAGACCCTGGCCGATACGCTCATGTCGTGCGGCACACCCTCTCAGGCGGCACGACTGACGGGCGGAGCGTATCGGGTTCGGTATTGTGTCGGCCATGGATTTACATATACTACTGTCGGACATTGTTGTCAGGCACTCGTGTCGCGTATCTACGTCGGCCGATATCGGCCCTCAGTGTCGTCCGGTACAGTCCTAGGTGAACCGATCCCCTCCCTCTCGGGATGAGGAAGAGCTCACCTAGTGTCGCCCGGTACGAGCACTGGGGCACGATACGGTTGCTCTCGCACTTCTCTCGCAGATCGCTTAAGTCCCCAACTGTCCGAACAGGGAACTGGCTAGCCATCCCGACCTATCCAACCTCCGACGTCCCCCCCCTATCTTTTCGGCTTCCTGTAGCTGCTATTTATACCGGCGGTTGAAGGAGTTATGGTGCTGGAAACGCCACGTATCCCCCTTATACGCCGGTCGATGGATGTG
Organism: Alisma plantago-aquatica; assembly: GCA_963693085.1. Taxonomy (NCBI): domain Eukaryota; kingdom Viridiplantae; phylum Streptophyta; class Magnoliopsida; order Alismatales; family Alismataceae; genus Alisma; species Alisma plantago-aquatica. The sequence goes on along the minus strand of OY856411.1, from coordinate 614,089,897 downwards.
GACGGCCGATACAGGTATGCCTTCGGCGCGAGGCGCTGGCTATCAGTCACGTGGCTGGCGGCACGCCTGCCGGTGGGTGGCTGTGTCGCCCGACGAGCTGGGTCATCGGGTAGAAGGTGTGTCGGCCGGTACGTCCCTTTCGCAAGGCGCCCTTCTTCGCCGATCATTCTTGTGTCGCCCAGCCCCTGTTGGGCTGGGTTGTATCGGGCGTCAGGAAGGTCGAGACGGGCTTAGACTTATCGTGGGCCGGAATCGGCCTTATTGCACAAAAACGAGGAAAACCCTGTAAAAGATAGGAAAAACTGGAATAAGAGCGTTGCTTGGCCAATTATTGCGAAAATGCTAATAAAATAGAGGAAAATAGCAGAAAAGGGTAGTTTTGATAACAGAATAAAGGGCAAAAACGTCACAAAATTTGGTGTTATCAAGAATTTTCAATGATCTACTTGATTGAACATAGCTTACAAAGTATTAATCATGTATAATAAGAATATCATTTTCCATAAGCTAAGCACAAGATAATCATTTAACCAATATGTCAAGATGCATTTGTGCCATAGAGATTTATCTTAATGCAAAAATTACATTTTCAATGATAATATCATCTTTATGTGACTATGATCATTTTGAGAACAACATCCATTCATGGTTTATAGATCCAAGATCATTTTAGACGGACCAAGTAAAGGACGAAACACAATGAAACAGTAAAGACATATCCATAATTATGATGATCATGATCATTTAAATGCAAATTTCAAGATACCTGATTTCTATATAGATAAACCAAGGAATACTTAGGACAAACCATGTGGATTAAAATAGTATTTTCCTTCATTAAATTAACATGGTTCATAATTTTCAGTTTTAAGTCAAAACATGTAGGAGATTGTAGCAATTGAACTTGCAATCTATGCTATATCTGTATTGATTCATTTTTGCAAGAAGGCATGTTAAATTTTAGTGTGTAAAAAGTATACATGTTTTTAATCAACATGTTTTGTAACAAGTTTTAATAAGAGTGTTATAATTAAAGTGTATTAATAAGTCACAATACAATCTTATCAAAATGTTTAAATAATTTTTCTCCAAGATTCATTCTTGATTTGCAAATTAAATCAATCATTAATAGAAAATTGATAGCAAACTGGATCAATTAAACAGGTTCAGCAGAACTGGATTCGGTCAAACTATTCTTCGATCGAATTTATCTCGATCGAAGATTTTCTCGATCGAGTATGCTGCTATTTGTACAGGTTTTATCAGATTGTTGCAAGCTTAAAAACAGTAACCTGCTCGGTCGACTAATTCTCGACCGACAGTGTCTCGGTCGAGTATTTTCTCGATTGAGTATGTTTCTATGTTGTTATTCAGTAATTTTCTGCAAGCAAAAGGTAATACAATTTTGCAAGAGTATAAAAGTTGAAGCTCAGGTTTATTGAGATAAGACATTTGAATATCAAAGAAACATTTTAGGTCAAATCTCAACTAATCAAATTTAAATCTCTAAGCTTTAGGAATCCAAACTAGATCATTAGTCCTTTTCTTATATGGGGATGTAAAAGAGTAGTGTCCAAGATGCAAGCAATAATGACAACTAATAGAGTCAATCTCATTTCTCTTTCTAGGAATTGAGTTGTTCTTGGGTACATACATAATCTTGCCCTTGTGTACTTGTGTTCTTCTAGGTTTAGGTTGATAGGATTTCCCTTTTGAAACATATCCTAAACCTCTCCTTCCATTATAGCTAGAAGAATTATTCAGAATTTTATCAAGAACATCATTGTGTCTCAAACTATTAATTTCTCTTTGTAACTTGATAATCTCATCCATCTTCTTTTTGATATCTAACTTTGCTTGATCTAGATTAGATGATGAAGAATCTTTTTATTTAACAATAGCATCATAATCTAGATGATTACATAGGATAGGTTGAGTCTAAAAATTATTTAGTTTAGCAAGCAAATCAACCTTTTCTTGAGAAAGAAGATCATGATTTGTTTCTAAAGTAAGCAACTTCATATTGCAATCATTTAAAGATGATTTCAAGGTCAAATTTTAAGAAGCAATACTATCCTTTTCAAAAGAAAGATTATTCAATCTAACACATAGATCCTCATTAGTTCTAGTAACCTTCTTTAGTTTCTTTTTGCAATCAACATATTTTTCATGTGTATCTTGAAGACTGGTAATTCGATCTTCTTTTGGTAAATAAAAAAGGCTTACCTCTTCTTCTTCTTCATTTGTTGTAGCAATAAGGCACTCTACTTCTTTTTCTCCATCTTCACTATCATCACTTGAATCATCCCATGTAGCTTTATATGCTCTTTCTTTCTTCTTGTGAGATGATTTCTTCCCCTTCTTAAGTTTTGGACAATCACCTTTTAAATGTCTTTTGCCACATTCAAAACACCTAGAAGAAGAAACACTAGAAATTTGGTTAGTTTTAAAGCTTTTATACTGCTTACCATTTACAATGAGAGTTTCTTTTTCACTATCATCTTCACTTGAGTCATGACTATTCTTGGTTGATGCTTTGAATGCAATGTCCTTTATTTTCTCCTTCTTGTGTTCAACTGCCAATCTTTCTTCTTCCTCCAAGGTTGCCTCATGTGCTTCTAGGTTGCCAATGAGTTGCTACATCCTTAGTCGAGTAAGGTCATTGGCTTCTTCTATTGCAGTCACTTTTGGTTTGTACTTTGGAGGTAAACACCTATGGATTTTAGACACTTGATCCTCTTCACTTATTGCTTTACCTAAAGCATTTAAACCATTAAAAATAGAAGAAAATTTTGCATACATTTCACTAATAGACTCATTTTGATCCATACAGAACTGTTCAAACTTTTGTTTAAGAATTCTGATTTTGGAATTCTTAACTTTAACAGTTCCTTCATAGGTTATAGAGAGTCTATGACATATCCCATATGCTGTTTCACAATTTGATATTCTATTGAACTCACCAACGGAAATTGAACAATAAAGTATACTTACAACTTTTGCATTCATTTGGGCTGATCTTACCGTATTAGCATCCCAAGTTGCATACTCTGTTTGAGGGAAGTCATATGGATTTGACACCATCCTCCATAGATCCCAGATAATTCCTTGGAAATATAACTACATCCTCCTCTTCTAGTAGATGTAATTAGTGCCCTCAAAAGGTGGATGTCTAGCCATGAGTGTGCCTTCCAAGTTGAGGTTGTTGAGTACCCCGTCACCCATTCTTCAAGACTTTGTTAGAGTTCCTTGAAGCCTTGCTATGATACCAAATGAAAAACCACTAGAGGGGGGGTGAATAGGGTTTTATAAATATTTTAACAATAATTCAACTCAAACAACTACAATTGAGATAAGAAGAAAGAGGCAAGGTGTTTAGAGTGGTTCCACCCTTAGCAAAAACTAAGGGAGTCAGTCCACTACCCAATTATTTCCAATTGGGATTTTGAAAGTATTTAATTTTATTACCTCGCAAGGATGTTACATAAAATTACAAATACTTTCACCACCCTTTGGACAACCTTCACCTAGAAGTAGTCCCACCAACCTCGAAGCAGCCTTCCTTGAAGTAACTTCAAGCTCCCCCTTGAAGTAGCCTTCCTCTTGAAGTAGCTTCCCATTGAGACAACCTTCTTGAAGTAGTCCAAAGTCCTCCTTCTCCACTGATAAGACCCTTCTCCACCTGAGAAGATAAATTCTCTCCAATCCGCAGCCTCCAACCTAGGAGTAGCACGGAGAGTACAAAACAAATAAGAAGGAACAAGAAAGGAAAATGGAAATTACAATTACCGTTGTAGCACAAGGCTTGATTTCCTATATCAAGCATTTTGATCTCCTAACCAATGTGTATGAAAGTGTAAGTGCAGTGGGCAGGAGATCCTAGCCTATAGGACACAAATTTGGAGCAATGGAAATGAATAGCAAATGTTAGAGTTGCTCAATTGCTCACAAGAATGGATTGCCAATTGTAAGTATGTATGCTCAAGTATTGCACAAGTGTGTTTTGGGTGTCCTAAGGCATGACCTATTTATAGGAATGGCCTATGAGTGCTTAAGGACATTCTATACACTTTCTAGGGGGTTCTTAGTGCTTAACTAGATGTTAGGTATCCACTAATTGCTTTAGCAATGACTAGTTAATTAATTCTGAAAAGTGCAGACAAACACCTTCTCGATTGAAGTTTTTGTCGACCGAGAGTCTCTCGATCGAGGAGTTTGTCGAATGAGGGATGGTCTAGAGCAAGTGTATATAACATTTGATTCTAACTCCCAACCACCTTGTCTGCTGGGTCTAATGGCTATTTGGGTCAATTCTCAGTCGAGGAATTGGGCGACCGAGAGTGTCTCGGTCGAGAAGTTTGTCGACCGAGAATGACTCTGTTTCAATGTTTTGAACTATGCACTGTGTGTGTGTATCAATATGAAGTTGTGAAACTATTGTAGGGGATGACCTATCTAAGTGTTGTGAATGGCTAGGGAAGATCTAAACGATTGATTTACACGATATCTAAGTACTTGTACATTATATACTTGTACAAGTTTTTACATTTGATTACAATCATGAAATTAAAGAATTTTGAGCATATAGATCTTCCAAAGGTTTGTCATCCACCTTGTTCCTGCAATACTCAAGTAGCACGCTAGATCCACAAGAATGAAATGTTTGTCATCATCAAAACAAAGGGATTATAATAATGTCCAATTTAGCCAACACAACTCATGAAAGTTTCAGAAGCTACTCCTTGGTACTCGGACTATGTGAACTACCTTGCCGCTGGTGTCATCCACCCTGAATGCACCGGGAATGCACTAAAGAAATTCATGCATGATGTGAGGCAGTATCACTGGTATGAGCCATACCTCTTCAAGCTTTGTGTTGATGGTCTCTACAGATGTTGTATCGCTGAGGAGGAATCCCAACTTATTTTAGAGCAATGTCACTCAGGCCCAGTTGGAGGCCATATGAGTTCTAAGAAAACTACTTTGAAGGTCTTGCAATGTGGTTTCTTTTTGCTGACCATATCCAAAGACTCCTACAACTTTGTTCTATCATGTGACAAATGTCAGAGAACGGGTAACATTAAGAAAAGAGATGAGATGCCACTCAAGATGTGGCAAGAAGTTGTGATTTTTGATGTGTGGGGAGTGCACTACATGGGTCCATTCCCATCCTCACATGGATTTTCCTACATCCTAGTCGCGTTTGATTACATCTCAAAATGGGTAGAGGCCATACCAACTGTAACTAGTGATTCCAAACCAGTTATTAAAATGTTCAAGGATATTATTTTTCCCCGTTTCAGAGTCCCACGAACCGTGATATCTGACAGAGGTTCTCATTTTCTGGAAAGAAGATTCGAAGCATTGCTGAGGAAATACAGTGTAACACACAAGGTAGCTTCCCCCTACCACCCAAAAACAAGTGGGAAGGTAGAGGTTTCCAACCGACAACTCAAGGCTATCTTGGAAAAGACAATTGGCCACAACCAAAAAGACTGGTCAGTGAAAATCAATGATGCCTTGTGGGCCTACCGAACTGCTTTTAAGACTCCTCTTGGAACTACACCATTTCGATTAATCTATGGAAAGTCATGCCACCTTCCTATAGAACTCGAACACAGCATGGTGGGCAATCAAACAACTAAATTTTGACCTGAAGAAAGTTGGTCAAGCCAGGATTCTACAACTTCAAGAGATGGATGAACTCTAGATGACAGCTTATGAGAATGCACGAATCTACAAAGAACGCACGAAGCATTGGCATGATGGTCATCTGAAAAGAAAGGACATCCAAGTGGGAGACCAAGTTCTGCTGTTCAACTCAAGACTGAGATTATTCCCATGGAAACTCTGTTCTCGTTGGTCTAGACCTTACATTGTTAAGAGCATCTATCCGCATGGTGCTTTCATTTTATGGAGTGAACAGTCAGGAGAATTTATAGCCAATGGTCAACGCTTGAAGAGATATTTCAGCTCAGTTGACATAAGCACTGAAGCAATGATGGATCTTACCAATCTAATGTAACCACCAAAAAATTGAAAGACTCACGTCGAGCCATTGACGTAAAAGAAAGGCCCTTGTCGGGAGACAACCTGATCAATAGTTTCATTTTTCTTTTAAATTTTGAATTAGAAATTTCATTAATTTTGTTTTTACTTTTTAGATTTTTTTGCTCTGAATAAAAATTGCATCGCTAGATGCTATCTTAAGTTCTGACTAGTCCTCATTTTTGAGATTTTCAGATGAAGGATGCACACTGATTGGAACACAACCACAATCTGGTGGTCCAACTGGCATGAATTTTCCCCTCCATCTCGGATATAGAGTTTGCTCAGGACGAGCAAATTTCTAAGTTCGGGGTGGAGGGTGGGTGGTACTTACTTTACTTTCCACTCACTCCTATTTGTTTCAGACTTAAGATCTCATCATTGCATTTTTTATCAAATTTTCAAAATTTTAAAGTTTTCAAAGAAATTGTATAGAAACTTGATGAAGTTTTGATGCTTTTTGTTTCAATAAAAGCCATTACCTAGCTGGCTAGTTTCTCTCTCTATGCTTTTGAATCATTATACCCTCCTTATTTGAAGCAGATCCTCAAAAGGACCACTTTTTGAAACTAGCCTATTGATTGAAATCATCTTGTGATGCTTATGAACCCTAACATCATGATCCTTTCTGCAAAAATGGCAAGTGTCTGTCGAACTGATAGGGATCAAACACATCATGCTTCCTAACTGACTAGTGGAACAATAACATGGAACCCCCACCAGATCCTCATCGAGTCATTATTTGAGTATAGTACGATAAAGAGAATGACCCGATGCACTGAATTGTAAATCAAGTTGCATTCTGATCTGAACTCTCTTCTACACTTCTTCCATCATCTTCGTACCCCTCCATCCATCAAAAAGAAACAAAAATAGCCAAAATAGTGTCAAACCCTAAGTTTGGGGTGGCACACCACATCTCTCTATATCCACTTCTTCCATACCCCTCGCTAATTAATAGGGGCATACCACCAAGAAAAGATGTGAATGCGCACACAAAAAAATGCAATCTCAAGTCGAATAGAGGAGAGATTCACACAAAAAAAGCAACCAATGTAATTGCAACCATATAATAAATCTCGAGTCGAATAGAGGAGATATATACAATTTCCTTCCATACCACCCGTCACTCCCTCTTCCACCTAAAGGCACAATGAATGCCTCCCTATCCTCAAAAACACCAGTGTCATATCAGGTGCACACTTGTGGTTCTGCATGTATCTCTGGACTCTTATGAAACTATTAGAAAGGCTTGCTGTAGGAAAAGGTGAGGCAGAATTGATGTTGGAAAACAAACTCAGGAACGAAGATATAGTAAGATGTGTTCAGTGATCTCAGGAAGTTGAGATGCCTAGTCATACAAAGTAGAAAGGAAACAATCATGATGTGAAGATGAGGCAATCACATGAGTAGAAATCATTCATTTGGCAACTGTTTCAGATTTTGTGTTACTCGAGGATGAGAAACATTTAAATTTGGGATGTTTTGATGAATCCATATTCATTATGATGTTCAGTCACCATCTTAGACCCAATTTGACTCAATACTTTCACTTTCATCTCCTGGATCTTACAATATGCAAATTTACTTAATTGGTTGAATTATCAAGATTACTAACAAGAATTATATGAATTTCATGTAGATCATGCAGGTCATATTGAGGATGAATCTTCAACTGGGGGCCACCTTCACTCAACCCTAGATCTACCCTCATTTAAACACCCTTCATCCACTTCACCTTCCATCAATGACCACCATCACCACCTTGTTGTGCTTTGCCTTTCACCTCCATCAACCATCCCCTTCTTTCTTCATCCAAGTCAAACCCTAATAGTGGAACCCACCCACTAGTTTCGGGGCCACCTTTCTCAGCCTTAAAAATTTCATCACAACCTGCCTCCTAATGGTCTCCACCATCCTCATGGTTTGCCACCATCAGCCCTCCAAACGGTCTCAAGACCGAATGGAGCTCTCTCGGTCTCAAGACCATGAGAATCCGACACCGTCCGATCTAGAATCAACGCCCCCTATTCATCCGGACACTCAGTATCATCTTAACGGTCTTGCACCCTCACTCACTCCTCCTTCTCACAGTCTTAAGACCGTGAGAGCCCTCACAATCCCAAGACCATGAGAGCCCTCATGATCACCCAGACCGCATGGATGCCCTCACGATCCCAGATCGCTTGGAACACCTGCTTCCTTTGTCATCATCCTTCGCCGTTGACAGCAAATCGCTACCTCAACATCACCTGCAACCCTATTCCCCCGCACCTGCAACCTTGCATGGCCACCAAACCTCCCTGCCGCTGTCATCATCGCCTGCACTTCCCCACCTCCTCGTGGTCCTCTTTGCCCTCACACCTACTCTGAAGACACCACCACAACCACCCTTCTCCATCTCGTTGTCCAGGTTCTGACCTCCAAACCATATCACCTGCGGCCAAGCCGCCCTTCCTCCTCCTCTCCAACCTATAGTCATCGTCTTCCCTGGCCTCCACTTCCACTGAGTAGGCAAGACCAAGAGGCGAGCAAAGACCATGTAGACGGCGAAGACCGCTTGGCGGTGTTCGACCCCCAAGACCGTGAGGAACCCTAGTAGTTTCCAAAACCCATAGGACGCTGTCGAGTCTACAAAATCATGAGAAGCAGATCGGTTTGCAAGATTGTAAGGGCAACACGATGATCATTATTCAAGAATGCTAGGGCAGCGACCGAAGCCCAAGACTGTGAAGACAGATCATGTAAGCAAGACCAACTGCGAAGACCGCAGGAGGAGAAACCACACGAGCATCCAGGACCGTGAGCATGGCTCTCAATTTCCAAACTGTGAAGAATGCTCATTCCAAACTGATAAGGAACAAACAATTTACCAAATCGTGTGAAGCAGGCTAATCCCAAATTGTGAGAGGCCTCCACACTGCAAAACTGATGGATCCCAAAATTGTGAAAATTGCAACAAGACCCAAACCATGTAAGACCACATCCAAGCCTATAAATAGAACCACCAGGGACCTCATTTGAGGGGGGGATCTAGGACGCCGCCAGGCTGCATGAACATAGGTTTGATCATGTGCATCCACCCGTCATCTGCTCCACCTACGCATCCACTATTTGCTCCTCCTATTGCGAGTGAGGAGGTCAAGAAGAGAAAGAAGGTGGAGAGAGAAAGATTGCCTGGTCTGTCTTGGTGTCCCTTTCTCCTCATCTAGATTTTCTCGGACACGACATAGAAGACCGCATTACCTTCACCGACCTACAACACTCTTCTACACCATGCTCATGGCAGAACCTTCCCTCTCCATTGTTCTTCTTATTTCTCGCATCATGAGCAAGTAGTTCCTTTTCGCTGGGGTGTAGGGGCTAGCCTCGCTACCCATGCTTATATGTCCTTTGTTAAACATTCCATGGCATGTATTTAACTTTTCATTTTGTTGTTAATCATCAATGTTTGCTATTAGATTGATCACCTTCTTACTTTTATCTTGTTCTTTCCTATGTTGCAAGAACTTCAATATGTAGGTTTGAATGTCGATTAACGCGTTTGACTCCCTGACTAGAAATAGAATGGGATTCCCTGATGTCGTAAGTGTGTGATCTGTGAGGGGATGAGCCATCTAGCCCACATTGATGCTTATGTGTGCCTAAACATCCTAACGGAGGGTTGCAGCTTCAGTTGGATATATGTATCTTTGGAGCCGTAAGTATGTGATCTGGATGGCGACGAGAAATCTTATGCCTATGGTGATGCTTATGTGAACCTAAACATCCCTCCGAGAGGGTTCATAGCAGTTCTATTTGGATAGTTAGATCTTGCCTGGATGTTTGGTGTTAGGATGTGTTTGCATGCATAGCGGTGGTGAAACTTGGGACCACCCTAGTGATTCCACATCATTAATCTAAATTCAACTTTAATTCTACTCTTTAATTTCTTGCAATTAGTTTAGTTAAACTCAAAGTCAACCTTTATTCTAAATATTAGTCTCACTTGAGCTAGACTAGACTAGCAATGATTCTTAAAAATGTTGTCCCTTGGGATTCAATCCTTAACTATACAGTGATAAGACCCGTCCGCTTGCGGGTGGTATTATTGCACAAGTTTTGGTTAAAAACTCAGGGATTTCAACCCCGAGTGAATTTGTTAGTGCGATAATAGGCCACATCAAGAGGAAGTGTTGGGAGCCTTGTTTTGGCCTTAGTTGAGTGGTAACATCTTTGGTGCTATTTTGGGCACATGTTTAAGGTGTGCTTTGCTCTTAAGAGTGTTGTCTTGGGCTTGAGAGCCTTTGTGAGACCTTGTATCAATTTGTGGTTGCGTTTAAGAGGCTTGGTATCGGTTGAGGGTGTCTTGAGGGATACCCTACCAATTTGTTGGCATCTTGAGGATCACTATATCAGGTTGTGGTGACTCTAGAGGAGTGCCATATCGGTTTTTGACCTAGGGTTTCATCCCTATCGGTTTGTGAAGGGGGTAGGCGGGTGTATCGACCTCGACCTTCCTTAGTGACCAAGTGGGAGAGACATAGGTCCTATGACCTCATTGCATGGTGTTACATGTGGCCTTTCTTCTTGGACATGTGTCTTTGGAGGTTCTAAGGTGGTGACACCTTCCCCTTTCTCTCTCTCTCTCTCTCATCGGCCATGTATATATACCCCTTTCTTCCCATGCAAGAGAACCCTTTTAGTCATCCTTGCTTTCTCTCCTTGGTGATCGACCTTGAGCTTGAAGAGAACTCTCCCTCAAAGCTTGGCGGTTGTTCTTGAGGCGGGTTATATAACTCTAAACCTACTTTGTTACTATCACCTTTCTACTTGTTACCTTACTAGTTTTCTTTCGCTCGTTATCCCTTGCTTGCTAGTAGCTTTACTTGGTAACCTTGTGTTCAGTTTTGAGAATAAAATTTTGTTAAGTTGCTGCCATAAGTTTCTCTTTTCTTTTGCCTTGTTAGTATCGTCATCTTGAGGTAGAAGATGACTAAACCGATATGTATGTAATCTGATATGCTATACCAATATGCTCTTATGTAAACCAATTTACCCCTTGTGATGTTTTCTTGTCATGATCTAGTGGTGACTTGTGAAGAAGAGTGTTGAACCTTGATGCTTTTAGTTGAGTATGGAAGTCAACATGGGTAACCCTAATCCAACACACCTTGCAAACTAACACACCATGCAATCTGATACTTCTTAGCCCGATACATCTTGATTAGAGGTGAGAAACATTTCCCTTGAGGTTCAACCGATACAACCAAACCCTAATGGTTGATATCCTATGAAGATCTACATGGCCAATAAACAAAGGGGCACATAGGCCGATACCCTAGTTCATGGGTAGGATGATACCCTATTGGATGGTGAGGTCAATACTCTAATGGATGGTGAGGCTGATACCCTAATGGATGGTGAGGCCGATACCTTATGAGATGGTATGACTGATACACTTTTCTATGCACCTCTAGGCTGATATCCTTTGTAACGACCCACACTTTTGAGTGTCTAAAAGACCTTAAAGTCGCAGATTGTTAATCTTAACTTCCAGGATCAGATTCATGAAATAATACAGAATAGTAAACAATTTCCATTAATGATCAAATATTTACATGTTTACATGAAAAGCTCCTCTAAGGAGTTACATAACTTTTAAACAGAATTAACTTTTACATATGTGAAGATATACCATTAAAACTAAACCTTCATGATTAAACTATAGTGTCTTCAAGATCTTTATCTGTACCCTTATGTCCATGAATCAAGTATATCTGATACCTAAAATGCCGACAAACAAATACGCGATCAGTATATTTCTATATTGGTACGTGGTTTCAAACAATAATCACAAGTACAGATATAAGCAAACATATTTATCTTGAATGAACTTATTTTCATATTCTAACCCTTATCTGGTCCACTACCTCAGGTGTAATCATTGTCCCTCCAGGGCTCGTGTGCATTACCCTTAAGATCAATCTAACCCAGGGTTCAGAATACTATTATTTACTCATATGCACTTTATAGTTCGTAAGAACTAAATAAACAAGCAAGCAGTTTATTTGTCGTTTCAATCTCATCGAGAAACATCGGAAATCTCAGAATTCGATACATGTATTCATAAGCGTAACCATGTACCTTATGCCATCAAAGAAACCATGCAGAACATTATGTACTTTACGAGTGTATCCAAACATCCAATCAACAAGGAATGTAATCAACAGGTATCTGAAACAAAGCATACTGCATATGTGTCACCATGTATTCATATTACATTACTCAGATTTAGATGCGCTCCTAAACTAGGGTTTAGGGTTATCTCATGTTTAGACTATGGATAAGGGTGACAAACCCTAATTCTATTATATCATGGTTTCCAATATTACAACTCAATCATCCATGTTAGGTTAAACCTTGTTTAGCATCTTAAGGATGTTAAACTATTCGTGATACCTAAGTCACATTTCTAGGATTAAGATTATATCAAGATGTTCACATTGGTTTCGAACCCTAAAACAACATGAATGAGATCATTAATCTAGAATCATCATTTATTTATCATTATCAAGTATTTTCTCATTATACATGTCCAGATCAAGTGTCAACTCAATATAACCTAATCTATTTAAGCATCTGATTATGCAAATCTAGGTTTTACCTTTATACTAATCACATTAACATATGCATTACACATACTTTTAGAACATGAAGCATAATAAGGTTCTGATAGTATTTTATTTGGGTTCCACTCATTCTCCTGATCAATTTGATATATAATTTTGCTATATTTTGAGTTATCCATAATTAACTAGAATTATTACAAGATAAAACTTACCGGCCAATCCGGAGACGCCACGTCATCCTAGCATGTGCCTGCGGCCAGCCGATCCTTTGTTCCAGCGAAGCAGGGGATTAAAACATAACGAACGAACAGTTTTGCCCATCCCTTGATGGCTCGGGCTGTGGAGCTTGCGGGGGTATAATCGTCCAAAATACATTCTTCTACCTAGCGACGCCGCCGATTCTGCGCTTCCACTTCGTCGTCACCACGATAAGCGAACTCGGGTCCCTTCCTGGCACACGACGTACTCTAGAAATGTGCCTCGCAGTCGAGGGCACCGCCCTCAGGGATTCCCTATCGCCATCCGGCCGTCCTAAACTCCCCCTCTCTCCCTCTGTTCTCAGCCGTGACAGTCCTGGTGTGAGCAACCACCGTGGTACCGTCCGGTGGTCATCCATGCTTCCCTCACTAATCTTTGAGGGTCTCTTGTGCGGGCACAGGCAATGTCGCATGGCTGCCACCGTCAGCTCGCGAGCAACCAGCCTCAGCCTGACTTCTCCACCTCGACGCTGCCTTCGTCCTACTACTGATCTGCACCATCTATGAGTCCCCGACTAGTCAAGGCAAAGTAGCGACCGGCTGCTTGCGAGGAGCACGCCTAGGATGACGATCCGGTGTCAAAAAGCATAGAACACCATTACGCAGGCATGGCTTGAAACCAACTATTTTTCATGCCCATCATCCTCTTCGCTCAGCATGCTGCCAAGACGCAGGCTCCAACTACCATGGCGGTAGAGTTCTGTTGTGGGAAGAACTGGGTTTCAGGCCACTAGAAATCTCGGTGGGTTTCTCCTAAGTTCCCTAGGGTTTGGTACCCCGTTTCTAAGGTGAATATACCTCCCCTTATATAGGTGGAGGACTCGGGGTTCGAGTATGCCTAGTAGGGGCGGGGCAAATAAAGGAAAATATGCCATTATCAATTTCCTTCTTTGAGTACAAGACAACGATATGCATGTACAAAGTAAACTCTCGATGTTTTAGGAAACTACCACCCCTTTCCCATCGAATTTGACAAAACTCACAATATTCATTGTCTTTCCGAAAGTATCTCAAAGATATCTTCTTTATTTGATAATTGACGCCATATTATGGAAACACAATGAATAATCTTAAGAAAGAATCTATTCCTTATTTTGAAAACAAGCTTCCTATTTTCTTTAGGAAACTTACATATTGTTCCATTATTTGGCTTTCAAGAAAGAGGTGGATAATCCTTTAAATAATTATCCAAGCTACATATTATGTTGGATTATCTGAGAAATCATCTCTTTATCTTTTATTGTAATTATCCTTCAACACACCAAAAAGGCAACCCAAGGTAACACTATTTGTGTCCCAACCATTGTGTTTCCAATAATGGAAAGATATGTATTCTTTTAACTATCTAACACATTATAAACTTTATTCTCCTTTAGAAAAATGTTTATCAATATCATTACTATTTATTAATGTCTGAATTCCTTTTATCTATTTGTCTTGTGCCAAAGTACTTGTGCGACAAAGGCAATTAACATTACTATTCCACCAATAAAATCATTGATGAATTATCAAATTAATTCATGCATCATATTTTATAGTTCAATTTGTACCAAAATTTGAGGATATCACATTCACCCCTCCTTAAAAGGAATTTTTTCCCCAAAATTCACACCCAAAAGAAAAAGGTGAATTATAACTCATCTTAGTTTCATGTCTCAGGGTTAGCACCCTACTTAGACATCTTTACATATGTTATTATGCAAATTCCACACATTAAGACTAAGATTGGTACTTGAATTCAATTCAATATATATCTACATCTTTAGTATACACATCTTATCATCACTTGATGATTTCATTCTTACTTTTAATTTCATTATGACTTAGTGATTTCTCTTTTCACCAAGGTTTCTGACCTATTCATTATTTGCACACAAGGGTGAGGTAACACCTCTAACCCTACGTCATTACACATTCAAAGTAGGATATTTGACCTCATTATCTCAATAAATTTTTTTTTCATAATGTGTGTCTATCCAATCTCCCTCCCTCATAATGAGATGCAATAAGCATTTGGCTGCAGTCCAAACACAAATTTCATTCCATTCCAAGAGCAGAGATGGTACATCTACATATTACCATTCAATTTCATGCATTAAGTTGAATCATACTCTATATGACTCTAAACTTACTTGTTCTTAATTTCACAACATTCTTATGTCCCATGAATCAAGTGTCCCTTTTCTTACTCTTAAGTTAGGGCACAACTTATCTCAAGTTTTTTTCATGACTTCATTACATCTTTATATTTACATCTCATGTATCATTATGAGCCTTAGCCAAATCCTCGAGGTCTCTAGGGGTATAGGTACTTTTGGAGTGATCTCATCCTCATGCATCAAGGGAGTGTCTTTACATTCACCCTACTGGGCCACATGAACATAAAGTAGGTGGCCAACCTCCTGAGACATGGGCCTAGGGCAAACCAACTGTTACCTCCCGACCACTTGGTCATGTGCATTCAAGATTTATCAACTCCCAACCCATCGGTCCTATGTACCTCTAATACACCCTACTTGACCCTAGGATTGCATTAGGACTCTACCCTCCCTAAGGGTTTCTTTTGAGATGTCACATCTTATAAGCACTTTATTCTCTTATTTAATTCTTTAACCAGAATTGCCTTCATATCTTTCTTTTGAGTACACATAATGCAGTGTCGTCCCATCATTGGGCTCGGGCCACCTTCCCTCCAGGGCTTGGTGCCATGTCGGTCTTCCCTCCTGGGCTTGACCTCTGTGATCTTCCCCTCTAGGGGCTTGATCCTAAACAACTGCATTGTGGACTTAGGCCACCTTCCCTCCTGGGCTTCGTGCCTGCCTGGTCTTCCCTCTTGGGCTTGACCTTTTCATGACCTTCCCTCCTGGGCTTGGTCGTCCACTTGGGCCACCTTCCCTCCAGGGCTTGGTGCCTTACTGGTCTTCCCTCCTGGGCTTGACCAATTGTGTCACTCAGAGTTGGCATCCTTGGGTTCAAAGAATTTTAAGTGCTTTCATTTTTTTATATATATCTTTAACTCTTCACTACTCTAGGTGAGGATTAAGGTTATCTCAATACTTAATTACATTTATTTACTTACCTTTTAAGGTAAAGTCCTAGCCTAGGGTGGTTTCTTGACTGATAGGAGGGGGTTAGGCTCTCTAGCCACAACCTGATCCCAAGATCAAGGTTTTGCCTCCCTCATAGGTCATCTTCCCACTCTCGGGTTGACCCACCCCAGGTTATCTTACTAACCCTAAAGGTTTTATAGATATCTCTTTGTTTTCATTGAGTATAACTTTTATCATTATAACATATCAACCCATGTTTGCTCAATCTCTGGAATACCCCCTCATGGTGTCCGTTCATTCAATGAACATGGGTCTCCTTCCCTCCAGGGCTTGGTGCTACCTCGGCCTTCCCCTCCAGGGGCTTGGCCACCATCACTAAACTTCTAGAGACAACATGAGGAGTTTGAGCAAGTTATATTCCAACTTTCATTTTCTGATGTATTCAACTATTGGGTTTTTATATCTCTTAAGACTTATCACATAAGTTTTATGCTCCTCATGCCCATATGCATGGGAGACTAGGTTACCTAAACCATCCCTTATCTTTCTTATTCGTGATTTCAAGTTTCACATGGGCAGTGTCCCATACCACCACACCATGTTGATTACCGATTTTTAAGTTTCACATGGGTAGTGTCCCATACCACCACACCATGTTGATTACCGATTTTTAAGTTTCACATGGGTAGTGTCCCATACCACCACACCATGTTGATTACCGATTTTTAAGTTTCACATGGGTAGTGTCCCATACCACCACACCATGTTGATTACCGATTTTAAATTTTCACATTTTAATTCTCTTATTAATATTTTCTTTTCAAAGATTTTAAGCACGAGATGAGAAGTAGATGAAAATGTGAGATGAGGAACTTGATTTTTCTATTTAAAATTTCTAAGGATAATTTGAAATTATAAACTATTAAGTATTAGTTGATGAATCTGTGCTCTGATACCAAATGTAACGACCCGCACTTTTGAGTGTCTAAACGACCTTAAAGTCGCAGATCGTTAATCTTAACTTCCAGGATCAGATTCATGAAATAATACAGAATAGTAAACAATTTCCATTAATGATCAAATATTTACATTTTTACATGAAAAGCTCCTCTAAGGAGTTACATAACTTTTAAACAGAATTAACTTTTACATATGTGAAGATATACCATTAAAACTAAACCTTCATGATTAAACTGTAGTGTCTTCAAGATCTTTATATGTACCCTCATGTCCACGAATCAAGTATATCTGATACCTAAAACGCCGACAAACAAATACGCGATCAGTATATTTCTATATTGGTACGTGGATTCAAACAATAATCACAAGTACAGATATAAGCAAACATCTTTATCTTGAATGAACTTATTTTCATATTCTAACCCTTATCTGGTCCACTACCTCAGGTGTAATCACTGTCCCTCCAGGGCTCGTGTGCATTACCCTTAAGATCAGTCTAACCCAGGGTTCAGAATACTATTATTTACTCATATGCACTTTATAGTTCGCAAGAACTAAATAAACAAGCAAGCAGTTTATTTGTCGTTTCAATCTCATCGAGAAACATCAGAAATCTCAGAATTCGATACATGTATTCATAAGTGTAACCACGTACCTTATGCCATCAAAGAAACCATGCAGAACATTATGTACTTTACGAGTGTATCCAAACATCCAATCAACAAGGCATGTAATCAACAGGTATCTGAAACAAAGCATATTGCATATGTGTCACCATGTATTCATATTACATTACTCAGATCTAGATGCACTCCTAAACTAGGGTTTAGGGTTATCTCTGTTGGATAAATTGGACATTATGATAAATCCCTTTGTTTCGATGATGACAAACATTTCATTCTTGTTGATCTAACGTGCTACTTGAGTGTTGCAGGAATAAGGTGGATGACAAAGCTCTAGGGAATCTATAGGCTTGAATGATTGTAAATGTCATGAAATGTAATCAATTGTAAACTTGTACAAATATATAATGTACAAGTACTTAGACTTCATGTAAATCAAGCGTTAGATCTTCCCTAGCTAAACACCACACTTAGTCATGTCATCCCCTTCAATAGTGTCACATATGCACACTCGTACACACACTTAGTTCCTTAATTGAAAGATTGAAATAGGGTTAATCTCGGTCGACAAACTCCTCGACCGAGACACTCTCGGTCGACAAACTTCTCGACCGAGAAAGACCCAAGTAGCCGTTAGACACAGTTGACAAGGTAGTTGGCAGTTGCAAATGAACGTTGATCCAGAGAGCCTGTCGGTTGACAAAACTTCGACCGAGTAGGTATCTCGGTCGACAATTTGTCGACCGAGATGGACTCTGACAGCAACTACAGAATAAAGCAACTAGCCGTTACTAATGCACCTAACTTATACCTAACGGCTAGTTAAGCACTTAGAACCCCCTAGAAAGTGTCTAGAACGTCCTTAAGCACTTGTAGGTCATTCCTATAAATAGGAAATGCCTTAGGACACCTAAATACACCTAAGCTACACTTGTGCTACACTTTGAAAAACACTAGAGGGGGGGTGAATAGAGTTTTATTATATTTTAATAATAATTCAACCAAATTAAGCAACCACAAAAAGATTGGAGAAGGGGACAAGGATTTAGAGTGGTTCCAACTTTAGCAAATACTAAAGTTGTCAGTCCACTACCCGGTTGCTAACCCAACCGGGATTTGGAAAGAATTTAATTTTATTACCTCACAAAGACTTTACATAAAATTACAATTCTCTCCCTAAACCCTTCAAGCAGCCTTCACCTAGAAGTAATCGCACCAACCTTGAAGCAGCCTTCACCTAGAAGTAATTGCACCAACCTTGAAGCAGCCTTCCTCCTGAAGTAGCTTCCCGTTGCAATAGCCTTCTTGAAGTAGCTTCCCGTTGCGATAGCCTTCTTGAAGTAGCTTGAAGTCCACCTTCTCCTCCGAGAAGAACCTTCTCCAATCTGTAGCCTCCAACCCTAGGAGTAGCAAGGAGAATACAAAGAATAAAAGGAACAAGAAGGAAAACAGAAATTACAACTTATCCTTTTAAGCACAAGGCTTGATTTGCTTATATCAAGCGTATTGATCTCCTAACCAATGAGTGTAGGAGTGTAAGTGCTGTGGAAAGGAGATGCTAGCCTATAGGACACGAAATTAGAGCAATGGTAATGAATAGCCAATGTTGGAATTGCTCTATTGCTCAAAACAGATTGCCAATGAGTATTGAAGCTCAAGTATAGCACAAGTGTAGCTTAGGTATATTTAGGTGTCCTAAGGCATGTCCTATTTATAGAAATGACCTACAAGTGCTTAAGGACGTTCTAGACACTTTCTAGGGGGTTCTTAGTACTCAACTAGCCGTTATGTGTCCACTAATTGCATTTGCAACGACTAGTTAATTGACCCTGAAAAGTGCAGACAGAACTCTTCTCGGTCAAAGATTTGTCGACCGAGAGTCCTTCTTGGTCAAAGATTTTTCGACCGAGGGACTTCCTGGAGCAAGTGTTTACAACGTTCATTTCCAACTCCCAACCACCTTGTCTGCTGGGTCTAACGGCTAGTAGGGTCTATTCTCGATCGAAGATTTTGTCGACCGAGAGTTTCTCGGTCGAAGTTTTTGTCGACCGATATTTTCTCGATCGACGATTTGTCGACTGAGAATATTACTGACTCAATGTATTCATTTACTAAGTGTGTGTATCAATGTGCAATTGTGATACTATCTTGGGGAAAGACCTATCTAAGTGTTGTGAGTGGATAGGGAAGATCTAAACGCTTGATTTACATGATATCTAAATACTTGTACATTATATACTTGTACAAGCATTTACATTTGATTACAATCATGAAAATAAAGCGATTTTATCAAATTGTTCTTCCAAGTCTTTGTTATCCACCACCTTATATGCTTGTTCCTGAAATACTCAAATAGCACGTTAAAACCACAAGAATGAAATGTTTGTCATTATCAAAACAAAGGGATTAACATAATGTCCAATTTAGCCAACAATCTCCCACTTTTTGAAGATGACAAACATTTCCTAAATATAAAATAAGGAAATATAAATCATATGAGTTTCATACCTGAAGTTTACCTTTTGTAGCCATTCTTGTGTTTTGCAAGTGGGTGCTGGCTGAGATATTATGAAACTCATTTTATTTTATGTTTTTGATTTTATATTATTTCTCCCCCTTTGTCATTTCAAAAAGATATCCAAGTTTACTTTGTATTTCTCCCCCTTAATTTTATGATATGCTCCCCCTTAAAGAGATATTCAATTTAAAGTCAAGGGATTAATATAAATGTAAGCTATTTATTGTCGAATTTAGCCATAATGTTTCTCTAACCAAATACACGGGATGTTAAGCCCAAATTTGTTTAGAGAATTCCATTAAGAACAAAATATATGTCATATTCATGAATTTTGTATATTTCTTTATTTTCATAACAAAAATTACTTTCAAGAATACTAAGGTCATAACAAGCTTCAAAGCTTTGTAAACTTCTTAATCTTATAATCAAATTTGTTTTTGTGAGCTCCCCCTTAATCTTATAATTAAGACAATTTAAGGATTCTAAGGTCACAAATGATTTTTAAGATTTGATTTTGACCTTTTATTAAGGCTCCATGTTTTCAATATGATAAACTCATTTTGAGTCAAGATACTAAGATTAAATGCATTAAAATGATGTACAAATAAGCATTTTGTCAAAGCTTATTTTAGGTCGACCTTGACTTCGACCATAGCGCCCCTTGGCTAAATTTTATTTCAACCAAGAGGCAAAAATCTGCAGATTTCACATGTGAAGTATAAATTTTGAAGGTAACTTAAA
This sequence comes from Alisma plantago-aquatica, assembly GCA_963693085.1. Classification (NCBI taxonomy): domain Eukaryota; kingdom Viridiplantae; phylum Streptophyta; class Magnoliopsida; order Alismatales; family Alismataceae; genus Alisma; species Alisma plantago-aquatica. Next base: position 614,069,089 of record OY856411.1, on the reverse strand, counting down.
GAGATATCAATTAAATTACTTTGAATAAAACTTATTATGAATGGTGTCCTTTTTACTATGAGTGCATAAATCAAGTCCTATTTCTGTTCATATTAATCATGTGATTTCTTCAAGAAAAGACATATATCCTTGAAGGCATGAATGCTATCTCAATTTCTTATAGATACCAATTGAGAAATTCTTTATTTTATGTTTTGCAAACCTTAAAGTTATTTTATGTATCATCAAGGATCCACGCATACAATAATCATTATCTATTTGTTCTATGTAACATAGCATCATCTTTATGAGCTGAATGATAAAATAGTGAAAGCATATCCATGATGTAATGATAGAACAATAAAATGATAATTCCATGAAATACAGTGATTGTGATCATTTAAACTAAATGTCATAACACATGATTTCTATATAGATAGACCAGGAGATGCTTAAAAAATCATGTAAAACATTATAAAATGGTGATTTCTAAACATGATTTTTAGTTTTTCCTTATTTAGAGGATCAATAGAAATGATATCATTTACATTCAAAAATGATCTTCAACTTGTTTTGCATGTAAAACAGTCATTAACAGCAAATAGATAGCCACTTGATCAATCAAATTATTCAGCAATGTTACTGCAAACTGAAATCAGTGACCTGTTCGGTCGAAGATTTCTCGACCGACTGACTGCTCGGTCGAAGATTTCTCGACCGACAAGGTTTCTGTATTATCTTCAGAACTATTTATTGATTCCAAGTAAAATATAGACTATATTTAATTCAATTATGTAATTTAAAAATCAGTTTTAGTTGAGATAAAGCATATGAATATCAAAGTAACATTCATATTCAAATCTTTAAGTTTTGAGGACCTTAATTGAGATAAATTTTCAAGTTAGAAATTTTAGTTACTTGAATCATTTTGTATCTCTTTATGTTAAGTTGAGATAGACATAAGGATATGCAATTTAAAGTCTTCGGTCATATCTCAACTTAGTCTAATCAATTCAATTTGGGGGTTTTGGAACCCATACCAATTCAACATCCTTTTTCTTGTATGGGCATGAAAAAGAGTAGTGTCCAAGACGTAAGCAATAATGGCAACATATAGAATCAACCTCAAGTCTTTTTCTATGGTTTTGTTCTAGGTTGTTCTTTGGTACAAATGTATTTGTTCCTTTAGTTACATATATAGATTGATGTTCTCGTGTCTTTTTCCAACTAGGTTGTTGATAAGATTTCCCCTTAGGCTTGTAACCTAGTCCTCTTCTCCCAATTTGATGATAGGAATCATCCAATATTTTATCAAGGATTCCATTGTTGCTTAACCTACTAACTTCTTGGTGCAACTTAGCAATCTCATCCATTCTTTTCTTAATATCTAGTTTTGCTTGATCTAGATTAGATGATAAAGAATTCCTTTCTTTCATTATATTATCATAATCTAGATGTGTACACAAGACAGGTTGTTTTTGAAGATCATTTAACTTTGCAAGTAATCCAACCTTTTCTTGAGATAGAAGATCATAATTTGTTTCTAGAGTAAAAATCTTCACATTACTACTACTTAGAGATGATTTCAAAGTATGATTTTCAGAAATAATGCTATCTTTTTCAAAACCAAGATCATTTAATTTAGCATATAAATCTTCATTTTCAGATGTAAGAGCAAGAAGTCTAGCATTTAAATCATCATTTGCTTTAATAGATTTCTTTAATTTCTTCTTGCACTCAACATATTTAATATGTGTTTCTTCAAGACTAGCAACTAGTTCTTCTTTAGATAAATCAAAAAGACTTACCTCTTCTTCTTCTTCACTAGTTGTAGCAATAAGACAATCTTTGTGCTCATCTTCCTTCTTTGATCTCCATGGGCATCTAGTTGTTGTGTGGCTTGTTCCTAAGCACCAATTGCAACATGTTGTAGTTTTGTCCAAGCAGCACCTTTTGTTGTGATTGTAATCACCATTACCCTCCATTCTTCAAGACCTGGTTAGGGTTTCTTGAAGCCTGCTCTGATACCAATTGAAAAACACTAGAGGGGGGGGGTGAATAGAGTTTTATGATATTTTAATAATAATTCAACCAAATTAAGCAACCACAAAAAGATTGGACAAGGGGAAAAGGATTTAGAGTGGTTCCAACTTTAGCAAATACTAAAGTTGTCAGTCCACTACCCGGTTGCTTACCCAACCGAGATTTGGAAAGAATTTAATTTTATTACCTCGCAAGGACTTTACATAAAATTACAATTCTCTCCCTAAACCCTTCAAGCAGCCTTCACCTCGAAGTAATCACACCAACCTTGAAGCAGCCTTCACCTAGAAGTAATTGCACCAACCTTGAAGCAGCCTTCCTCCTGAAGTAGCTTCCCGTTGCAATAGCCTTCTTGAAGTAGCTTCCCGTTGCGATAGCCTTCTTGAAGTAGCTTGAAGTCCACCTTCTCCTCTGAGAAGAACCTTCTCCAATCTGCAGCCTCCAACCCTAGGAGTAGCAAGGAGAATACAAAGAATAAAAGGAACAAGATGGAAAATAGAAATTACAACTTATCCTTTTAAGCACAAGGCTTGATTTGCCTATATCAAGCGTATTGATCTCCTAACCAATGAGTGTAGGAGTGTAAGTGCTGTGGAAAGGAGATGCTAGCCTATAGGATACAAAATTAGAGCAATGGGAATGAATAGCCATGTTGGAATTGCTCTATTGCTCAAAACAGATTGCCAATGAGTATTCAAGCTCAAGTATAGCACAAGTGTAGCTTAGGTATATTTAGGTGTCCTAAGGCATGTCCTATTTATAGAAATGACCTACAAGTGCTTAAGAACGTTCTAGACACTTTCTAGGGGGTTCTTAGTGCTCAACTAGCCGTTATGTGTCCACTAATTGCATTTGCAACGGCTAGTTAATTGACCCTGAAAAGTGCAGATAGAACTCTTCTCGGTCGAAGATTTGTCGACCGAGAGTCCTTCTCGGTCGAAGATTTGTCGACCGAGGGACTTCCTGGAGCAAGTGTTTACAACGTTCATTTCCAACTCCCAACCACCTTGTCTGCTGGGTCTAACGGCTAGTAGGGTCTATTCTCGATCGAAGATTTTGTCGACTGAGAGTTTCTCGGTCGAAGTTTTTGTCGACCGATATTTTCTCGATCGAAGATTTGTCGACCGAGAATATTACTGACTCAATGTATTCATTTACTAAGTGTGTGTATCAATGTGCAATTGTGATACTATCTTGGGGAAAGACCTATCTAAGTGTTGTGAGTGGATAGGGAAGATCTAAACGCTTGATTTACATGATATCTAATTACTTGTACATTATATACTTGTACAAGCATTTACATTTGATTACAATCATGAAAATAAAGCGATTTTATCAAATTGTTCTTCCAAGTCTTTGTTATCCACCACCTTATATGCTTGTTCCTAAAATACTCAAATAGCACGTTAAAACCACAAGAATGAAATGTTTGTCATTATCAAAACAAAGGGATTAACATAATGTCCAATTTAGCCAACACACTTGAGCTTGAATACTCATTGGCAATCTGTTTTGAGCAATAGAGCAATTCCAACATTGGCTATTCATTCCCATTGCTCTAATTTCGTGTCCTATAGGCTAGCATTTCCTTTCCACAGCTCTTACACTTCTACACTCATTGGTTAGGAGATCAATACGCTTGATATAGGCAAATCAAGCCTTGTGCTTAAAAGGATAAGTTGTAATTTCTGTTTTCCTTCTTGTTCCTTTTATTCTTTGTATTCTCCTTGCTACTCCTAGGGTTGGAGGCTGTGGATTGGAGAAGGTTCTTCTCAGAGGAGAAGGTGGACTTCAAGCTACTTCAAGAAGGCTATCGCAACGGGAAGCTACTTCAAGAAGGCTATTGCAATGGGAAGCTACTTCAGGAGGAAGGCTGCTTCAAGGTTGGTGCAATTACTTCTAGGTGAAGGCTGCTTCAAGGTTGGTGTGATTACTTCTAGGTGAAGGCTGCTTGAAGGGTTTAGGGAGAGAATTGTAATTTTATGTAAAGTCCTTGCGAGGTAATAAAATTAAATTCTTTCCAAATCCCGGTTGGGTAAGCAACTGGGTAGTGGACTGACAACTTTAGTATTTTCTAAAGTTGGAACCACTCTAAATCCTTGTCCCCTTGTCCAATATTTTTTGGTTGGTTGTTTGAGTTCAATAATTGTTAAAATTGTTTCAAAACTCTATTCACCCCCCCCCCTCTAGTGTTTTTTCAATTGGTATCAGAGCAGGCTTCAAGGAACCCTAACCAGGTCTTGAAGAATGGAGGGTGATGGTGATTACAACCGCAACAAAAGGTGATGCCTGGACAAATCTACAACATGTTGCAATTGGTGTTTAGGAACAAACCACACAACAATCAGTTATCCATGGAGAGAAAAGAAGAAAGAGGTCCACAAAAATTGTCTCATTGCTACAACCAATGATGAAGAAGAAGAAGAGGTAAGCCTTCTTGAATTATCAAAAGAAGAGCAAATTTCTAGTCTTGAAGAAACACATAACAAGTATATTGAGTGCAAGAAGAAATTAAAGAAATCTAATAAAATAAATGATGAGTTAAATGCTAGAACTCTTGCTCTTACATCTGAAAATGAAGATTTATATGCTAAATTAAATGATCTGGGTTTTGAAAAAGATAGCATTATTTCTGAAAATCATACTTTGAAATCATCTCTAAGTAGTAGTAATGTGAAAATTTTTACTCTAGAAACAAATTATGATCTTCTATCTCAAGAAAAGGTTGGATTACTTGCAAAATTAAATGATCTTCAAAAACAACCTGTCTTGTGTACACATCTAGATTATGATAATATAGTGAAAGAAAGGAATTCTTTATCATCTAATCTAGATCAAGCAAAACTAGATATTACGAAAAGAATGGATGAGATTGCTAAGTTGCACCAAGAAGTTAGTAGGTTAAGCAACAATGGAATCCTTGATAAAATATTGGATGATTCCTATCATCAAATTGGGAGAAGAGGACTAGGTTACAAGCCTAAGGGGAAATCTTATCAACAACCTAGTTGGAGAAAGACACGAGAACATCAATCTATATATGTACCTAAAGGAACAAATACAGTTGTACCAAAGAACAACCTAGAACAAAACCATAGAAAAAGACTTGAGGTTGATTCTATATGTTTCCATTATTGCTTACGTCTTGGACACTACTCTTTTTCATGCCCATACAAGAAAAAGGATGTTGAGTTGGTATGGGTTCCAAAACCCCCAAATTGAATTGATTAGACTAAGTTGAGATATGACCGAAGACTTTAAATTGCATATCTTTATGTCTATCTCAACTTAACATAAAGAGATACAAAATGATTCAAGTAACTAAAATTTCTAACTTGAAAATTTATCTCAATTAAGGTCCTCAAAACTTAAAGATTTGAATATGATTAGTTGAGATTTGATCTAAATGTTACTTTGATATTCATATGCTTTATCTCAACTAAAAATAATTTTTAAATTGCATAATTGAATTAAATATAGTATATATTTTACTTGGAATCAAAAGTTCTGAAGATAATACAGAAACCTTGTCGGTCGAGAAATCTTCAACCGAGCAGTCATTCGGTCGAGAAATCTTCGACCGAACAGGTCACTGATTTCAGTCTGCAGTAAAATTGCTGAATAATTTGATTGATCAAGTGGCTATCTATTTGCTGTTAATGACTATTTTACATGCAAAACAAGTTGAAGATCAATTTTGAAAATAAATGATATCATTTCGATTGATCCTCTAAATAAGGTAAAATTGAAAATCATGTTTAGAAATCACTATTTTCTAATAAAAGCATCTCCTGGTCTATCTATATAGAAATCACGTGTTATGACATTTAGTTTAAATGATCACAATCACTGTATTTCATGAAATTATCATTTTAGTGTTCTATCATTACATCATGGATGCTTTCACTACTTTATCATTCATCTCATAAAGATGATGCTATGTTACATAGAACAAATAGATAATGATTATTGTATGCATGAATCCTTGATGAGACATAGGCAAGAAAAATGATTCATTGGTGATTTGTTTCTTAGAAAAAGAACTTTAAGGTTTGCAAAAAATAAAATAAAGAATTTCTCAATTGGTATCTATAAGAAATTGAGATATCATTCATGCCTTCAAGGATATATGTCTTTTCTTGAAGAATCACATGATTAATATGAACAGAAATAGGACTTGATTTATGCACTCATAGTAAAAAGGACATCATTCATAATAGGTTTTATTCAAAGTAATTGATATCTCTTTAAGGTACCTGCAAAATTTATACTTCACATGTGAAATCTGCAGATTCTGCCTCTTGGTTGACATAAAATTTAGCCAAGGGGCGCTATGGTCGTAGTCAAGGACGACCTAAAATAAGCTTTGACAAAATGCTTATTTGGACATCATTTTATTATACTTAATCTTAGTATACTTTTGATAAAGGTCAAAATCAAAATTTAAAATCATCTGTGACCTTAGAAGCTTTAAATTGCTTTAATGGTAAGATTAAGGGGGAGCTCATACAAACAAATTTGATTATTTGATTAAAAAGATTTTGAAGCTTGTTACGACCTTAGTACTTTTACTCTTGGTTATGAAGACATCTATGAATTTCATAAAAATGATATATCTTAAAGGAACTCTCTAAACAAATCGGGATTAACATCCCTTGCATTTGGATGGAGACATTTTTTTAAAGGATTCTCATTTGACTTTTAGGGCTTACCATCCCTTGATAGATGAGAAATCAATATATAAGCTTAAGGGAATCTCATATCATTTCAAGGCTTAACACCCTTTGCAAATGATTGAGAAACAAATTGTGGCTAAATTAGACAAAAATGATATTAATCCATGTTCCTAATAGAATATCTATTTAAGGGGGAGCATAGTATCAAATTAAGGGGGAGAAGAAATATACAATATTCAACTTGGATATCTTTTTGAAATGACAAAGGGGGAGAAAGAATATAAAATCAAACATATAAATGAGTTTCATAACATCTTGGCCAACACTCACTTGCAAAACAAGAATGGCTACAAAAGGTAATCTTCAGGTATGAAACTCACATGCTTTATATTTCCTTATTTCATATTTAGGAAATGTTTGTCATCTTCAAAAAGGGGGAGATTGTTGGATAAATTGGACATTATGATAAATCCCTTTGTTTCGATGATGACAAACATTTCATTCTTGTTGATCTAACGTGCTACTTGAGTGTTGCAGGAATAAGGTGGATGACAAATCTATAGGGAATCTATATGCTTGAATGATTGTAAATGTCATGAAATGTAATCAATTGTAAACTTGTACAAATATATAATGTACAAGTACTTAGACTTCATGTAAATCAAGCGTTAGATCTTCCCTAGCTAAACACCACACTTAGTCATGTCATCCCCTTCAATAGTGTCACATATGCACACTCGTACACACACTTAGTGCCTTAATTGAAAGATTGAAACAGGGTCAATCTCGGTCGACAAACTCCTCGACCGAGACACTCTCGGTCGACAAACTTCTCGACCGAGAAAGACCCAAGTAGCCGTTAGACACAGCTGACAAGGTAGTTGGCAGTTGCAAATGAACGTTGATCCAGAGAGCCTATCGGTCGACAAAACTTTGACCGAGTAGGTATCTCGGTCGACAATTTGTCGACCGAGATGGACTCTGACAGCAACTACAGAATAAAGCAACTAGCCGTTACTAATGCACCTAACTTATACCTAACGGCTAGTTAAGCACTTAGAACCCCCTAGAAAGTGTCTAGAACGTCCTTAAGCACTTGTAGTTCATTTCTATAAATAGGACATGCCTTAGGACACCTAAATACACCTAAGCTACACTTGTGCTACACTTGAGCTTGAATACTCATTGGCAATCTGTTTTGAGCAATAGAGCAATTCTAACATTGGCTATTCATTCCCATTGCTCTAATTTCGTGTCCTATAGTCTAGCATCTCCTTTCCACAACACTTACACTTCTACACTCATTGGTTAGGAGATCAATACGCTTGATATAGGCAAATCAAGCATTGTGCTTAAAAGGATAAGTTGTAATTTCTGTTTTCCTTCTTGTTCCTTTTATTCTTTGTATTCTCCTTGCTACTCCTAGGGTTGGAGGCTGCGGATTGGAGAAGGTTCTTCTCGGAGGAGAAGGTGGACTTCAAGCTACTTCAAGAAGGCTATCGCAACGGGAAGCTACTTCAAGAAGGCTATTGCAACGGGAAGCTACTTCAGGAGGAAGTCTACTTCAAGGTTGGTGCAATTACTTCTAGGTGAAAGCTGCTTCAAGGTTGGTGCGATTACTTCTAGGTGAAGGCTGCTTGAAGGGTTTAGGGAGAGAATTGTAATTTTATGTAAAGTCCTTGCGAGGTAATAAAATTAAATTCTTTCCAAATCCCGGTTGGGTAAGCAACCGGGTAGTGGACTGACAACTTTAGTATTTGCTAAAGTTGGAACCACTCTAAATCCTTGTCCCCTTGTCCAATATTTTGTGGTTGGTTGTTTGAGTTCAATAATTGTTAAAATTGTTTTAAAACTCTATTCACCCCCCCTCTAGTATTTTTTCAATCTCATGTTTAGACTATGGATAAGGGTGACAAACCCTAATTCTATTATATCATGGTTTCCAATATTACAACTCAATCATCCATGTTAGGTTAAACCTTGTTTAGCATCTTAAGGATGTTAAACTATTCGTGATACCTAAGTCACATTTCTAGCATTAAGATTATATCAAGATGTTCACATTGGTTTCGAACCCTAAAACAACATGAATGAGATCATTAATCTAGAATCATCATTTATTTATCATTATCAAGTATTTTCTCATTATACATGTCCAGATCAAGTGTCAACTCAATATAACCTAATCTATTTAAGCATCTGATTATGCAAATCTAGGTTTTACCTTTATACTAATCACATTAACATATGCATTACACATACTTTTAGAACATGAAGCATAATAAGGTTCTGATAGTATTTTATTTGGGTTCCACTCATTCTCCTGATCAATTTGATATATAATTTTTCTATATTTTGAGTTATCCATAATTAACTAGAATTATTACAAGATAAACACTTACCGGCCAATCCGGAGACGCCACGTCATCCTAGCATGTGCCTGCGGCCAGCCGATCCTTTGTTCCACCGAAGCAGGGGATTAAAACATAACGAACGAACAGTTTTGCCCATCCCTTGATGGCTCGGGCTGTGGAGCTTGCGGGGGTATAATCGTCCAAAATACATTCGACTTCTTCTACCTAGCGACGCCGCCGATTCTGCGCTTCCACTTCGTCGTCACCACGATAAGCGAACTCGGGTCCCTTCCTGGCACACGACGTACTCTAGCAATGTGCCTCGCAGTCCTATCGCCATCCGGCCGTCCTAAACTCCCCCTCTCTCCCTCTGTTCTCAGCCGTGACAGTCCTGGTGTGAGCAACCACCGTGGTACCGTCCGGTGGTCATCCATGCTTCCCTCACTAATCTTTGAGGGTCTCTTGTCCGGGCACAGGCAATGTCGCACGACTGCCACCGTCAGCCAGCGAGCAACCAGCCTTAGCCTGACTTCTCCACCTCGACGCTGCCTTCGTCCTACTACTGATCTGCACCATCTACGAGTCCCCGACCAGTCAAGGCAAAGCAGCGACCGGCTGCTTGCGAGGAGCATGCCTAGGATGACGATCCGGTGTCAAAAAGCATAGAACACCATTACGCAGGCATGGCTTGAAACCAACTATTTTGCATGCCCATCATCCTCTTCGCTCAGCATGCTGCCAAGACGCAGGCTCCAACTACCATGGCGGTAGAGTTCTGTTGTGGGAAGAACTGGGTTTCAGGCCACTGGAAATCCCGGTGGGTTTCTCCTAAGTTCCCTAGGGTTTGGTACCCCGTTTCTAAGGTGAATATACCTCCCCTTATATAGGTGGAGGACTCGGGGTTCGCGTATGCCTAGTAGGGGCAAATAAAGGAAAATATGCCATTATCAATTTCCTTCTTTGAGTACAAGACAACGATATGCATGTACAAAGTAAACTCTCGATGCTTTAGGAAACTACCACCCCTTTCCCATCGAATTTGACAAAACTCACAATATTCATTGTCTTTCCGAAAGTATCTCAAAGATATCTTCTTTATTTGATAATTGACGCCATATTATGGAAACACAACGAATAATCTTAAGAAAGAATCTATTCCTTCTTTTTAAAACAAGCTTCCTATTTTCTTTAGGAAACTTACATATTGTTCCATTATTTGGCTTTCAAGAAAGAGGTGGATAATCCTTTAAATAATTATCCAAGCTACATATTATCTTGCATTATCTGAGAAATCATCTCTTTATCTTTTATTGTAATTATCCTTCAACACACCAAAAAGGCAACCCAAGGTAACACTATTTGTGTCCCAACCATTGTGTTTCCAATAATGGAAAGATATGTATTCTTTTAACTATCTAACACATTATAAACTTTATTCTCCTTTGGAAAAATGTTTATCAATATCATTACTATTTATTAATGCCTGAATTCCTTTTATCTATTTGTCTTGTGCCAAAGTACTTGTGCGACAAAGGCAATTAACATTACTATTCCACCAATAAAATCATTGATGAATTATCAAATTAATTCATGCATCATATTTTATAGTTCAATTTGTACCAAAATTTGAGGATATTACATCCTTTGTTGTGACTTGGTCGACACCCTCTCATTTAGGTGTTGAGCACGATACAAAGTGATGATAAACCAATACCCTACCTTAGTGTGGTGGCCAATACCCTACCTTAGTTTGATAAACCGATACCCTACCTTAGTGTGGTGGATGATACCCTAACCCTAATCGATACCCTATGTTATGTGTAGTGATGCATCTCGTTGATACTAGGGTTATATGGTGTGATGTTATACTCTATGGTGATGGTTGAGACAGACCATGTCAATGTTGGTGTCTCATAGTGATGGTGTGGTATCATATGGAGTAGTTGCATGTATGATGTGAGGGTTATGTTTATAACCACATAAAATGTTTTATAATGATAATGAGGAACATGCTTTTATATCGCATAACATATCACATAATGATGAAGGGAGTGATAACCTAAGGGTGGTTGGTGACCCTACCTTGAAAACCCTAATCGGGTAAAGTGAGACCGTAATTGTTATGATGTAAAGTGTGTGACATAAATGTATAGCATGAGTTCTATGAGTTGAGGATGCTTTTCCTTCTTTTTATCAATTTCTAACTATGCAGGAAATACTGATTGATGTACATAGCCATGTATGAGCTATGTTGGTTATGATGTGATGGGCATTGGTCCTTATGATGGACATTGGTCCTTGTGATGGGGATGTGGTCCTTGTGATGGACATATAATGAATAACAAGCATAAAGTGATGACATGATGAGATCCCACCTACTATGTTGCAGTTTGTTCTGGTGATGAGTTATACCCTATTTATGTAGATCTTGTTTATAGGTTATACATTGTAACTTGATTGATGCTTAATGATGTTTTAATTGATCTAATTAATCAAGTGAAATCTAAAAGTGTAGTTGTCCTATGACATATATCCATTCAGTGTCAACACTTGATGAATGGTGAAATAAGTTTAACTCAGAGCACATATTGTCGAATATGCGGGGTGCAAGTTGAGGTATCTCCTTGATCTTGAATGTATATGAATAAGATTGGTTGTGGTGATACCCCAATACTGAGCACAACTACGGTTGTAGCTCAATTTGATATACAAGAATGGTTGCGGTCATATCCAAGTAAAGAGTGCGGCTGTGGTCATAACTCACTAGCGCCAGCGCTGTGACATGTACCAAGGCGGGCTAGATATGTACAATTGGACTATAAGTCACAGATAGCAATCTGACTAATGATGTCACTGCTAATGTCCTTGCACTGTCTGAGGGAATGAGGTCATGGATTCCAACTCTTCCATTAGACCTTGTATGGAACTGATTTTGACTATATATTTATATAGTGGTCGGTTGGATTTGAATGGTATGATTCAAATCCTCAGGGCATAATGAATACGTAATCAACCATGTAGTATAACTGTATAGAATCAAATATGAAAACATTAGTTGAGGCCTTGCTTGATCTTTATACAATTTTGTTGATAGAAAATATACATGTTCTTCATATTCCTTTTTAATTATTAAGATGTTTCTAAAGTAACAACAATTGGATTTCCTATTAAAAATCAATGTCTGCCTCTTCTTAGTTATAATTATACTGTTGCTCGATTTATCTTATCTGTGATAATAATAGAGTTGGTGGAGAGTTATATCTCTCGCTGGGATTGTGTGTCTCACCCCATTGGTTAAAAACCATTTTAGGTGGACGGGTACAAAGAGGTAGAGATCGTGCAGATGTGGTTGAGCAACAGCCAGAGGAGTAGTAGCTAATAAGGTTGGAAGTGCTGGGTGTCTTTTGTTGATAGAGTCCTAGAGTCATCCCTATACACTCGGGTCTTTGGGAACATTTTGTAGATGTTTTGTAGACGTGCTATCTTTATGTGCCCTTTGTATATTAAATATGATGGAATCATGTATATATGTTCAGGGACAATGCTTTCGTTACAGGTTGACAATATGTCTTGTGAATTCTTTGAGGCATGAAAGGACTCATGTGATAAGGGTCTTTCTATATGGTTGTTTTATGAAAAAGGTTTTAATTTTTAGTGTTTTCTACTAATAAGTTTGTTAATCTCTTTTTGTAGTTATGTTTTGAGTAATCTCGCTTTGTGTGGCATGGGGCATCATAGTTTAGGTAGGTATAAGAGATTTAGGTTCGTTGAGTCTCACGGACCTAGGACTAGGGTTTGTGTCTGTACTAGTGTCCTCCAATATGTCTTATAGTCACTTCTATTTATTCAAAAGAAGAAGTAATGTTGAAAGATGGCTAGAGAACACAAAGAACATGCTGTCAAGAGTAGTGTTGCTGCACCAGGTGGTGGTGCAAGGAGCTAGACATGAGAAGATCGGGTGCCTGAAATCCCCCAGTTTGACCCAACCATGATAGAAAACCCTACCTTTCAATCACGTTTTGTACAGTTTATGGCCATGATGACAGATATGGTGGATAGGATTCCTGCAACTAAGCCTAGGGCACCTGTTCCCCATGCTAAATCTTCAGGTACTAGGAAGACTTTGGAGAGGCTTCGCCATGTTGGAGCGGTTGACTATGCTGGAACAGTTGACCTGGCGGATGCAGATTTGTGGCTGACTGAGCTTGAGAAGGCATTTAAGATCCTAAGTATCCCTGAAGAGGATAAGGTGAAGCATGCAATGTACCTTCTAAGAGGGAGTGCTGACCATTATTGGGCCATAGAGGAGGAGAAGAGACCCGGTGTTGTGGTTGGTTGAGAGGAGTTCCGATAAGAGTTTGTAAGTCGATACTTTCCTTGGACGTATCTAGATGAGAAAATCACCCCATTCGAGAGGATTCGATAGGGGTCCATGACGATCAATGAGTATGAGGCAAGGTTTATGGATTTGTTGAGGTTCTATCCTCACATGGTAGCGATAGAGGATGAGAGGATTTGTCATTTTGAGAAGGGGTTGAATGTTAAATTGTCTACCCCAACTACTATGTTAGAGAATCGGGAGAGGTTTCCTACGTTCGTTGAGTATGTTCAAAGGATGGAATGATCTGTGAAGGAAAAAAAGAGGCAAGTGTTAAGAAGCGGTGAACATAGTTTTACGAGTAGTAGTCAGGTGGATTTAAGAAGCTGAGGTTTTTTGCACCGCCAACGCCACAAAGGTTTAGTGCTTGGACATAGTGGTCACCAAGCAAGGGCAGAGGCCATAGTTTTCCACCCTCAGGAGCCCATAGTGTTGCATTAGTATCAGTGACAGGGCCGTCTAAGCCATGGATTGAGACCCAAGTCTGTCACAAGTGCGAATAGGTAGGACATCTGAAGTGGGAGTGCCTGATGTGGGATGATGGAGTGACTCAACAACTGAGGCAGAGGTATCAGGGCTCACAGAGATAACAATGCAATAGAAATGTAGGAGGATGAGGATGTAGCCAAGCATCCCAAGTTGGGTCGTCTACTTAGGGAAGCAGAGGATGAGGGTGACAACATGCAATGACTAGATTCTATGCCATGAGTCAACCAGAGGCAGTGGTCAACCCACGAGTGGTGACAGGTTAGATGGAGTTATTTCATTCTGATTTGTCTCCTTCTTACTTTATATCTATTTTGGTTGACCCAGGTGCTACACACTCTTTTATCGCATGAGAAGTGCTTAGTAGTTGTTCTTTTCCTATTAGTCATAGGAAGAGTAGTTTGTTGCTAGAAACATCATTGGTTGGTTCTGTAATGTTGCAGGATGTGTGTCCTTCATGTGTTCTCTCTTTTTTAGGACACAACATTCAAGTGAACATCATACCACTTGACATGCATGGATTTGATGTGATCCTTAGGATGGATACCCTGGAGAAGTACATAGTAGTCTTAGATTGTAGTTCTAAGCAAGTGAAGTTTATAGATGGTAGTGAGACGTGGATCTTCCAAGGAGATAGGAAGATTCTCCTGACATGTCTTATACTAACTATGGTAGTGAGGAAGCTTCTGAGACAAGGTTGCGAGGCATTTTTGGCACACATGGTGGATACAGAGGTGAGGAGTCCTAGCATCTAGGAAGTGGCATGGTTAGGGAGTTTGAGTATGTATTTCTTGAATAGTTTCTAGGTGTTCCTCCACCTTGTGAGATTGATTTTGAGATCAATTTGGTTCCTGACATGCAACCCATAACTCAGACACTGTATAGGATGGCACCGACAGAGATGACAGAGTTGAAGAGACAGTTGCAAGAACTGCTTGATAAAGGTTTCATCAGGCCGAGTACGTCATCGAGGGGGGTGCTCCAATGTTGTTTGTGAAGAAAAAGGATGGGTCTATGAGGTTATGCATAGATTACAGACAGTTGAACAAGGTCACAATAAGGAATAAGTATCCCTTACCAAGGATAGATGACTTGTTTGATCAGTTGTGTGGCATGAAAATTTTCTCAAAGATAGACCTAAGGTTAAAATATTATCAGTTAAGGATTAAGGGGGATGACATACCAAAGTCATCTTTTAAGATGAGGTATGGTCACTATGAGTTCGTGGTTATGCTGTTTGGGCTGACCAATGTACCAACATCGTTCATGGATTTGATTAACAAGGTGTTCCAACCATTCGTTGATCGGTTTTTGGTTGTTTTCATAGATGACATTTTGATATATAGTCAGGATAGTCAACATCATGAACAACATCTGCGTCAGGCATTGATAGTGTTGAGACATCACCATCTCTATGCTAAGTTCAACAAGTGTGAGTTCTGGTTGAGGGAGGTAGATTTCTTGAGACACATTATATCTATAGAAGGAGTGCACGTGGACCCTAAGAAGGTAGAGTTTGTGATATAATGGGAGCATCTGAAGACATAGAAGTGCTCAATTTTCTAGGTTTGGCAGAATACTACAAGAGGTTCATTAAGAACTTCAGTGCTATCACCCTACCCCTAACAAGGTTGATGAGAAAGGATGTGTTGTTCGTTTGGGATGACAAATGTCAACGTGCTTTTCAGACGTTGAAGGAGAAACTGATAAGTGCACTAGTTTTGGTTTTTCCTGAGTAAGGAAAAGGATACATCATCTTCTGTGATGCATCCAAGAATGGTTTGGGATGTGTGTTTATGCAAGACAAGCAAGTAGTTTCTTTTGCTTCTCAAAAGATTAAGAAATAAAAGGAAAATTATCCGACTCATGATTTGGAGCTAGATACTGTGTTTCATGCTTTGAAGGTTTGGAGGCACTATTTGTATGGGGAAAAGTGTGAGATCTTCACAGATTACAAGAACATGAAGTATATCTTTTCATAACAGGAGTTGAACATGAGGCAGCATCGTTGGATGGAGTTGATCAAAGATTATGACTACATGATTGATTATCACATGGGAAGGGTGAATGTCATGGCATACGTTTGAGCAGGAATTCCTCATCTATGGATAAAGGTCAGTGGAGTTCTTTGATGTGTCACAAGTGAGACATGTTGGTATCCTTGCGTCAGATCAATGTCAAGTTGGAAGTCTCTTTGTTAGCCGGTTTGTTGGCACAACTACAAGTGAAGCCTACACTGAGACAAAAGATCAAAGAAGCTCAACAAATAGATATTGTGACATAATAGATTAGATCAGAGTTTGGCAGTGAGAAGTGTGATGGTTTTCACAAGACAGAATATGGGATAGTATGTTATCATCATATGATAGTAGTTCCTGATGCGGATGACCTGAGGAAGATGGTGTTGGAAGAGGCTCATACATCTATGTATGCTATGCACCTAGGTAGTACCAAGATGTACCACAATCTAAATGATATGTATTGGTGGCAATGCTTGAAGAAAGATGTAGCTGAGTTCGTTGCAAGATGTGCTGTGTGTTAGTAGGTCAAAGTTGAGCATCAGAAGCCTATAGGAGCGTTGCAACTGTTGCCTATACCTTAGTGGAAATGGGATCATGTGACTATGGACTTTGTGGTTGGTCTGCCTAGGATGGCCAAAGGTTATGATTCCATTTGGGTGATCATTGATAGCTTGACCAAGTCAGTGCATTTCCTTCCCATGAAGAGAGAATTCACAATGGAGAAACTTGCTCAAGACTATGTTGATGAGATAGTGCATTTTCACGGTGTCCCAGCTACTATCGTATCTAATAGAGGTCCTCAGTTTACAAGTCACTTTTGGGAGTGACAACATACAACTTTGGGTATGCAGTTGAAGTTCAGCACTGCCTTCCACTCACAGACAAATGGTTACTCTGAAAGAACCATTCGGATCTTGGAAGATCTATTTAAGGCTTGTCTTTTTCATCTCTCAAGAAGTAGGGATATACACCTCAGTCATATAGAGTTTGCCTACGATAACAACTATCAAAGAAGTATTGACATGGAACCATATGAGGCATTGTATGGGAGAAGTTGTAGGTCTCAGTTGTATTGGTATGAGACATGGGAGTATCAACTTCTGGGTCCTGGGCTTGTTTAGCAGACGACATAGAAGATTAAAGTGATATAGAAACAGTTGAAAGTAGCACATGACAGACAAAAGTCGTATGCAGACAATCATCACAGACCCTTGGAGTTCCAAGTGAGAGATATATTATATCTGAAGGTCTCTCCCTGGAAAGGTGTTTTGAGGTTTGGGAAGAAGGGCAAGTTGGCTCCCAGGCTTATGGGACCTTACCCAATTTTGGCACAAGTTGGGAAGGTGTCCTACAAGTTGGAGTTGCCACCTGATTTGCACAGGTTGCATCCAGTGTTCCATGTCAGTATGCTGAGAAAGTGCCATTCGGATACAAAGTTAGTATTACAGCCTGTGGAGGTGGAGCTTGATGAGGATATGACCTATGTAGAGAGTCCCGTGTTGATCCTTGATTGGAGGGTGAAGAAGTTGAAGAGGATGGACCTTGTGATTGTGAAGGTTATTTGGCATCATCGTGGTGTTGAGAAATCCACCTAGGAGCTCGAAGAGTAGAAGAAGAGGAAGTACCCTTCTCTTTTCTCTTAGGATTTTCGAGGCAAAATCCCTATTAGGGGTTTATGGCTTGTAAGGACCCTGACCAGGATCCTAAATTTGTTTTTGAAGGATCCCAATAACTTTGACATGGATCTGTCTCAAGCACATCATGGCAAACAATACCAAGGCAATGCACAATAGCATGATATGGGTCCTTGCAAAATAGACTACATTGAGGACATGCTAGGCAAGCTGGTCAATCAAAATGAGGTGATCATTGGTCAGACACAATGGGAACTGTATAACTAAGGAGCACAAATCCATAGTATAGAGAATCAGATCTCTCAGATAACACCAGAAGTGGCTTCCTTGAAGAACCCATTTAACATGGATTTCTAGGAATCATTGATGTTCCATCAAGAAACCATCAGGTGAAAGCAATATTGCTACGCAGTGGGAAGAAAGTGCTGAATGAAAAGAGGATAGTTCTAGAGGCAAAAGATAATGTTGGTTATAGAGGACCAATGGTGACTACTGATCCAGTTGAAGCTTACACTGCACTACAGGATAAAGAAGCTGAAGAGGAAACTGATGAACCAACATAGACAAGGAAGGAGGAATATGTCCCATCTCAACAAAGGAAGTTGGTGAAATCAGTGCCCTTCCCAAACAACTTGAAGGCAAAGAAAGTTGACCTACAATTTTAGAAGTTTCTAGATAGTTTCAGAAAACTTCATGTCAACATCCCTCTCATTGATGCAATCGAGAAAATTCCTTCTTACGGAAAATTTCTGAAGGACATAATCAATAAAAAGAGGAGGATAGCTGACTCAGACATAGTGGTATTGAGAGAGGAAGTCAGTGCTCTCATTCACATGATATTTCCATAGAAGAGGCATGATCCAGGATGCTTCAATATACCATGCTACATCAAGAAGACAAGGTTTATAAAAGCTCTATGAAACTCCGGGGCAAGCATCAATGTCATGCCCTTGACTACTTTCAAGAAGTTGGGTTTCAATGAATCCAAAAAGAGCAACATGACCATACAACTAGCAGATAATTCAGTGGTTAGGCCATATGGTATATGTTAGGATGTTCTTGTCAAAGTCGACAAATTTGTGTTTCAAATAGATTTTAGAGTCATGGAGATGAGGGATGATCACGTCAATGAACTACTACTTGGCATGCCATTCCAATACACAAGAGACATGATCTTAGAGATGGGCAAAGGAAGATTGACATTGGGTATCAAGGATGATCACTTTGAAATAAAGATGCCCAACTCCACACTACCAGTTGAGGAGAAAGCACAATGTCACATGTTACAACGTATCCACGGAGAGGTGTCTCTACTTCTAGGGAATCCATTCCTTGACATGTCTCTTGTAATGACCAAGGTATAGAAAGGCACATTGGCAGTGGATATCACAGAGCATACCAAGGAAATCTCATTGGCCAAGGCGATTCAATATCCTAATAATGAAGAGGAGGACGAGTGCCCAATGACAATTGAAGAGGCGACATCTTCCACCCTTGTTAAAGCATATCCATAGTTACCTTTGGAGGTGTGCATTATGAATTTGGTGGACGACTACACAAGATGTTATTCTTTGGAGGAGTGTCTCTTATTTCTCAAGGTATTGTCGTGTTACTACACTAGGCACTATGAGGACATAGGACCACCTCCACCACCATTGATTCCATCTCTACATAGTCCTCCAGATCTTTAGTTGAATCTGTTGCCTCCGCATTTGAAATACATCTTCTTGGCAACAAATGAGAAGCTTCCGGTCATGATCTCAGCCTCCTTGAGCATCAAAGAGGAGGAGTAAATGTTAGTGGTGCTGAAGAACCATCAGACTATGTTTGGGTGGTCAGTTGTAGATATCAAGGGGATCTCCCCAAGTTTTTTCCAGCATAAGATCCATATCGAATAAGGAGCCAAGCTGATAGTGCAATGTCAGTGACATATCAATCCCATCATGACTAAGGTGGTGAAGAAATAGGTAGTAAAGCTTATGTCGACATGTATAATTTATGATATCTCTGACTCAAATTGGGTTAATTCGACCCAATTGGTTCCTAATAAAGGGGGGATAACGACCACAACAAACTCTTCAAGTGAATTGATTTCTACTTGATTGGTGACTAGGTGGTGAGTTTGTATTGATTGGCATAGTTTGAATGCTGCCACACTGAATGATCATTTTCTGCTCCCTTTCATTGATCAAATTCTTGAGCTGATTGTGGGCTGCTCTCATTTCTATTTTCTTGACGAGCATTCCAAATAAAATCAAATTTCCATTGAGCCACATGACTAAGAGATATTTACTTTCACTTGTCCCTATGGTACATTTCCTTACCATCGAATGTCTTTTGGGTTATGCAATACACCAAAAACTTTCCAGAGATGTATACTAGCCATTTTTTCTAATATGGTAGACGATGTCTCGAGGTTTTCATGGATGATTTTTCGGTGTATGGGGAGTAGTTTGAAGAATGCCTTGACAGTCTTGACTAGGTTTTGCAACTGTGTGAAGACACTCACTTGGTGCTGAACTGGAAAAAGTGTCACATGATGGTGAGTGAGGGAATAGTCTTGGGACACAAGGTGTCCAACAAGGGAATAGAGGTCGACCCATTTAAAATAGAAGTAATCTCTCAGATACCTTACCATCATCGGTGAAATGGGTTAGGAGTTCCTTTGGACACACTGATATTTATCGACACTTCATAAAGGATTTCTCAACAATCACAAAGCCACTCTCTGAATTGTTAGAAAAAGATGCTAAAATTAATTTGACGAGCGATGTTTGAAAGTGTTTGAGACGTTGAAGGATAAACTGGTCTCCACACCTATGGTTTAGGCTCCAGATTGGAGCCAACCATTTGAGTTGATGTGCGATGCATCTGACTATGCGATAGGGGCTGCTTTAGGCCAATGCAAAGAAAAGAACTCCACTATGATTTATTATGCATCTAAGACCCTAAATGATTACCAACTTAACTATACAACCACTAAAAAATAACTTTTGGCAGTGGTTTTTGCTTTTAAATCTTTTTGCCAATATCTTATTGGGAAACAAGTCATTGTGTGGACTGATCACACAACAATTTAGTATTTGCTGCAAAAGAAAGATGCAAAGCCTAGGTAAATTAGATGGATCTTGTTACTATAAGTGTTTGGTATTGAAATCAAGGATAAAGCATGGACATAGAATGTGGTTGCAAATCATTTATCTAGGCCAGAAAGAGTGGGTGAGAAGGATCTTGATATAGACATAGTTGAAGAGTTTTCTAGATGAGCAATTGTTTACCGTAAAGGCCAACGAACCTTGGTTTGCAAACATTATGACTACTTGTCTATTGTAAGCTGCCTAAAGATTAGGGGTATCAAGATAAGAAGAAGTTCTTCCATTCCTTGAGATTCTATGTGTGGGATGATCCCATTTTTCTCAAACAATGTAGGGATGGGATTCTAAGGAAGTGTGTGCCCGAATGTGAGATGGAGATCATCTTGGCACACTGTCACTCCCTACCTACTGGGAGTGACACTGTCACTCCCTGAAGATTGGGGGTATCAAGATAAGAAGAATTTCTTCCATTCCTTGAGATTCTATGTGTGGGATGATCCCATTTTTCTCAAACAATGTAGGGATGGGATTCTAAGGAAGTGTGTGCCCGAATGTGAGATGGAGATCATCTTGGCACACTGTCACTCCCTACATTTTAGTGAGCTTCCTGAAGATTGGGGGTATCTAGATAAGAAGAAGTTCTTCCATTCCTTGAGATTCTATGTGTGGGATGATCCCATTTTTTTGAAACAATGTAGGGATGGGATTCTAAGGAAGTGTGTGCCTGAATGTGAGATGGAGATCATCTTGGCACACTGTCACTTCCTACCTACTGGGGGATACCATGTCAGCTCAAGGATAGTGGCCAAAGTGTTAGAGTGTGGATTTTATTGGCCAATGCTCTTTAAGGAGGAATACAATTTTGTGCTTCATTGTGATGCATGTCAACGTGCAGGGAATATATCAAAGAGACATGAAATTCCCTTAAATGTCTTTTAGGAAATTGAAGTTTTTGATTTATGGGGAATAGATTTCATGGGTCCTTCTATGTCATTAACTCCAATATATATATGTATATAATATATATATATATATATATATATATATATATATATATATATATATATATATATATATATATATATATTCCTTGCCATTGATAATGCATCTGTGTGTGTGGAAGCAATTCCAACCCACACCAATAATGCTCAGGTGAATTATGCAAATTCATGAAAGACCATTTGTTTTGCAGGTTTGGGGTGCCAAGAGTGATGTTAAGTGATGGGGTATCTCACTTCTACAATAAAAAGTATGGTGCATTATTGATTAAGTATGGAGTGAGACATAGAGTAGGAACCCCATATCATCCACTAACCTAGGGACAAGTTGAGGTGTTTAATAGGGATATAAATAAGATCTTAGAAAAGACAGTAAAAAAAATAGGACTAAACTGAAGCATGCAACTTAACAACGCTCTCTGGGCATATAGGACAACCTATAAAACACCAATAGAAACAACTCCTTTTAGGTTGGCCTATGGGAGAGCATGTCATTTACCTATGGATATGGGATACAAAGCCAGATGGGCTTTGAGGAAGTTAAATTATAATCTAGATGATGTAGAGAGGAAGAGAATGTTAGAACTCAGTGAGTTAGATGAGCTCAGGCTAGATGCCTATGAAAACTCTAGGATCTACAAAGATAGAACAAAAATGATCCATGACTGTCATATCTTACATAGAGTGTTCACTCTAGGATAAGGTTCTTTTGTTCAATTCTAGGATGAAGTTGAATCATGGGAAATTGAGGTATAGATGGAGTGGTCCATTTGTGGTAGTTAAGTTTTTCCCCATGGGGTAGTGGAGATTAGTAATGGATTGAGCCATTCCTTGTAAAATGCCAGAGACTGAAACACTATTTTGGGGGTAGATTTGCCATGTGAGGGAGAGGAGTTGAAGCTCATTGAGATTCATTGATTCTTTTTGATTTGATCGTTGAGCCTAGGACATAAAATAAGGATGCTTGTTGGGAGGCAACCCAACCATCTTTTACCATTTTTGGATTTTGTTCTTTACATTCATGTTCTCTACATTCTAGTTTCATTGCATTGTTTTCATTGTAAAAAGGTGTGTTGATCATTCTTGTTTGGTGTGCAGACAGAGAAAAAGTTAGTAGTACCAACACAATCACAGGGACAATAGGGCCGAGTTTCACAAAAACTTAGTACTACTGACAAGAAACTCGGTAGTACCGACAAGTTTCAATAGTGGATGCCGAAATTCTGCTCTGAAGTACTGACGTCAAGGTCGATAGCATCAAATTTTGTACAGACAAGAAAAATTAACTAAATAGGGCTTAATACTATCACCCAACTCAGTAGTACTTACACGATACCGAGAGACTGCTCAAAAGTATCGACATTTTTCAATGCTCCGTACTACTGACAGAGCAGTTGGTACTCTACAGGGGAGAGCATAAATCATCTTGGTACTGCCAACACAATGGTCGACAATACTAACATCAAGAAAATCAGAATCTGTGGGTGCACCATCAATTATAACAATTGTCCATATCTAATAGTCGGTAGTACCGATCAGACACATACCTTTAGATGTTAGTACTACTAACACCTATCAATACTATCAATGTGGACAATCCGTGCACATGGATATCAATAGATGAGGGACTTTGATATCAACCTTTAGAACCAAATCACATGGATCGTGGGGGAGAATTTGGTACTACCAACATGGTGCCTTAAGGCAACTCATCAACTATTAAAGGAAGGGTGTGGGTTGTGTTTCAATCACACCCACACCACATCCTTTCCAAGAACAAGTGTGCAAGTGCTCTTGGGCAATCATAGTCTTCACTGAGCTCTTTCTCCTCCATCCCTTTCTTGTATCGAGCCAATGGCATCTAGGAGACCAACTTCCTCGACAAAAGGGAACACAATGTTCATACCAAAGCGAACACACATTGCTCATGTCAACGCCCACTATGGGAAGATCTATGAAGGCTTGATGAATTGAGAGATCATCCTGACATGATATGGAGGTTGTGCTTTCCTTGCCTCCATCAGCTTCATCAACAACCTACGCCAGGTCTATGCAACCCAAGGCTTGGTGGGTGATCATCCTTTCTTTGGTGATTGGCCCACTTACCAGGAAATCGTCAATGAATTCCTGGCATCATTGGAGATTTGCTGCATCCCCAAGAATGGGGAATAATGGTGGGAAGGATGGGTGAAGTTCTACCTTTTCAACATCACCTATCAGTTGACGCTAAAGGAGTTCAATGCCATCTATGGGTGGCCGCTTAGAACTGTGCATTTCACTAACAACAACTTTGACTACACTGGTGCATGGAGGCTTTTCACAGATTTGTCAAGGGGATACACGATCATTTGGCATAGGAACCCTATCACCGACATCAAGCATCCGTTTGCTCATATTCTGCATCTCTATCTCATCAACAAAATATTCGCTAGGTCCATCCAGGGATAGGGGAAGGTGCAACAGGTGGACCTTTACACCCATTGGTCTTTGTTGGCCTTTTGGGAAGAGATGTTTGACTTTGGCTCCTTCTTTCTATAGTACATGATGGAGATAAAGTGAATGGTGCAGAGGAAGCCCCCGATCCATTTAGGGGGGCTCATTACTCCCATT
Source organism: Alisma plantago-aquatica (assembly GCA_963693085.1). Taxonomy (NCBI): domain Eukaryota; kingdom Viridiplantae; phylum Streptophyta; class Magnoliopsida; order Alismatales; family Alismataceae; genus Alisma; species Alisma plantago-aquatica. Next base: position 614,044,815 of record OY856411.1, on the reverse strand, counting down.
GCTATGCATCTCAATCTAGACCTCTCCACCTCCAAGCCTTTGTAGACATCCTTATAGTTGGATCTGAATCACTTCAAGCGAGCAAACCTCATCACCGAGCACCATGGGAAAGTGTATGCTTGCTGTACACTTAGGAAATAGTGGTGAGAGTGGGAACTCCTGACCCCACCTTCAACTTGCAAGGGATTCGACACATGAGGTGGATGAAAGATGATTCCATGGAGGGAAATGAAGAAGACGATGACAATGCTGAGCAGGATGAAGAGCAGTATCAAGATGAAGAAGAAGAGGAAGAAGAGGATACCATGCCATTCATGAGGCGGTGGGTTATCCAAAAGTGATCTAGAGGATAGGGTACTTCCATCTCTTCTGCTCCACCACCTACCCAGTATGATGACCCATATGTATGTGTGGGATGTTACAAGAAATACAACATGGGAAACAAAAATAGACAACAACATTGGTGGGCATGCATGTCCAAGGACATCTATACCAGAACCAGTAGGCCACCTTCAAGAATGAGCAACTTATCTTGGCCAACCAGGAGAACATGCATATGTGCCTATAACAGATGAAAAACTACCAACAACCATTTTTTGATAACTACTGGAGCTAAGGTTATTTTGGCCCACAACCTCTAGAGATGCTAGAATAGCCCCCGAAGAGCCAAGGTTATTTTGGCAACTATCCACAACATCTAGAGATGCTAGAGTAGCCCCCGACATTTCATGAGACTTTCTACCCCATGACCTGACCATTCCTCAACCAACACCACCACCATTTTAATCGGTACCACTATTCAATTTTGACTATGAGGACATAGTCAAGTTCAAGCTTAGGGGGGTGTGGGAACACCTTTATCTTTGATTGCTTTTTAGTTCTACAAATTTGAGTTTTTTTAGGATCCACATCTATCTAATGTAATTGTGGAGCAATAGAAGCATGATTTGTATCTTTGTCAATCATAGAATGTGTTCTTCCATGTCTTTGTAATGAAAATTAAAAATTGATTTTTTTTTGGCTTTGTTGCAGTTTCTTGAGTGGCATCACCTAGAGGAAGTGTATGGATTAGTCAGATAAATGGACATTTGATATGAATGGAAGTCTTAATTATTCATGTAAAGTGGATGACATGGAGTTTGAGCCTGAATGACTTTGGTATTAACTACTCTACTGATAATGTTTTATTTATATGAGGATGGACATCTTTTATGGATATTTTTGGTCACTTTAGAGTAGTTAATTGTTCAGTGGTTAATATAGGCCGGTTTGGGACCACCAAGTGGGGATAGTTGAGAATGGAAATTCATATTCCTTGTCCTTTTGTTGACTTGTCTCAAACAGATCCAAGGGTGTGTTGCTTGAGGACAAGCAACATTTAATCTTTCGGGATTTTGATGCACTAAATACTTATTGCTTTTACATATGATTTTACTATATTTTGTGTGCACTTATTATTCATTTTCATATTATTTTTGTATGATTTAGCATTAGTAGACTATAATACTTAATTTCATCAAATATTCCTTATTTTTACTATTTTGGATTGATTTATCATTATTTTGGAGCTTATGTTTGTTATTATGCACATTTCAAGTGAGTTTACAAGAAACTATGCAGCTTGGTACTATCGACATGTATGTCGGTGGTACCGACATTGGACAAAAAGGAACATAGTTGAATTGAATCAACTCGGTAGTATTGCCACAAGAATTGGTACTACCAACATTTTAATAAGAGCATTCAGAATCAATCTCGGTACTACCGATGATCATCTCAGTAGTACCAACTTGTACCAAAAATCCAACATGGAACTTCATAGAAAATCTCGGTACTAATGACAGACAACTCGATGTGTATCGACAACCTATAGAGGATTGAGACTAATCAGGGGCAATAATACTACCAACACCTAATCAAAAATACCAACTCGACACAATTAGACCATATCGAGAATCACAGTTAATCGACGATCGAGACTTAATGGCACCCTATGTAACTTCTATGACTAAGGGGATTTGCGGCCAGACCTAGGTATCACGTTCTTTTTCATTGAATGACAACTAAGAGCTAGGAGAGGAGAAGGGAGAGAAGAAAGCCACATTATGGGAGATTTGACACCTCTAGTGGACGGATTTGCAGTCAGAGGTTAGCAAATCAGCAAGTTTAAGAGAGGGAGTCATTCAGACCACCTTCTTTAGGGGTTGCTTTAGGTTTTTGATGTTTCCCATGTTTTTCTCTTCTTCTCCCATGTTATTGACAGTGGAAATCATGTGAGACCAATCCCCTTTGTTCCTTTGGACCAAAGAGTAGCCTGATTTTGCATTGCAATTGACAATTATGAATTAATATGCGTGTTTATTTTAATTTGTGGACCTATATCTATGGTTTATTCAAGAATTGTTTGTTCTTGATCACCATAGGTGATTTCTTAGACAATTAACTACTTTGAGAGAGGGATTAATGGGTGGAAAACTCATAGATATACATAATTTATACCATGCCTCGAGAGAGGGCCTACGATTGTGATAAGAATAACCCAAAGAATTAGATAAAGAACCAAACTAATAATAAAGTCACTATAGGAGTGGGATTTATATTAGATTAGGTAGTGAATTATGTTGTTGGAGTGTGTAATTATTGCTACATGTCCCTTTGTCTAGGGTTAGGAGGAACTAATATTAATGAAAGGATGTTAATTGCAATGTAAACTGTGATGAAACCACAATCCTAAGAAATTCAATCTAATTGTGATCACAACCAGTAATCTTAGTTTTACTTCTTACAATTTAGTCATTAATTCAACCAATCACTCTTTTCCTTAGGCCTAGATGATTAGGTCATCTTTAGTAGTAGTCTCTGGATACATATTTTCCCTGTGTTTGACATTCAAGCCTCTTTGGGCATATATTACATTGATAAATGCACTTACATTTCAGACGAATAGTTTACGTGCACCAGGGGGGTGACACACAACTTCAACCCTATCAGCTACCCCAAGCAACAACATCACTTTTATTTGATCCCAACGAGCCGGTCGATTGATCCTCATCACCGCAGCTCTACATCACCATCACTCAACATCAACCCCGCGCCTCGCTCCTTTGTTGTGAGTCAGTTGACCCGCAATCTCGACTAGACGCTACAACATGTCTCCATAGAATCTTACTCCTATGCCGCATGTAACACCAAGTCACAACACCATCCTGATCCACCACGACTTGCACCTTGATGAGTCAACTAACTGGTCAAACCGACTCACTCCTTCCTAGCCTAAAAGCTTATTCTTCACCAACGACCGCCACTTTGACATTTTCACCGATGACAGACATCAATCAACCCCATCTATAGTGCAGCTGCAGCACCTCCGACACTACCTCTATCTTTTCCTGTGGGTAGACCGATCAATTTGGTCTGCTAATTGGTTAGCTGGAAGCCTCCATCGCCTCCTCCCCTTCTAGGAGAGTCGAGCGACTATCTTGGAATGTCAGAAAACCAACCTTCATAGTTGATCCCAACCTCCACCAGCAAGCAACACCTGATTGAATTGTAACCTTTCGATCTGAAGGGGTCAAGACTCAGAATGTCAAAAAACCAACATATCCAAGAAGTAGTGATGGGAACTGCGAGTCGATTGACACACTATCCTAGTCAATCGACCAATGACTCCAAAACAACCATTAGATCTATGAGTCAATCGACTCACAAGTCTAGTAGAGCGACTATTGAAATTCTACAACACATATTGTCACAAGAAGGTTCCTGTGGTGGTTTCTTTAGTCGCCCTGCAAGGGCAAAGTAGTTGCCTAAAAACCATCCCCCCACAACCCTCCTAGCCACCACAACTCAAGGTATATATCCTTGTCTGACAAATCTTGGGTAGTGCCACCCTCCTATATAGCTAAGCTTATTGAAGGTGAAAGGCATGTTGGAGGGATGCTCAAAGGGATTTCCTTCTTGAATTTCTATGGCTCCAGGAACAATAACGACTTCCTTGCATTTCTCCACCTCTTCTGGCTTGTTTTTCTTGTTGTGAATGACCCCTTGGAGGTTCCATCAGATTGACGCTTCACCCTGCTTCTCCTAATCATTCACATTGATTGTTGGAAAGACCAGGTGAGGTTTAGTCTCCTTGCTTCCCCCGTGATCCTCTAGAATGAATGGTAGCAAGATTCAAAAGTAGGGTGTAACACCATTAGAAAATATTATATGCTTTGGGCCGGGTCCCTCAACACATATTATGTTATACAAGAAATTTAAAAGGTTTACTCCATGGTGGGGGATGCGTATGCAAGGGATGCCCCCAGATTTATTGCAATTTTTGGACGATGAAAGACACCTGTAGTCCTTTTCTATTTTATTTACATATATATATATATGTATGTATAGATGGTCATACATTTGTTACCCAAATCAAGTAACTAAGGCTAGTTACCAGTGGATCTAGTTTTATAACTGAAAGACATCAAACTATAATGAAAGTATCAAATTTTTAATACAATGACTCTTTTTTATAAAAACAACCTCAATCGTGTATTTTGTTCTACAAAAAATAGTAAGAATGACACTTCTAAAAAAACTCCACCCCAAACTGTAACCATGAGCAACAATTTGTAACCAAAATGACAAAATCATAACCAAAATGCTCAAATAATACATAAAATCACCAGCTACCTATTTTATGCTAACCATCTGGGTATACTTTTTTTTCTTCTCAAAAAGTCTTTTTACTATTTTTGTAGAAAAAATACAGAATTGATGTTTTTTTACAAAACAAGTCTTTGTATTACAAATTTGATCATCTCATTACAATTTGGTTCCTTTCAGTTACAAAAATAGATCCACAGGTAACTAACCTTAGTTACCTGACTCAGGTAACAAATATATGGCCCTATATATATACACAATATATATATATATATATATATATATATATATATATATAGTTAGGCTAGAATACACTTGAGTGTATTCGGAGCAGTATACACTCAAGTAGTTTTTCATGATGTAATAATTTCTTTTCAAAAAATTAATCCATTGATCTTCATAAACATCTTGTGAATAGCTCATATACAAAATTTGAGCACATTTGGACATTTCTAGGTCATGTTATAAAGACCGCAAAAATTATGCATTTCAAATTAGTTTCACGTGTTGATTTTGTTTCCCTCAGATGAATAACTTACACTCATCCAAATGGGCTCAAAATTTGTATGTAGCCTAGTTATAGTATGTAGGTGAAGATCAATGGTATACATTTTGCAAAAAATAGTCTTGATATGAAAATGCACTTGAGTGTATTCATGTGATCTGTAAACTCGAGTGTATTCTAGCCTGACTTTCTTTCTGTCTCTCTCTCTATATATATATGTAGATATCTATCTATCTATCTCTCTCTCTCTCTCTCTCTCTATATATATATATATATATATATATATATATATATATATATATATATATATATATATGGTGGTTTTTCCTACCCCTAGTTTGGGATATATGAGGAAACATATTTACTTCTATATGAGACATACTTTTTTAATACCATGATAGAAAAGAAAATATGGTGGGTGTATTTTATCCAATGAGTTTAGATATGCACAACATCCTCATTGAAGCATGACATGTATAGGAGGGGTTGGTCCTTATCTTTTTTATGGGTAGATGGCACTCATCAAGGGGTATCCCATCTTTAGTGGATAATGTGACTGCTCCCAATACACATTGTGACCATGATGATCATAATCTGTCACAAATGCCAGTAGAGTGGGATGTTTTCAAGGTCTTTTGAGGTCCAACTTAACGCTACATCAGAACCAATACTAGCATCCTATATCATTTCCATGGATCCAATCTGAGGTTGGTAACTATTCCATGACAAATGGGATTGTAGGAGTGTGAAGTGCATGTGATGGGTTTTAGCAATTTTTGGAGCAAGCCCATGATTCATGATAGTCACGTATATGTATATAATAAAATAACAACAACATGCATCTAGAAAAGTTCATATTTTGTTTCAAACTTACACCTACTATTCATCCTTTATTTTGTTTTTTCAGAATTGAGGGAAGCAAAAAGAAACCCTAGTTGGGAAGCGTGGTCAAAACCCTGATCGATGGGGGACAAAGGTGTCCAAAATGAAAAAATAGGACCCTGAAATAAAAAAAGAAAAAGAAAAATGAAGGGGCCAAAAATGGAAAATCACCTCGATCCTCACACCCAGAGTGGACAGATCAGGGTGATCCACTACCCTATTCCCAACTGGAAAGAGAAAAATGACAAACGAAAAGGAACAAACAATCTAAAAGATGGTCAATACTCAAAATAAAATAGTAAGAGTTTGACTCAAATCGAGTTGGCTTCCCAAATGGAGTCACCAGTCTATCACATCCCACCCAAAAGGGGACAAAAAATACAAATATTCGAGGAATAAAGCTCTACCCTTTTTGGTAGTGAAACATCACATAAAAATTGTTGGAGTGACCACCACATTTTGTATGAAAATGAGGAAAAAAGATAGACCGTGAGAGCCACAGTGTAAACTGGGTGATTATGGATGCATGATAAGAAAATAGAAAATAAAAGAAAAAATAAAGTTCAGATTCGGTAATATACTTACGAGTGGGGAAGGATTAGCACCCCGTCTCGCTCAGTAAACTGGTATTAAAACCCTATCGCGTTGTGAGAAAATTGAGTGATTCAAGATGGTTAGATTAATGAATATATGAAAACAAGATAAAAAGTGAATTTTATTGTGAGCGGGCTTTTGGGGATGAAGATGTTTGTGTCTTTCCTATTATGGTCCCAAAAGTCTTATTTTTTGTGTGTGTTATGGTCCTGATCACCTTAGAACCTCCCATGGCGGAGATTCATCATTAGTGACCAGGATCAATGCATAGGGTGTTAGATGATGAATAGCAATGGTGTGCTTAGAGAACTAGATTTGATTTTTAGAAGTAGTAGAAAATGACAATTATAAGAGTAATTAAGTAGTTATAGTAGATGGTAAATCAAAGTAGTAGATCAAGTCAGGCACAATAGTTATAGATTAGATAGAAACATATAACAAATCCAGTAGTTAGGTGCATTAGCTAAATCGTTTTATTATTCTATAAATCTAGCAAAACAAGTGGTGTGAAAAGAAGGATCTTCTGATCACAGACAACATGAAGAAGTAAGAGAGAGGCAGTTGCCACTCTAGCTTCAGGAGAGACGAGAGGGTCCTGGACTACATTGGGAATGGGATTCTATTAACAGGTAGATTTTAGGGTTCAATATTCTGGGCAAAACCTTCACGAAGTGGGGGTGGATAAACCAATGCACCACATGGGTCCCGTAGATCAAGGCGAACCGCCACGTAGCTCACAACTAATGGATCTGATCCACCCATGTCCTTGGGTGAAAGAAAGGAAATCTCATTTTCCCAGTAATTTTAGGAATGTTCTAGCAAAAGTCAAAGGAAACTTGCATATAAATATAAGCCAGAGTTATCTCTCAAGTTTTTCTAGAAAATAAACAAAAATAAGGAAATATTCTATTTCAATTAATTCAACTAGGAAATTTGTGAAAAATAGTCTATTATTGTAGAATTGAAGAACAATTACACTTTTGGTCTGATTGAAAGTTTCTTTATAGAAGAGCCTAAACTGGGTGAAAGTGGGTGAAAATGGGTGATTTAAATAGTCAGAAAAATATTGCAAATTGTGGGCAAAAAGATATATGTGGATATTGGGTAGGATATGGTTTTCATCATTATCTAGAGGTTCAAAATCAATCATGAATTTCTACTGAGTCAAAAAATGGTGTGTCAACAATTTGTTTGTAGCCAAGCATTAAACCCTAGCTACAAGCAATGTTGAGAGTCTTTTTGCATGTTGAAAATCAATGTAAAATTATAATGAATTTTTAGTTTACTTTATGTTCCAAGTTCAAAAACATATTTATAGTTGAAGAAATGGAACATCATATCATATGTAGTCACTTAGTTTAAACAAATACTATCATGATGCCAATAAAAGATATTAACTCAAATCATACAAGTAAGGAATACCACATATAATGTCAGTACGAGGATTACTAGTGTACTTTACTAGATTTTCAAGTCATAATATTAGTTTGACCTTGGGAAATAGGAAAATCTAGAGCCATGGATCATGGTCTTTGGTCAATTTTTACCGTGATCACATGCTTAATGATTTTTGATCATGGTGAGAGAAGAAGGATGTAGAGTCACATCAGCCATGGAGGATGACTGGAGGGGAAGAGGGAAAAAAGAATTGAGGGAGAGAGAGAGAGGTTAGGAATGTGCCGTATGGGATTGAGGTGTGTAGCAGACTTAAAAGAGGGTCTATAAAAAGTTCTGTTCATTCTTCCTGTGTGTTGTACTATTTTAACAATCCAACAGTCAATAATTTTTTAATGTAATTTCGAACTTCTTCCTTTGATTTCCATCAATCATTCATTTCAAAAGACTAGGCTAGGTGTTAGAATGAGATTTTAGTTTTATATATTTCCTTTGTTCCTATTTTTTCTTGATGTTGAGGGGAGGGGTGGGGGTGGGAAAAGTGAATGAGCGGTGGCCAAACTCTCTTTATGTAGCAAAATATCCAAAGATCATGTATCAATCAACCATTTGTTGGCTTTTTTGGATTGCCACATTCATATTTTGACGATACAAATATTTCCCAAATTGTATTACTAACATGTGTATTAAGTATTTCAGGTGATCAAGAAACTAAGTAAGATCCGACTATATAAACCATGTATATATGATGAGATACTTGCAAATAAAGTTGTACCATGTATTAATATATTTCTTTGTACACGTGTGTTTTTGTAAAAAATTATAGACATGATGTAAGGACAAGTGATGATCCTCCAATACCTACCCAAAACCCTACCCCACACTTACATGAAGATTTTAGGGTTGATAGGTTTCATATGAGTCATTAATATGACCTCATATACGTTGTAAATCTTTGCACAAAGTCCTTCTTGTTCGATAATTTTGTGGGCCGAGACACCCTTAGTCGAAGACTCAGAAAACCGAGAAATAGTTTTGCATATACAAAGTTCTGAGTCAATCTCGACTGAAAATATTGTGGATCAGAGAAAGTCAGTCAAAAGAAAAGTTTGACCAACAAAGAGCCGTTGCAAGGAGATTGATTGACGCATAGCCGTTGGAGCCCAATTTTGTTTTGGTCGATAATATTGTGGACCAAGACTCTTACGGTCGACAATATTGTGGATCAAGAATTATTCTGGAATTTTAGTTTGTTTACTATCAAATTAGCCATACAACTTAATTAAGTTTATCTTAATGAGTAATTGAATACTAAGAACACTCTAAATACTCCCTACAGGTACCCTAACCACTTGTAAACATTTCCTATGAATAGGAGTGGTCTTAGGGAACCTAGACATCAACTTTGTACACATTTTTGCACATTACATTGCAACAACATTTGATACATACTTGAGCATACTTGCCATCTTTTTCAAAGAGCTTAGGTCTAGTTTTTAAGTTGCTATCATTCTAAGCCCACACCCTTAACTCATCTATAGTATCCTATCCATCTAATACCACTTTGCATAAACCATTTTAGATTATATCGTCATCTCTTGTCCACAAGAGTTGAATTGTATGTTGTGAGCTTACTTTATTACTTTCTTTCTCCATTCTATTTCTTATTTGTTGTAGCACTCTTGGGCTACTTCTTAGAGTGAAGGATGTCTATGAACCTATGAGAATAAGGAGTCTTCTCAAATTGGTGCTCTTCCACTAGCCATTAAAGAATAGGTGAAGCAACGATGCTCTTCCGAGTCTGTCAAAGAAGAGGTAGATTGGTGTTCTTCCAAGTCTGTCAAAAAAGAGGTGAAGAGGGTGACCTTTCAACAGTTCATCAAAGAAGGTGTAGTTCTCCTTTAGCTATAAAGGATGGCTAGTCTTGTGCCACAAAAGTCAATTGTAAATTTTGTGTATTGTATATTGGTATATAAAAGGAATAAATCCTGGTTAAAAACAACTAGGCAATGTTGACTCTAGGTCAATGTTGACTCAAGGTCAAAATTGAATAAACCATTGTTTTGATGATGACTAAACCATTCCACTTATTTGTGTCTAATGCTTCTACTTGAGTGATTTCATATTAGGTATAGACACACTCCAAATGCCCTAACTTGCACATCTCAATTTGGAGAAAATACAAGTCAAAATCAATGCAAGTGCGTGTCTTTGGAATGTGATGTAAATCCCTTAGAATCATGTTGTAATTCACTTTAATGATTGTATGACTTGTAATTAAGCTTAAAAAAAATCAGGAGGACTTAAATTGAATATTTAAGAACTCAAAAGACATTTTCCAAAATTCACATCAGGTTGCTTATCTGTCAAGTTGCAAACTCGACCGATCTTGATTGGATCTTGACAATTGATCGGTCGAGTTTACATTTCACAGATATCGACCGATCCTCTGTAGACCAAAATCGATTTATGTGAATCCGTTGAGTTACCCCAGGACGAACCTGATCGATCACTTAAATTGGTCTTGTCGCATAGTGAGATCGGTCGAGTAACCTTTATAGAAACTCGACCGATTGCACTATATGGAAAAGTGCAAAAAAATGTTTCTAACCATTGTGGAGTTGCAAAAATAAAAAATATATCCGTTGCAAACCACAAAATGGCTATTTTCATTCTTAGGGGTTCCCAAAGGCTAAGAGGCATCCCCATCTACAAATAGGACCACTTAGGCTTCATTCCAAGGTTGAGCATTCAATGCAAAACTCTATATGAGGCTACTATTATATAGTTAAGTGATCCTACAACCTTCTCTCTCTTTGTAAACTTAATCACTTGCATCATCCATTAGAGTGAGTAGGAGATTTGTAAGATACCTAGTCCTACATGTATATCTTGTGAGGTTCTAACTTCCACCACCTCCCAATCTCTCATTCAACCATGAAGATGAAGGTTGTCTGTCTTGGCTAAGAGAGGTGCAGAAGAACAAGGGAAGGCGTCCCTTAGAGTAGAGATTCAAGGCTGAAGACTTGGCACAAGAGTGGGTAAGCCGTTGGTGAAGGTAGAAGACTCCTTGCTCAAGTGGGTAAGTCCTTGGTGAAAGCTTCACCGAGTAAAGGTGAAGTCAAAGGCTGAAGATCCAAGAAGAGTGGGTAATTGCTAGAAGGCTGAATACTTGTGAAAGAGTGGGTAAGTCCTTGGAGAAGGTCGGAGACTCATTGCAAAGTGGTTAATTCCTTGGTAAGGTTGAAGACTCTTTGTATTGGATAGGTAAGTCCTTTGGTGGGTCATGTGCTGTAACTCTTATAAGTGAATATATAGAGGACGACACACTTAGAAATCCTAGAGGTTGACCTCTCTAGGTAGTGGACTGACATACTCCTAGTTTGGAGTGTGGAACCACTCTACATAGCTTGTCACTTGGTGCTTGTTCAATCTCTCTCTCCCTTTCTCTGTATGTTTTAGTTACACTCAAGTTTCTTATTTAGCAACCTTATCTTGTGATATAACTTGAAGATCTAATGAATTTTGTTTAAGTGAATTCAGATCTATTCAACCCCCTCTAGAGCATCCAATCACCCATTCTAGGATCCAACAATTGGTATCAGGGTGGTTCTTCTCCAAGCATACTTTGACAAGTAGGATAAGATGGGTGACTACCAAGGAAGGAGATACTTGATCAACCTTCCAATCTTTGATGGGAGCAATTTCCTCTATTGGAAAAGAAGGATACAATTCTACATCCAAGGATTAAGTCTTGAGCTATGGAAAATGGTGGACCATCCATACAAGCTACCGGAGATGAAGATAGAAGAATGGAATGAAGCTATCATGAAGAAAGCCACCTTGAGTGTAAGAGCAATGAAAATCCTTTATTCCATCATGACCCCCACCAAGTTCAATCGGATGTCTTCTTGTGAGACAGCCTATGAGGTATGGACAAAGTTGTGCATCACTTATGAGGGGACAACTCAAGTAAAGGAAAGCAAAGTCTACATTCTCCAAGGGCTGCTTGAGAACTTCAAGATGGGAAAGGAGGATAAGATTGCCAACATGTACTCAAGACTCAACACAATTTTAAATGGCCTTGATGTCCTAGGTCATCCTATGAGTAGACGAGAGATCAACTCTAGGATCCTTAGAACTCTCCCCAAGATATGGGAACCCAAGGTGACTTCCATTGAAGAAGTAAGGTATGTTGATGATATCCTCATTGAAGAGCTCATTGGAAACCTACAAGCCCATGAAGTCACACTTAACAAAATAGAAGAAGTTGAAAGACAATAGGAGAAAGAGCTAAAGTGAACGAAGAAGGCTGAAAACAAGGATCAAATTGAAGTTATTATGGGACATGAATCTCCACACTCTCATGTTGATGAAGATGCCATGTACTACAAGGGTAGATTCCACAAAGGAAAGAATTCCTACTCTATATGGTGCCTCAAGTGTGGAAAGAAGGGTCACTTCAAGATTGATTGTCTACAAGGTAAGAAGACCCATCATCACAAAGAAAGAGAAGAGAAGTACAAGAAGAACGAGAAATGGCACAAGAGCTCAAGTGACTCCTCCGACTCAAGCTCAAGTGAAGAATCAAGTAGAGGATCTATCTCAAGCTCTAGTGATGAAGGAGAATGCCATTTCGCTTTTATGGCATCAACAAGTGAAGACTCAAATGAGATAAATCTAAACTCTTTAGATAAAAAACCTTTAATTGCTATCATTAATGCTACCCGTGCCTGTCTTAAGTCCTCTAAAAAGAAAAGGAAAATGATTGCTAGAATTGTTGATAATATGCATGTAGAATTAGATGATCTTGAACATGCTAATTCTTTCCTACTTGATGATAAAAATTCTTGTCTACACCAAGTAGACTCTCTTAAACTTAAAAAAGCTAATTTTCTTGATGAGATTAGATATCCGGAAGCTCAACCTCTTATGAGTAGTTCTAATGAAGAGCATACTTTAATTGTTGATTCTCTCATGCATGGTATTGATGTTCTTAGAACTGAAAACAAGGAAAAAGATTTTGTATTGCAAGGATTAGAATCTGAAAATGGTGTTTATCTTTCTAAGATTGTTGTGCTTAAAATAGAAAATGCCTCCTTGCTTTCTAAAATCAATGTGCTTGAATCTTGTTCTAGTTCTAGTAGTAGAGAGAATAATGTTGCTGCTCTTCATATTGATAGAGATTCTTATTTTACCCAAGCTCTTTTCTTAGAAAATGATCTTTTCCATGTTAGAGATAATATCAATCATTTATCTTCTACTATTACTTCTCTTATGAATGATAATCATAGTTTGAGATCTTCTTTGCAAAGATTCTTAGTTGGTAAAAATAATCTTAATGATATCCTACACCATACTACTAAACAAATTGGTAGACATGGTTTAGGGTATGATTGTATCCAAAGGAACAACAAAGGCAAATGACCTCCAATCTTCCATGGAGAATCCTCTAGTTCCAAGGCTATGGGCACATGCAACTATTGCAATGATATTGGCCATTATTCTACTTGTTGGCCATTTAGGAAAGCACCGAAGAGCACTAGGACTTGGGTTGCTAAGCTAACCCCTCCAGACCAAAAAATATGATTGGGGATTATTTCATCTTTCTTCTTGTAGGTACTTGCAAATGGGTTGACTTGAGCTATTGAATTGCAAATTGACTTCTCAATTCAGATCAAAGAAGAAAGGTGAGATGTGTAGAGGGTGACAACAAGTGAAAAAGAAATGGTTAACACTGAGGTAATGTTTTTTTGCTCATATCCAATAATATTGTGTTTTTCGAAGTTAGTGTGCACTATACATATGTTTTTTGAGTCAAAAGTGGTATTTTGTGTTTCTCTTCACACTCTTGCTCAAAAACTATTTCTAATGCTTTCATAGTGCATCACTAAAATGCTCACTTGTTTGGATATGACTTGTATTTTTATCTTTCCTCTAGATATGTTTTTCACATATATATATATATATATATATATATATATATATATATATATATATATATATATATGTGTGTGTGTGTGTGTGTGTGTGTGTGTGCTTTTTGACATCAGATTGATCGGCCGAGTTTGTCCTGATAAAAGCTCGACCGACCAATACCAATGGGTGTTTCCAATAGATGTCATTGGTCGGGTTGTCAATACACAAACTCGACCGACAACACTGTGCACAGAATATATAGTTGGCTTTTTGGATGAGAATTTCCCTCTCAACTAGATCTTCTCAGCCAATTGTTTTATTCTTTGTCACTCCCTATGGTACCTTTTATATGCACTCATTACCATATTTTTAAATTGCCTTTCTTGTTTACAACTCGATCTCTCTAATTTCTCTAAATTGGTATATCTATATCTTGAAATTACTTGCTTTGAGTTGCTTTGTAGGTTTTGATGATGATATCTTTGGATGTCTTGGTTGTGTCTAAATTGCTTCCGATGTGCTCAAACTTGCTACATCTATCTAGTAGTATATCTAGTTTTGGTACAGCCTTGAGGTTCTTAGTGGCAATCATCTTTTAGTAATGATGCATATTTATAGGTGAGTTTATCTTGAGTTGCTTGCATAACATTGTGATGCATGATATATAAAGCTACATTGTATGTAGAATTTGGAACATACTTGAAATTTTATGCAGATTTTTCTCCAGTGTCAGATTTAGATGTAAGACTAGTGTTTTTTATGCAGAAACGGCCTTTTGAGCAAGACTCATTGCTATTAAATGAGCCGTGACACTTTTTGGGTGAATTCCGTCATCTTGAGGGTTAAAATTATGATTTATTATTCTGTAGCACTTTATTTTTCCTTGTTATATGCTAGAATCACATCTAGAGTTGTATAAATGCATACTTTAATTTGTTTTCTTTCTATGTTTGGACAAGCCCGAGTTTTTTCTCTTCTACTCTCCTTTTATTATATTTTGTTATTTACTTTCTTTTAACAAGTGATGTTTCTTATCGCTTTAAACCCCCACTTTTTGAAATGACAAAGGGGGAGAAGGCACCTATCTTCTTTTGACAAAGGGGGAGAAGAAGCATGTCTTTCATGTAAAGGGGAGAAGGTAAAAGGGAGAAGAGATATATGTCTAGAACATATATGAGTAGAAGACATAGTATTCTATAAATGTTATGAAAGGTAACCATGCAGGAGAAACAACATCAATTGATGGGGAGTATATAACTCCATGAGCATCAATTGAGGGGGAGCATATGAACTCAATTTGATTGAAACCCCTAGGTTTCTCCAAAGGTATGACTTTAATTAAAAGATTTCAATACATTTATGGAATGGTTTGTCATCTTCATAAAGGGGGAGAATGTTGACTCTAGGTCAATGTCAGCTCAAGGTATAAATTGAGTAAACCCTTGTTTTGATGATGACTAAACAATTTCACTTATTTGTGTCTAATGCTTCTACTTGAGTGATTTCAGATTAGGTATAGACACACTCCAAATGCCCTACCTTGAACATCTTAACTTGGAGAAAAGATAAGTCAAAATTAATGCAAGTGCGAGTTTTTGGAATATGATGTAAATCCCTTAGAATCATGTTGTAAATCACTTGTAATGATTGTATGACTTGTAATTAAGCTTAGAAAAAATCAGGAGCACTAAAATTGAAAGAAAAAATTAGGAGCACTTAAATCGAATATTTAAGCACTCAAAAGCCATTTTCAAAATTCACATCAGGCTATTTATCGGTCGAGTTGCAAACTAAATCAATCCTGATTGGATCTTGACTTTTGATTGGTCAAGTTTACACTTCATAAAACTAGACCGATCCCTTTGTAGACCAAAATTATTTATGTGAATCCATCGAGTTACCCCAACACAAACTCAACCGATGGCTTAAATTGGTCTTGTCGAATAGTGGGATCGACCGAGTTACCTTTATAGAAACTCGACCGATTGTATTGTACAAAAAAGTGCAGAAAGGTGTTTCCAATCATTGTGGAGTTGAAAAAATAAAAAATATATCTGTTGCAAGCCACAAAATGGTTAGTTTTCATTCTTAAGTGTTCCCAAAGGCTAAGTGGCATCCCCATCCCCTTACGCTACATTCTAAGGTTGATCATTCAATGCAAAACTCTATATGAGGTTCCTATTCTATAGTTGAGTGATCGTACAACCTCCTCTCTCTGTAAGCTTAATTACTTACATCATCCATTAGAGTGAGTAGGAGATTTGTATGAGAGCTAGTCCTACATGTATATCTTGTGAGGGTCCCACTTCCAGCACCTCCCTATCACTCATTCAACCATGAAGATGAAGGCTCTCTCTCTTGGCTAAGAGAGGTGAAGAAGAACAAGGGAAGACATCCCTTGGTGAAGAGATTCAAGGCTAAAGACTTGGAGCAAGAGTGGGTAAGCCCTTGGTGAAGGTAAAACACTCCTTTCTCAAGTGAGTAATTCCTTGGTGAAAGCTTCTCCGAGTGAAGGTGAAGTGAAGGGCTGAAGATCCAAGAAGAGTGGGTAATTCCTAGAAGGCTGAAGACTTGTGAAGGAATGGGTAAGTCCTTGGAGAAGGATGAAGACTCGTTGTAAAGCGGGTAAGTCCTTTGTAAGGTTGAAGACTCTTTGTATTTCATAGGTAAGTCCTTTGGTGGGGCATGTGTTGTAACTCTTATAAGTGAATATATAGAGGAAGACACACTTACAAATCCTAGAGGTTGACCTCTCTAGGTAGTATACTGACATACTCCTAGTTTGGAGTGTGGAACCACTCTACATAGCTTGTCACTTGGTGCTTGTTTAATCTCTATCTCTCTTACTATGTATGTTTTAAATGTACTCAAATTTCCTATTTAGAAACCTTATCTTGTGATATAACTTGAAGGTCTAATGAATTTTGTTTAAGTGAATTCAACTCTATTCACCCCCTCTAGAGCATCCAATCACCCATTCTAGGATCCAACATGTAGTGTACTGATGTCATTTGACAAAACCACTCTAAATCTATGTCTCTTATGGTTGCCTCATTTGCTTTATATTTCCCTTGTACTTTAAGTAAAACAATTTTATTTGGTTAAAATTATCTTAAATCTCTATTCACCCTCTCTAGATCTTTTTATTTGGTATCAGAGTAGGTCTTCAAGGATCCCTAACAATTCTTGAGGCATGGTGGAGAATGTGACTAGCTGCTTCAACTTATGAGGAGCTTATGGGAGCATGCCACCCATGTTTGATGGGTCCAACTACACATACTAGAATAGGAGGATACAATTCTACCTTCAAGGAATAAGATTCAACTTATAGAAGATGATTGCTATATCGTACACACTTCCATCCATAGAGATAGAACAATGGGTTGTGAAAATGGTAAAGAAAGACACACCTAATGCAAAGGTTGTAAGCATACTTTATTATTATTTATTTTGTAGCAAATTTAATCATATATCTAATTGTAAAATGGATTATGAGATATGGAATAAACTCTTGGTAACTCATGAGGGCACTATACAAGTAAAGAACACTAAAATTAGTATGTACAATAGAAATTTGAATTATTTTGTATTAGATCTATCGAGAGCATTGTAGAAATGTATGCTATATTTTATAACATTGTTAACAACCTAATTGCATTGCAGAAGAACATAAGCAAGGAAGATCAAGTAGACAAGATACTTATATCATTGCCTCCTAGATACAAGTCAAAGGTTATCTCTATCGAGGAAGCTAACCATCTTACAACACTAAAGATGGAGCATCTCATCAAGAATCTAGATATGCATGAAGTCACCCTTGAGGAGGAAGAAAAAGTGGAAACAAAACAACAAATGGAGAGAATGAATGATCTTTCTTTCAAAGATGCCACCAAAGCATCATCAAGAAATATCATTAAAGAAAGTAGTGACACATGTGATGAAGATGATGAAAGAATTTTGATTGTAGATGGGATAAAATATAAGAGATCTTGATCTGACAAAACTCATAGTGTCCCTTCTTCTTCCAGGTGCTTTGAATGTGGAAAAAAGGCCAATTGGTTTTTGAATGCCCAAAACTCAAGAAAGGCAAGAAGTCCTCATTCAAAAAGAAAGACAAAGCCTACTTTGCTGGATGGGACCAATCAAGTAATGATGGTGAAAGCAACAAAGAGGAGGCGGTATAATGTCTCATGGAAATAACAAATGAACATGAAACTAATGAGGTAAGTATTTTTGATTTATCTAAAGAAGAATTAGTAGGCAGTCTTGAAGAATTTCATGATAAATATATTGATTGTAAGAAACAAAAGAGGAAACTTTCCAAAACTAATGATGAAATTAATGTTAATATAAGCTATCTTATTTCTATAAAAGATGATTTAAAACTTTCAAATATTGCATTTAAAGAATCTATTGAGAGCTATAAGGCTACATTACTTGTTCTAAAAACAACAATAATATTCTCTCTTAAGAAAATGTTGATATGCTTGTTGAACTAAATGATTATCAAACTCAACCTATCTTATGCACACACTCCGATTATGATGTTTAGGTAAAATAAAGAGATACTTTAGTTTCGAATCTTTCTCAACTTGATTTGGATATAACTAAAAATCTTATTGAAAATATTGAATTACAAAAAAAAATTTCTAGATTAATGCAAGGAAATAAAAGTCTTGATAACATCTTAGACAATGTTTCGAAACAAGTAGGAAGGAGAGGTTTATGATATGTACCAAAGAACAAATTCTCACATTACATTGCAACAACATTTGATACATACTTGACCATACTTTCCATCATTTTCAAAGAGCTTTTCCAGTACTTCAAGTTGCTTTAATTCAAAACTTAAGCCCTTAGCTCAGCTATAGTATCCTCTCCACCTAATACTACTTTGCTTAAACCATTTTAGAGTGGATCATCATCACTTGTCCATAAGAGCTGAATTGTATCTAGTGAGCTTACTTTGTTACTTTCTTTTTTCCATTCTATTTCTTCTTTGTTGTATTACTATTAGGCTACTTCTTGGAGTGAAATCTGTCTAGGAACATGTGAAAAGAAGGAGTCTTCTCAACTTGGTGCTCTTCCAAATGTCATTAAAGAAGAGGTGAAGCAATGGTGCTCTTCCAAGTCTTCCAAAGAAGAGGTGGATCGGTGCTCTTCCAAGTCCATAAAAGAAGAGGTGAGGAGTGTGACCTTCCAACGACCTGTCAAAGAAGGTGTAATTCTACTTGAGGTGAAAATGAGGGTTAGGCTTGTGCCACAAAAGACACTAATTTTTTTGTATTGTGTGTCGGTATATAAAAGGAATAAAATACATGATTTAGAAATCTTGGTTGGAAATAACTAGGTAGTGGATTGACGTCATTTGGTGAAACCACACTAAACTTTTATCTCTTATGGTTGCATCCTTTACTTTATATATTCACTGTACTTTAAGTAAATTAATTTTATTTGGTTAAAACTATCATAAAGCTCTATTCACCCCGCTATATCTTTTCACATTTTTGTATTTCTCCAGTAATGGTTAAACATGTGGGTGAAAATGACATTGTAAAATCTACTCCCTTATATCTAAAACATAAGTACATTGTTCCATGGCCAAATCCAAGTGTGTGTGTGATCATTGTTTAGTGTGTGTGATCACTATTTAATAGACATGACAAGAAAAAAATTAAAGGTTGTGCATAAACATATCACATTCATTAATAATCAAATCATGCATGGGCAAACAAAACAATTAATCTCTAGGGTGGATTGACCTTACCCACCATGACGATTATGCTTATTACCAAATTTTGAATTGACTCCCTAAAATACCTTCAAAGAAAGTCATAAACCTTTATACTTAACCATAAGGAAAGATATATATATTTGTGGTTTCCCACCCTCTAAAAAAAGTTTGACAAAATATTATCACTACGTCAAATATTATAACTCCCCAAATAAATCGTGACAATACTACTTGCCTAGGTTAAAATAAAACTGTGCACTAAATACCAAATACAATTTTAGTCATTTATAATTATATATATATATATCTAACCACAACTTCAAAGGCTACATATGTTTGACCATTGCTTCCCTAGAATTTAATTTTATCTTGCATAAGAAATCCCATAATAACTCTATTTGACTATTCAAACAACTTTCTTATCAAGACATATATTAAGTTCCACATAATCCTTTCCAAAAGCCATAAAGAGTTTTTTCATATAACAATATAATTCCATCTCAAGATATGATTTATATTTCCGAAAAAATCATTAGTGTCAATAATGCTTTCGAATACCCATCAAAGGACTTTACCATGGAAAAAATAATGCTTTAAAATTATATTTTTACATCCATTTGTCTAATAAGAAATATTTGACCAACAATAAAAGTTAAATTTCCCCTTTTGTCATATAATTAATTTCTTCATCTAAGCTTAATTTAAAAAGTAGGAAATGTCACAATTTAATAAAATTGTCAAACATGAAGGCAACTTTACTCTAATTTCAAAAATTTGTATCTTCTAAACTTTTAGTATAAATGAATCCAAATTTTGGGATTTTTTTTCATATCTAAGTAATGTACATCCTAAACAAAAATGGTGTCAAAAATAAATTTGTTTACCCCCTGAAAAATATTCACTCAATCTTTATAATGGCCTATCCTCAAAATAAGTTATCCACTATTTATTAAAATTTTACTAAAATTCAAATAATATGTAAAAGGATCTCGTTTATATTTCACCTAGTTTAGGCAAGGGAATATTGATATATTAAATTTTTATAGTTGTACTAAATTAATGTAAATCACTTGTACCATCGAATCTACTTCAAGTATAATTATTATATAAATTATTTGAACAATCAACCAATCTCTGACCGGTCCAAAATTGTATCTAAAGCTTCAATATCATCAAAACAACTTTCTCACCATGTTTCATTTCATCCAAATATAAATCCGTTTACCCATCCAACTGAAATAGCACAAAAGTTTACCATTTAAACCCATATGATTTTATTATCATTCAAAAAACTCTCTATATATGTCTCAAATCTTAACCATGCATAACTATAGTTCTTGATTATAAGCTCATATTCAACTTTTGGGTCATTCATAAACACCAAAACCTCAAATTCACAAGATGATCTAACATTGACTCATTATCTCACATAACATCATCATAAAATTTTATATCCCATTTGATCCATATATTTATATTATTCCTTGTTACTATTAGTCGGTCATCATATATGGCCTAATACCCATAAGCAGCGAAAACTTTAGAGATATACATTGGAATATAAAATCATCAAAATCAATATTGTTACATCTTACCCACCTTACAAGGAATTTTTTTCTCAAAGTTTAAAAATATCCTCAAAAGACTGGGACCATATCTACCATATCATATTCTCTTATTTACTATAATTATAAGCATGATGTAGTCACAATAATCCTATTCAATTAGAGTTCAAAAGATCATAGTTCATCAGTTCCTAATACAAAGTCCAAATTTGAGTCATATCAATATCACATAAAGATCAAGATCAAGAGTCAAGATTAAACACCATAGGTCAATTTTTTAAAGTTAGGGTATCAACCCTTATTAAAATTGACATCATCATCAATATTATTCTCATCTAGTCGAGATTCAAGGTTTACATTTCAGCAACATTTCAAGCTCAAATTCTAGGGTGAAAGATCAAAAGTTGGATGGTGAGTTTATAGATAGACATGATATAGCTCGCTGATTCAAATGTTGAGTCACATTTTCAAAATTTTTGAGGTGCCATTGATTCAATCCAGGCCCTAAGTATGGTCATTCATCTACAAACAAATGTCCAACAATATTTTGAGATTCAACATTGATTTCTTCATCAAGTGTATTTGAGGTGGATGAATGATCCAAAATTATGTCATTTTAGGAAAAGCCTATGCATGCATTCAACATTATCATTGACTCATGATTTCAAGATCCATGTTTTGGGTCAAATAGATCATATTGCAAGATTTTACCATTTTTTCAAATAATAAAAATATGTGCATTCAAGGAATATTCAAATATCATGATTTTATTCCTTCCTCTCATGGATGAAATAAGGGGTGGATAAAGAATAGACGCATAATTTTGGGCTTTCAACATCCATTTTATTCTAAGATATGATGAATATTTGAAATTTCCTAAAATTTTGAAGATCAAGTTTACTTGAAAGGAATTATAGTCAATAGGGGCGTTTTAACTAAAAGATATTATGTATAGGTTCCTTCACTTGGAGTAGACCATCATTATATAGATCTTGAGTATTATTCAAGTATATCAAGGATTATTTATTCAAAGAGTACCTTCAGTATAGTTTGAGTAAAAGGTTAGCTCATCTTTGTCAACTTTTCATATTTATTTGAATATTATTTATTTCCTCTAATATAAGCCAAGAAATATAGCGAAGAGAGAGATGATAAGGGCTCATCCTAACCCAATTTAATGGGTGGTCTCATGTATTCCTTAGGGAAAATATTAGATGATGTATGACTCTAAAAAAATTCAAATGAGGACCTTTAGGTCCATTTCTTAATAAACTAAGGCCATGTAGAGTGGGGAACCTCAATCACTGTTGCTGGAGAGATAGGAGATAATTACTAGCCAAAAACCTGAGCCTAGACACCTAAAATGTTACCATTGTGGACCTCTTAGGATTTCCTAGGTTTATTTGAGATCTAAAATTTAAATAATGATCATATATAAGATGTGTGCATTGCTCTATACCAACTATTGCGGGACAGTTCTTACCCCAAGAAGAATTCCACTTCCTAATCAGTGGTAAATGGGCTTAAGTGCCCATCTCTAAGCTGCCCACAATCACTCATACAAAATACAAGAAAATAAAATAAAAGTTATCAGAAACATAAAAGGTTTATAATAACTAACCAACCTCATTTAGATCATCCCTTAGGATTCAATGTACTTGTATTTATCATCAAAGCAGTTGAGTCTAGAAACAAATCTTAGTCATCTCTTTATGAGCGATCATATTTTTTGAATAGGGTAAAATCATGACATGCAGTTAGTGTAAATGAACAGGTATGTTGTCGATGACAAGGTAAAATTGCATAATAAAAATAGTCTCTTCACATTATATAAATAAACAAGAACACATTTTAAATTAATGAAAATTCTTCAAGAAAACACCATCCATTTTATCTAATTGTTCCATTATATGATTTAATGGCATTTGTTTTCCTATACTACCTAGGTTTAAGGATATTTGTATTGAACGGTGTCCACACCAAAAAGGTGAGGGTCTTTTGACCTCCACATTGGATCCATTAATTGCACCCCTAGGCGTGTATCTTTTTGTGTTGTTGAACATTAGGCCCTGGCGTCACCCCTAGGCAAGGTCTTCTTTATACCCATGCATTGAACCCTTTCTACACCCAATAGAGTGTGTCTTTTGTAAATTGAAAATTGATGTCAAAGTATAATGAATTTTTAGTTTACTTTATGTTCAAAGTTCTAAAATATATTATAGTTGGAAAATGGAATATCATATCGTAGGTATCACTTAGTTCAAATAAGTACTATCATATGCTAAGAGAAGATACTAATTCACATCATACAAGAAAGAAATACCATATATAATGTCAATATGAGTCATAAGATTTGTGAAACCCTTGGGGAAGGGAAAATTAGATTCATGTATTGTGGTTTGTGGTCAATGTTAATAATAATCACATGCTCAAAATTGTTGATAGCGGTGAGAGAGGAAGGTTGTAGAGGAACAATAGCCAATGTGATAGGATGGGTGGTGAGCAAGAGGGTAAAGATTAAAGAATAATAGAGGGAGATACAGAGAGGTCAAGAATGTGCCGTCTGAGATTGGGGGTATGAGGTAGACCCAAAGGAGGGTCTATATATAGGTAACATGGATGTAGTGTTAGTTATTCTCTCTGTGCGTTGTACTATTTCTAGCAATCTAAGAGTCAAGAAATTTCTAATATGATTCTAAATTTAATCTTTTTGATTTACTTCAAGAATTGATTGCAAAACACTAGGCTAGATGTAAGGATGATATTTCAATTTTATTTATTTCCTTCATATTATTTTTTCTAGATGTTATGGGGTGTGGGAAAGAAGTGGATGAAAATGGTGAAACATCCTTTATATAGTACAATAGACAAAGATAATTCTACTCCATCAGGTCTGAAACATAATTACATTGTCCCATGACCAAGCTCAAGTGTGTATGATCACTGATTATTAGACACGACAACTTGAAAATCAAGGTCTAATGTATAAATATATCACACTAATTAAATATTAGGCCAAACTTGGTCAAACAAAACAACTAATCTCCTGAGTGCATTGACCATGCTATGCCATGATTATTACATTTGCTACCAAATTTTATGTTGACTCACAAAGATACCTTAAAGGCAAGAAGTAAATTTTTTCCTAATTAACTATAAGGAAAAACATATATTTGTGGTTGCCAATCCCTCTCCCAAAAAGTTTGAAAAAATATTGTATATGCCTCAAATATGATAACTCCTCAAATAAATCATGTCTGTATCACTTGATAAATTAAAATAAAACTTCACACATTAAATACTAAATACTAATTTAATCATTTAAAACTTTATATTTTTATAACCAAAATTGCAAAGGATAAGGATGTTTAACCATTGATTCATTATAATTTAATTTCATCTTGCATAAATAGAAACCCATATAGATTAGTTTGATCATTTAAACAACTACTTTCTAAGGCATATATTATGTTCCTCGATGTAATTAATCCTTTCTGAAACATATGGAAATCTTTTTCATTTATCAAAATATTTCCACCTCAAGAAGTGATTTATATTCTTTGAAAAAATAGTAAACCTTAGAGTTGTCCATTGGGTTATAAATCTTGAAAATTGAGGCTGGCACATCCTTCCCTCCCAAAAGGGATTTTTGTCCCCAAGATCTAAAAATATCCTCAAAATAATGGGTCATATCATTTCCTCTTTCATACTAGAATTATAATCATGTAGTCAAAGTAGTCACCTATAATATCATATTGGTCAATTATAGTTTAAAAGATCATAATTCATCAATTTCTAACATGGAGCCCCATTTGAGTCACATCAATATCAAGTAAAGATCAGGATCATGATTCAAGATCAAACACCATGTATTAATTATTCAAAGTTAGTGTATCAATCCCTATTCAAAATTGGCATCATCATCAAGATTTTTCTCATCCAGTAGATATTCGTGGTTTATATTTCGACAACATTTCAAGCTCCAATTTTAGGGCTAGAGGTCAAAAAATGGATTTTAAGTTTGTAGATTGACATGATATAGCCCTCTTATTCAAATGTAGAGTCATATTTTCAAAATTTGTGATTCAAGGGTCAAGATTATGATTAAAAATATTTTGGGTCCAATCATTCAAGGGTAGGGTTTTGATTCATATTCAAACCGTAGGTATTGTCATTCATCATAAACAACAATGTTGCAATATTTTGAGATTTTAGTATCAATTTCATCACCAAGTATATTCAAGGTGGATGAATGATCCAGACCTAGGTCATTGTTAAGGAAACTAACCCAATGCATGTATTCAACATCACCATAATGCAAGATTTTGATATCTAAGTTTTGGGTCAAAGATATCACACTATAATCAATTTCCATTTTCTTTCTTTCTAAACAATAAAAAATATGTGCTTTAAATATATATTAAAATATCATGATTTCTTTCCTTCCTCTCAATTATGAACTAAGGCATGCTTCATAAATAGACACATAATTTTGGGAATTCAACATATATTTAATTCTAAGATATGATCCAAGTCTAATATCTTCTATAGTTTGAAGACCAAGTTAACTTGAAAGTCATTGTAGTCAATAGGGGCCTTTCAACTACAAGAGTTTATGTACATATTCCTTCACTTGGAGTAGACCATCATACTTAAGATCTTGAGTATCTTCAAGTATATCAAGGTTGCATTATTCAAAGAATACCTTAAATATAGTTTAAGTCACAAGTCAAATGATCTTGGTTCAAATTTTCAAATTTATTTGAATTTTGGTAACTTCCCACACCACCAAAATAGAAAGAGTATAGACAAGACATCTAGTAGGAAAGAGAGAGAGATGGTAAATACTCACCCTAGATCAATCTAATGGGTGGTCTCAACTATTCCTTAGGGAAAATATGGGATGATGGAAGACTCTAAAAGTTTTAAAGGAGAACCTTTAGGTCCATTTCTGGATTAACTAAGGCCTAGTAGAGAGGGGAACCTTAGACACCATTCTGATATAGATAGGATGTGATTACTAGTCAGAAATATGAGCCCATACACCTCAATTTTCACTATTATTGTACTAGGTTTGTTTGAGATCTAAAATTTTAAACAACAATCATGTAGAGGTTGTGTGTGCTATTTTAATACAAATTATCATGGGGTAGTTCTTACCCCAATCCATTCCCACTGGATAGACAATGGTAAAGGGTCTAAGTGACCATATATTAGAAGCCCACAATCTTGCACACAATATACATGAAAATCAAATAAAATTGTTTAGAAACATAAAAAGTTTTGCGAGACTAACCAACCTGATTTAGATTCTCCCTCCTGATTCATTGTACTTATATTTGTCATCAGAGTAGTCAAGTGAGGAGCTTGATATTAGTCATCTCTTTGTAGTGATCATGTTTTTCTAAAAGGAGAAAATCAAGACACTTACTCGGTGCAAATGCCCATGTATGTTGTCATAATTTCATATAAGAAAGGGCTTTTGGAATTTATATAAATAAACATGAGAAAATTTTATATTACTGAATATTCTTCAAGAAAACATCATTTTTTTTATGTTAATTTTCCTTTATATGGCTTTATGGTCATTATTTATCTTTACCACCTGGGTTCAAGAGCATGGGTATTGAGCCCTATCCACACCCAAAGGTGAGGGTCTTTTTACCTCCACATTAGATCCATTTACTGCACCCCTAGGTGTGGATTCTTTTTGTTGATGTACATTAGGCCCTTTCATCACCCCTAGGTGAGGGCTTGTTTGCACCCATGCATTAAACCCTAGATAAACCCCATGGTGATGGTCTTTTTGTAGCTATAAAATCGATGCTAAATTATAATGGATGTTTTGTTTACATTAGGTATAGATATTTGAAATATATCTATAGTTGGGATAATGGAAAATCATATCATCAGTAGTCACTTAGTACAAACAAGTTATATCATATGTCAAGAGAAGATACTAAATCACATCATACAACCAAGAAATGTCATATATAATGTCAATTTAAGGATAACAAGCATACCTTTACTAGATTTTTGAGTCATAAGATTGGTTAGACCCTTAGGGAAGAGGAAAATCCAGAGCCATGGATCTCGATCTTTGGTCTATGTTAACTATGATCACACTCTCAATGATTGTTTATCGTGGCCAGAAGGGAAGGATGTAGAGGCACAACATTCACGATGTTAAGCTAGATGAAGAGGAAGAGGGAAAAGAAGAATAGAGGGAGAGAGATGTTAGAAATGTGTCATCTGGGATCTGGGGTGTCACTGTGAGGCAAACTCAAAGGTGGGGGGGGTCTACATATTATTAAAAGGGATAGAGTGTTGTTCCTTCTCCCTATGAGTTGTACTATTTCTAGGAATCCCAATGTCAATGGTGTATTCTAGACATTTGATTACCATCTAGCATTGATTGCAAAAGACTAGGCTAGGTGTTAGGATGAGATTTCAATTTTATTTCTTTCCTACACTATTAATTTTTCTATATGTTGTGGGAGGGGTAGAAAAGTGTATGAGCAGTGGTCAAAATTCCTTTAGATAGCACAATACTCAAATATATGGGGTCAATTGGCCTTTCTATATTTCTCAAATCACAACTTTGGTCAAATATGTGGGAGAAAAAGGCATTGGATACTCTACTCCCTTAGGTCTAAACATAAATGCATTGTATCATGGACAAATCCAAATGTGTCTGATCATTGCTTAATAGACACGACAAGTGAAAGATTAAGGGTCGGTGCATGAACAAATCACACTCATTAATAATTAGATCAAATTGGTAAAACAAAATAACTAAACTCTTGATTGTATTGATCATGCCACACCATGATGATTATGTTTCTTATCTAATTTTGATTTGACTTCTAAGATACCTTCAAAGTGAGCTGTAAACCTTTCCTAGTTCACCATAAGGAAAAACATACACATGTGATTGCTAACCCATTTCTCAAAAAGTTATACAAAGTATTATCATTGCATTAAATATTATAACTCCTCAAATAAATCACGACCATTAGTTGCCTAGATTAAAATAAACATCGTGCATTAAACCAAATACCATTTTAGTCATTTAAATATTCATATATTTCTAACCACAACTACAAAGGCTACAAATGTTTGGCCATTACTTCCTTGTAATTTAATTTCATCTTACATAAAAAACCCACTTGGTTTGATCATTCAAACAACTTTCTTGTAAAGGCATATATTGAGTCCCACAAGGTAAAAAATCCTTTCCAAAACACATAAAAATGTTTTTTTTTCATATAATAAAATATTTCCAGCTCAACATATGATTTATATTCCCTAAATAAATTTATAAGTGTCATTACTACTTGGAAATACTCATCAAAAAACTTTTCCATAGCAACAAAAATGCTTTAAATTATATTTTATATTCATTTATCCAATAAAAATATTTGACCACAAAGAAAAAATAAATAAATTCTCCCTTTGACCATGTAATTGATTTCTTCCTCTATGGTGTTTTTAAAAGGTAACAAATTCCATAATTTTATGAAATTGTCAAAATCTAAGGCAACTTTAGTCCAAAATCAAAACATCATATCTTTTAAACACTACAACATCTGGAAATTTCTTTATATCCATGTAATGTACATATTGTAAAAAAATGATAGGAAAATAAATTTGTTTGCCCCACCAAAATATTTATTACCATATATTTCTTGGAAAGACATATCCTCAAATCAATTATCCATTATTTTTTCAAACTTAACGAAAAATCAAAATTATACTTAAAACGATCCAGTTTGAGTTTCACCTGATTTGGGCATGGGAATATCAAGATATTAATCTGTTACTATTGTACTCAAATAACATAAATGATTTAGAACCATCACATCTAGTTTGACTATATTTCTCATATAATTTATTTGAACCATCAAACAATATTGCAAATCATCTAAATTTGTATCTAAAACTTCAACATTATCAAAATAGTTGTCTCACTAAGTTTCACCGGAACATAAATTCTTTTACCCATCCAACTAAAATATCACTAAAAGTTATCATTTTAAACCCATATAATTCATTTCTATTCAAACAAACTCCAAAAATTCTCAAATATTTACCACAACTCTAATTACGATAATAAGCTTCATGGCCAACTTCTGCTCATCCATTGACACCCAAACCCAAAATTCATAAGATTACATCAGATTGACTCCTTATCACACATATATGGCATCATCACAAAATTGTTTCTCCTATTTTGGTCCATATTTCTATATTATTCCTTAAGGTACCATTAGCTGGTCATCATATTGGGCCTAAATCTCATAAGTGGGGAAAATCTCTGAGATATTTATTGAGGTTATACAATCCTAACAATCAAGGTTGCACATTGTCATCTTGGTGCATGCCTCTTTCGAATACATGACCTCAAACAATACAAGGGTTACTAGGCCCATGATAAGAACTATTACTTGTTTCTCATGTTTCTATTTCCATAGGATCATTGGTCTTCCATATGTCCAAAGGGTGTGCCAAATGCCCTACAAGATTTTCTGTCTTTTTTTATTTGGGATTTTTATACCTCTCTTGGATGTATGACCTCATGATGTAGGAGGGGTGATTAGGCCCACTATCAGAACCATTAATTGGTAATCATGTGGATTTTACCATAGGATCATTGGTGGTCCTAATGTCCAAAGGGTGCGACACACACCCCACAAGATTTTCTTTGTCTTTTTTTTGCATTTGGGTTTTTCTTTGCAAGTCTCTCTCGTATGTGTGAATTCAGACCATAATAGTGGTGGTTCGGCTCATGATTGCAACTGTTACTTGGTGATCATATAACTCATTATCCTAGGATCATTTGACCATCCACATGTCCAAAGGATGTTTCACATACATCTTAAAGTTTTCAATCTATGTTTTTTTCATCAATGATGCCATTTCTTGACATGACTCTACTACTCTGTAAGATCCCTTGCCATGATAGATGTGATTGCAACCATGATAAAAACCATTACTTTATGATCATGTGACCCATAACCCTATAATCATTGGTTTTTTACACACCCAAGGGGTGTCCCACAAATTTACGTTCTCCCTTTTTGTTGTACATTTTTAGACAATAAGGAGAGGTGGTGACAGATCAACTTGATCAGATATCCAGGAAAAAGGAGGGCTAGTTCCTTGAAAATGCTTGAATGAAGGTCATGGTTGTCATACTTGATTTCTATTTTCATCTTAAAGGTGTCACATCATCATAACATATTTCCCCTATCAAAGCCTTCAAATTGTTTTCATTTTTCCTATCGTTGAGGATAACTTGCATTCTTATTACTTTCTTTCCTGTCTCTTTATGGTTTTTGTCTTTTAAAGGTCATTTTTTCATCCCCTCTAAATAAAACAAGAGTTCGTAATACAAAAAAAATCTAAAGAGAAAAATAAAAAAAATCATTGGCATCTACCAAAGAGTAAGCCCCACCAATGCATCTTTGCAATGACACAATTATTCACTGTACTGCATATAAAAATTTATGTCAGGACTTAATGCATTGTGATCATGTAGGTTGCTTATAGATAAATTACCAAACATTTTTAGGGAATTATATTAATATTTTGCAACATTTCTTTCTTTTTTAAATATCACATGATTTTGAACATTCTTGCGTTGCCCTTTTTATTTTTAAATGAGTTTTGAGATTTTTGAACAATATATACATGGATTTAGGTAGTAGTGCAAATATGAAAGCGTCCACCTATTTTAGTGATCACTACATGTATGAAGTTCAAAAAGGTGCTATCTCAATAAAGGATAAGCCCCTTCAGAAGGGTGTTGCTACTTCTAACTAAGGGTTAAGACAATTCAATATGCATGGGGATCCCTCCCATGCGAGTATCCCTCCATTTGTTGGCTCCTTGGTGCATAAGGCTTGAGGGGAATGAATTAGCTTACTCCTATGATTACAATCTTCCTATGTTTTTATTGTATGGATGAGCTTCTAGGAAATCCGCCATAGCCTTTCCCTTCACATATTTCTTGAATCAATATTCTTTCTAGTTAAAAGAATAACATAGACCATATGTTCAATCAACCTGATAACATTGGTCTTTCCATTAAGAACTTGAAAGGGTCTATTCTTGAGATTAACTTGATCTGATTACTAATCACGAGTAGCCTAGATTTTGGTAGAAAAGACCAAAGCGCAACACAAATTGGTTTTGAATTGGCAAATAGTTCTTTTATTTTGCCTTTACAAATATTAGACATACATATTATAATGAATTATCCTTTCCCTATTTATTCTCTTGTGCTAAAGTTGCTTTTAGAGAATTGTTGTAGGGAAACATGACATTGGAAAAAACCATCTACTACCTATACTTGATACTCATACTGGTATTCACCCCACCCCACATCCATAACTGAACTATATCTACACATCTATCTAGACCGATCAACCTGCAAATCTTACTATATACATGAGATGAGAAATTCTTGTGAACCTAAGGAGATCCAACATTATAGGTGATTGAGTCCCAATATATGGGAAAATGGGGCATTGAGCTTTTTACAGGGACTTTCCGACTAGATAGTTTCAAACACCAGACTGACCCTTTACCTGAAAGGTATCATGACTCACTCACCACCATAACTAGATCAAGAAAGTAGAACCTACTCATTTGTCCCTCCCTCCAGAGCTTGATGTATTTCCCCAAGTCCTTTCACCCTACCTCCTCTGATTAGGATAGGGAAAATTTTGACCTTTGCCTGGAATGTAAGCAAATATCTCATTTCAATTGATCAAGCTTAGCCTCTTCTCCTTACTGATTTGCTCAAAGGAGAGAGAAACAAGATATTTCACCTTAACCGAATCTCAACAAAGTCAAGACACATGAGATTATCATACCCTACCGCTCCCCTCATTCCTTGGAAATTCAAGGAATATAACATGTAGAATGAAATATACTTATGTATCATATGGATGGGACTCAAACTCTTTCGTCTAACTTTAAAGAAACCTCCCGATCTTGAAAGAAAGTAAAACACTACAAGACTCCACACCTCATTTTCTAATAAAATCTGGCTAGGAGACATGTAGATTATCATGCTTGGCACTAGAAGGAGGACAACAAGAAATCATAGAGGAAGAATAAAAAAAGAAGTTAGCAAGAAAAAGATTGTTTGTAAAAGGAGTGACATATAGGAGTTGGGTGAGCACTAACTGAACATAAACCAAATTCAAGTTGGTAAGGACCTTGCTGATTACAATAGCATGTAAATGGTCATATTTACTTATGCCCCAAGGTGAGTGGGAAAGAAAGCTTTGATCTCCCCACTTCTCTCCTTATTCCTTGAAAAGCATCCATCAAGAAAGGAATAAGAGTAGGAGTTTGATAATGCAAAGTTACATAGTCTTCAACACCGATCCCTTTGTTGCTTATAGATGCTACACGATGAGTGCTCCCTATATGAGGTTGTAGCCTATTGTGGGTCGACCTATGGTTACAACAAAATAAGGATGACTGGTTTGGTAGAAGTGCCATCTGAACAGGGTATCCAAGCAGTGTAAGGGTCTCTTTTGCGCCTACACATAGGTTTGATTTCTTATTTTCTTTTAGGAAAAGTAAGAACTTCAGAACCATATGAGGCTGCTACATCATTCAGAGGGGGAAAATGTTGAGACCGAAAATGAAACTGAAAGCCAATTTCATTTAAAAAATAAATCTATGGTTCAAGGGCAAGGGGTTCATCAAGGAGACCCCCTCTCTCCCAGCTTCTTCCTTCTTGTAGAAGAAGTTTGAATTAGGGTGTTGAATTCCATGGGAGTTTCTACTCTGTCAGTTGTTCAGGCAAGGATCCATCAATTTATCATTTGCTTTTTGCTGATGATGCTATTTGATTTGTGAATGAAACAACACATGATCTGATGAACTTTTAATAAATAGGTGAGAAGGCCTTTGGTTAGAAGATCCCTAGATAAATAAGTAGTCATGCAATGAAGCCCACCTAGTAGGCACCATTGATTAGTCAATTTTACAGAACCAATTGGATGATCCTTGATTTGGGATTTCACCTATTTGCTGGAAAGCCAAAGCCAATTTCTTCTCGATATTAGTAGATTCCATCATTAACTGAGATAGGTAGACTTATACAATGTGTTTGCCAACTATGGCCAGATCATCCCCAAGGACGGTGTAATCATAGAACCATAGGCCCATTCGAACTGCTCTATGCATGCCCAAGACGTGGTGAGAAAGTGAGAAGAAGGGCTGATAGGAATAATATTTTCCTAGTCGTGACATGTCTCTTAGAGCTCGTCACAGGATGTCTCATGTCAGAAAGATTGCAAACTAAAGAAGAGGCGATAGCTGAAGCGTCAATCAAAGAGGGCCTACATGACCTAAAAAACAATAAGGAAAAATTAACACTTTACACTTTACATTCTTTCCTACCCGTGTTGACAAGCATTGAAGTACAAGACCCATGCGGAACAGTCTGAGTGACACCAAGGTATTAATATTATCAAGGATCCCACACAATTGGGTTTATTCTTATCCTTGAACATACCCACTCACTCATACTAGAAATTTATTGTGGCCACAATGATAAATCTATATATTGAGGGTATTACCCTAGACCAATGAAACTAGATATTGATGCATGGAAATATTATCATCATTTCATAGGCTAGTTTGGGTGATTTATTATGCTTTTATGATCATCTATATGTGTTTTTTCTTAGATTATGATGATCTGGTCTAAGTGTTGTATCTAATCTGAAAAATATTAACCCCTTACAAGGAAACTTATCCAACGATCACAAAGAAAAAGATAATGGGTTATGCTTTGAGTTGTCATCACATTTTATTTGTAAAATGATAAACAAGATAATCATTTAAATTAGTGGCAAAATGTGCAAATTCATTGTTGACTCCACCTAAGGGTGGATAAGGGAA
Source organism: Alisma plantago-aquatica (assembly GCA_963693085.1). NCBI lineage: Eukaryota > Viridiplantae > Streptophyta > Magnoliopsida > Alismatales > Alismataceae > Alisma > Alisma plantago-aquatica. The sequence goes on along the minus strand of OY856411.1, from coordinate 614,010,644 downwards.
AAGATAAATAGAATGCATAACAAAAAAATAAAATCGACAATCTTGTTACAGTTGAGGAAGGTTTAACTTCCCAATCTTGCTCGGTGAATCGATATTGAGCATTTTTTAAATATTCACGAGTTAAATTGGGTTTAAGGAAAAAATGATGAAAAAGTCATGAAAAACATTTGTTTATGTTTGCACAGTTTGGGGCTTGGGATGGTCATAGATTTACCAACATTGCCCTATAGGTCCTAGTCTTTTTAAGTGTGAGGACTTAATCGACTCAGGGTCTCCCATGGATGAGATCCCCCCATGGTGGTTAGGATTGATGTGTAGGAAAAGAGAGAAGAGATGATACAGAAAGAATTAATTTAAGAATAAGATTAAATTCCATTGATATAGTCAAGTCAATTGATATAGATCGACTAGATGATAGCATGGTAGTTCAGATAGATGTAAAGATCAACATTTATAAGTAGACCGAAGCGGTTACCAGTAGAACATAGTAGTTATGAGTAGTTTTGAGATGAATAGATTTGTTGTGAGAGTTTATTGTTATTTAGCCTAACACTATTTAGAAAACCATTGTGTTATAGCAAGGTGCCTTGAAGCATGAGTGAGACAAAAAATATAGAGAGGGGTAGTTGATCCTCTGGATTCAGGAGATAAAAAGGAACCTAGAAAATGATGGATATGGGGGGTCTATTTATAGGGTACAAATAGAGTTAGGGGTTCATGAAAGAAAATTTTCAAGTGATGGAAGAATGCATTGAGCCTTAGGGATCAAGGTTTTGCAACATGGCACATCAGAAGGATTGTATGGTTCTACCGGGTGTCCCTGGACAGAGTAAAAAAGGTACTACATATCCAATATTTGGATGTTTTGGAATATTCTGGGAGATATTTTCCATATAATTCTTTGCAACTAAACCATAAAATAAAAGAGAGATGGAAAATTGATGGCCAACTCTTCCATTCATCTATTTTTGGCTTAAAAATATTAAAAAAGATTATCCTTTTAAAATGATTGAAAAATACAATTGAAATCCCCATTGATTAAAATTTACATATTACATTCATGGGAATTGAATTTGGCAATTTTTACAAAAATGGCTTATAAAAAGTAGAATTGGAAGAGCAAATTACACTTGAGTTCAAGGGAAAATATGTTTTATGTAGAAACCCCAAATTAGCTAAAATAGATGGATTAAAAAAGTGAAGGAGTGTGGATAAATATGGGAAAAATGAGGGGAAATGTGTAAAATATATGGGAAAAATATGAGAAAAATGGAATGAAATTCATTATTATCCAGAGAATCAATATTGTATTTCTTTTCGATAAGTTAAAATATTTCTCCAACAAAATTAGAGAACAAACAAAATCCCATATACTATACAACCTTAGGTCCCCAAGCTCCACTTATATAATATATAAGGTTTAAAGCCTCTCATAACTTTGGGTTTGGCTTAATAAAGTTAGGGGGTCATTGTCCCCTTTATTATGAGGTTTAGAATTTCTCTCTCCCTAAAACATGAAAAATAAGGCAATAAATAAGCATACCACTAAAAACTTCCAAGATTTCATCATATTTATTATTCTCCAGAATCCAAGGGATCACCTACCCCATATAATAAGGAGGGTGCCCATCCCAACCCACCCACATTTGAATGATCTCCTTTTCTATATGTACTTAGATTAACTAAAGTCAAAGAACAAATGAGAATGGGATTCTAAATTTGACCGATACAGTAGAAAGATGGGCTAGAATTCAAATACTTCCCATGATGGAGTGGAAGGAACATAAGCTCCATTTCAAAATATAAACCCTGTTCTAGAGGAGAGGTTCCTAGGAAACTTTCAAATAGTTGTGATCTCTAGTCTAGGGAAGAGGATTAGTATTAATAAGCCCCCAATGCAAATTGAAACAATTATAATAACATTTGAGTTCCCCCATAGGTGTATCATTTTTCTACACATCCTTGATAGATTAATTCTCTTTGGGTGAAACTCTAGTAGCAAAGAACCATATCTTTCTTTCATCCATAGACTCCATGTAGAAGACTGGTCCTTCAAAATCTTGTTGACCTTCTATCCATAGTCGCTACCAAAAAATCCTCTGGATTTTCAATGTCCAATCCTCCACCCCGATAAGGTTTGGCAATTGTGCTCCAGGCTATGACATACCCTTTTCCGCATCAAAGAAATCCAACCATGATGGACCTGCTCTTCTTTGTGATGAATGGGGGCAACTCTGCTTGACGATACAAGAAATACATTTGGGTAGTCAAGATAGATCTAATCAAGATGGCTCTCCCAACCACGGTGATGGGCATGCCTGGCCACTTATCCACACAAGTTCAGAGAGAATCACACACTCCCTATAGCGTGCTCCTTTAAATCTGCCACCTAAAAGGGGGATACCTAGACATTTAGTAGTACCATATGACAAGCCAAGAGCCTTCTTCATCCTTCATCTTCTAGCATCACAAGAGTATGAGAAGAAAATTTTGCGATTTAAAATCACTTATGAACAAACCAATGATATCAGCAAACAACCCAAGAATCATCCTCACACCTCAAAGATACTTATGATGACTGGCTATGAAAAAGAGGATGTCATCTGCAAAAACCATGTGTGGCCAAACCTTCATACCATTGAACTTATATGGCTTGAATCTCGTACATGCTAAGCTTGTGCAACCCCATGGGTAAGAGCCTCCATGATGACGATGAAGAGGAGCAGTGACAACATGTCACCCTGTCTGGACCCATTACTAGCTTTGAATATACCCCAAGGGATGTCATTGACAATAACATAAAAAGAAGCAGTCTGGATGTGTTGCTGCATAATGGATATCCATCTTTTGTAGAAACCCATGGAAGACATAATTCTCTAAAAGGTAGGCCATTTGACATATTAATAGGCCTTAGCAATGTCCATCTTGATGCAAGATTTCTTCATTGAGTTCTTGACCTTGTAGTCAAACACGAATTCCACTGCTAGTAACTCATTGTCAAAGATGGACCTCCCCTTAACTAAAGAGGACTCATAATCAGAAACAGTGGCATGTAGAATAGGCTTTATTCTACATGCTAGAATCTTTGAAATGATCTTGTACATGATAGAGCAAAAAGCTATAGGCCTGAAGTTCACCATACTAGTTTTTACATTTTTATTTGGGATGAGTTTGATGAATTCCTGATTATCTTGATGGACCATGCGCCATAAACCACATTACCACACAACACACATCATATTTCACAATGTCCTAGCAACACTAAATTTTTTTGGCATTAAAGCCATCTGGTCTTGCAGTTCACGAAGCACCAATACAGAAAACAACACTATGTATCTCCTCTTTAGAATGTGGCTTAATAAGATCTCTATATATCTCTTCATCGACTCTCAATCCAGGGAGATAGGTTAAAGGAGAGATTTCAACATTAAACTAGTTGTATAGTTCCAAGAAGAACTTTACTACTTTTCTGCCACCTTGGCTGGTCATCTTCTAACTCACCATCTTATCTCTCATATTGTTCTTCTTCATTGCAACATGATAGATGGCTATGTTCTGATCATTGTCACAAATCCATCTCATCCGGCATGTGGCACAAGCTTGACCCCCATTTTGGGTCAAGAAAGGCTAAAAGGTGCGACTCGTCAATGATGTTCTGGTAAATCTTGTGGAGGATGGAAATTGTAAGTGATGTCTTTTCCTTTTTGAAATGATCATTCATAAAGAAAATAAGATTGGATGTGGACAATATCTCTAGAACAAGGGTAGCCTTTTTCCTGAGGCATATATTTACCTATATTTGACCAATATTTCATTCCTCTAGAGTGTTGATGAACCATACAAACTTTTATCAACTACTACATATACTCCTATACCCATTTCATACATCTATATGTTGGAATTTCTCACTAAATCATGCCTTGGTGAGAAAAGGTTGACGTGAAAAGTGAATAGGATAGTAGTTTTTATAAAGCCATTAAAAGTAAGAGTTTGTGATCATGGAAAATTGAGGAAGCTGCACAATTGTGAAAAAAGATCTTGAAAGGTCATTATATCTCTCTCTTTTCCTCTTTTTTATATTTTTGTTTTGTTTTTAGATTAGATATCTAAGTGAGTTAGGTAAATCAGGAGACCCTATGGAGTGGGTCAGGACCACAACCCTAAAAATATGAAAATGTGGAGTCTGCCTATCCAATCTAGGATTTTGATAACTCAAATTAGATGAGGTCAGGCACCAGACAACTATCCCATTTTAAGATGGTTTAGCTATGACCACTACTTATAATGGTTAAGTATATACTCCTTGGGGTCATGATGGAGTTTGGTAGTAGATAAGTTTCCGAAATTAAGGTAACCTAGATAAGGCCCAACTGTGTTTTTTGATTGCCTGGTTAATAAATCATGAAGGGATCATATATGTGATGGTATTGTTTAAGGAGGTGATCATGGACTGTTGAAAGTTGAATCTAAATTGGTTTAAGGCATATCGGTAGATGAAACATAAGCTTGGCCCAAAATGATGAAAGTATACAATCCGTCTACTTTTAGGTCATAGCCCATGATCCAAAAAGGACGAGGACAAGTGAAACATAGAATCAATATAGTTTTAGGTCATAGTCCAGGACAATACAGGGTGTGGAAAATTGAAGGCATAGAACAATCCAATTTTAGATCATAGTCCAGGGCTCAAATAGGATGCAAAAAAAATGAAGCATAAAATTAGTCCAATTTTAGGTCATAGTCTAGGACCAAAAAAGTATGTGGCAAAGTGAATCATAGAATCAGTCTAATTTTCGGTCATAGTCTACAACCCAAAAAGGATGTGGCAAGGTGAAGGCATAGATTCAGTCCAGTTTTAGGTCATATTCCAAAACCTAAAAAGAATGTAAGATGAAAAACCAATAGTTCAGGAAATTCTTTTGATTCATAGGATTTTTTTTAAAAATTTCTTTGTTGTTGGTATTACATATTATTCATTTTCCTTACATTAGCTAATTGGTCTCCCTTTACTTAAGCCCATTATCATTTGTTTAGTTTATTTTATGTTGTGTCACAGGTACATCATACCTTAAGACAAAGATAATATATGATTCTCTATCACCCTGATTCTCTCATAGTAAGAATTTATCTTCACATGGTATCAAGAGCCACTATTTAAACCTTAGGGTACCCTAAGAGAAACCCATAGCCCTCCTCTCTTTCCCAACACCATATCTTCTTCTTCTTCTTCCTCTCCAGTCCTTTGCCCCCACCCCTCCTGTGCCTTGCACACTATCTGCCACTACCTCCTCCTTGCTGCCTACACCCACTAACACATGTAGCTAGCACCACTACTGCTCGACTGTGGGACTGGCAATAGTGCACCAATACATCCCATGTGGTGGGTTCCAGAGGCGATAGGTGTTTTCCTACCTATGGCCAAGCGGCGAATTCTAGTAGTATGCCCTCTCTACTTTTGTCTCTGGAGGGATCTATACTCTGGTTTACTTGATTTTTAGTAAGGGAGTCATAGGTCATTATTCGCTTTGGAGTTGCACTTGTCTCCCCTTGATTGGGTGCTTTCTGTGATAGCAATCTCTCTAGGAATCTGACTTTTACTCATCTCGCACTCCATCATCCATCAAATCTGACTGGTAATTTTTCAATCTCGGCATGGTAGGAATCTATTTCTAAAAATGAAACTGTAACAACCTCAAACCCCCTCTTTTCTTTATTTTCCTCCCCATGTATTATCCCTATGTACATGGGTCTGTTCCATTAATTTCTAGGGATCCATTATTCCCCCCCCCATAATAGTGATTTATTCATGTAATAGTGCCTCTATCATGTTTCATTCCAACTTTCTCTCTCTTTCTTTTCTATGTGAATCTTACTAGTTATTTCCCATCTCCACCATTCTTATACATGTGTGACTACTTTAATATCTATCTTCACTTCTATTCTACTGGTGTGACTAGCTTGATATCTTTGTCCACCATTGTCCTACCAATGTGACTTTTCATCATGTTTGAAGGAAAAGATTCACCCCGTACTATTGTCTATAGTGCCACTTCTCCTATCTCCACAATCAAGTTAAATGGATATAATTATCTTCTCTAGATGAATTCTACCTGAACCATATTGGACTCCATAGACAAGGTGAAATTCATAGGAAAACTTGTTGAGAATGCCCCTGAATAGAAATAGGGAAATAGCCAAGTCTATAGCTGGCTATGGAAGAACATGGGACCTTCTACTGCCTCCAGGTACATGTCTTATAAAAATTCAAAGGAACTACATGACACTGCCCTTTGTCACTACATGTAGGAAAATATTGCCTTGAGGCTTTATGAAATTTTGGGATAAATTGTTTGTTGAAAATTAGGGTGATAGGAGCCTTGATGATTAATTGATTCCATCGTCATCCTGTCTCAATAACTTGATAATTTTTAGCTCGTCTCTTTTGAAGATAAAAACAAAGAATGGGGAAATATTGTCATCTCGTCTATGTTCCAATCCACCACATCATCTTGGTAGGTGATAACTTTCCCACTCTAGAAGATATATTCTCTCTTCTTCAATTGTCTGATGTGTGAATCTTATTTTGCAATACACTAGAATCATAAATGGTGATTGTTTTTGTTTCTTATGGACACCACTAGGCTAAAATGCACTTTCTGCAACAAATTGGGACACCTAGAGAAGAAGTGATATTAGAATCGCGGTCATCCCTATGGGCATAGTTGTGGCACTAAGGCTTCCCATGTTGCAAAATGATCATATAATTTATCTTTCACCACCTCTTCAGATGAGTATGACCAACTTCCATAGGCCTCTCAATAGGCTCCTCCATGATCCACATGATCTAGGGATTTCATGACCATTCAATTTGTTGTGACATCTTCAGCGTGCATCTGGCCTCCAACAAAGGTTATGTAATGGCATACATGCTTCATCCATCCATTCTTGGATTGTTTGGGGGCACCCAACATATGACTAGTATGAAACACCTCCTTTCATCCACTAAACCTCATATTCCTACCTCATTTGTTACTATGGAAGATGTAACCAATAAAATTAATCAGTAATGTAGGAGTGTTATGTCTCACCAAGTATCCAACTCAAATTTGTGTACTATATTCCTCATTTTTTATTCAGTTTAATGCATGCTGCTAAGTTAGTTGATGTCATTACTTGCAATATCACTGTCGGTACTCATGGTTTTGTGATGTAAGACTCTCTGACTTTTGGGACAATTGGACCAGGTTCTAGATCCGGTTACCTTTACTAATTTGGTGATGGAGTTCCTTCTTCAACCCTTCTTGTGCACACACCCCTTCAACTTCACCAATGTCACCCTCATCCCTATCTTGAATAATTGAAGCACCTAAGCCTTCTTTATCTTGTTTCAGAAGTCTCCTACGTGACTTATGTGAGTTCAGGATGTATCATAGGAGTTCTTTTTCTAAAGAAACTAGTCTATATTCTAAAGTTGTTTTTGATGTTATTCATAGTGACATTTGGGTTCCTTTTCAAACAACTATTTTTGATAGATTATGTTATTTCATTATTTAGTTAATGATTTCTCTCCCATGACTTGGTTATATTTGTTGAAATCTCATGATAGATGATGGGTGTTTTTCAACATTTTCACAGAAATGATCTCAATATAGTTTTATAAATCCGTTAAATTATTCTAAATTGACAATTCTTAGAGTATGTTTCACCCCAGGTGTCTTTTTCTCTCTAGAATTGGAATTGTCAAACAAAGTTCTTGAGTTCACACCTCAAAATAAAATGAGTTTGTAAAATGTAAAAAAATCATTTTCATGACATCTCTCATACTCTTACGTTTCAAGGTATATTACCAAATCCCAATTGGTCTTAGACTACTCTTACTTCCTTCTATCTTATCAATCAACACTATCATATATTCTTTTGAATAAGACCCCTTTTTGGGTATAGATTTTTCATCTTCCTTTGCAATTTTTTGGGTGCACATATTTTGTGTATAACTTTGATCCAAAGGCAGATAGACTTGATTTTCGACTCAATCAAAAAGATTTTACTTATCTATTCTAACTTGTAGAAAGGTTTTCACTATTATAGTACAAGCAACCATTGTACGTATGTCTCCACCAATCTGATATGTTCTTTGATTCTATGTATCCTTCCACTCTGCCTCAACCTCAACCTCAAACTGAGTTTGCTGAGCTTGATCTTTCTGACTCTGTGGATCATGAACCCATTACCCATCTTCCTATGATTCCTCCTCATAGCCATAAGAATGTTCACTACTGAAGATCTCTCATGCCATGTGGTTATATGAAAAGGTATATGCTCTTGCACTCTTTGCCACCATGTATCTCATACTTGTTGTGTAACATACTCAAATCTAGGATCATAGATTAAATGTTACTTTCTCCTGAGCCCCTTATCTTTCATGTTGGTACCTAATACCTTCTCCCCTAATTTAAAGTATAATGGGATAAAAATGAGTCAAATAACATAATGTATCGATATCCAACATGAGGGAAAGAAAAAACCAAATACAATATATATCAGGGTTTAATGTGCAAAATCACTGTAACTATTTTTTGAATGTATTGTGGAACTCTAGAGTATTTGTAGGGCCAAGTGTGCAACACAGACTAAGATATAATTTTTGACTCTCTAGAATTTCCTACATGTTATAAACAAAAGAAAATGAATTAATTGATTAGTTGTGATGTGCAAATAAATTAAACAAATGTTTAATATGAAAACAATAAAATCTAATGTTGAAGGTTTTAACAATATGAAATTTATGGCATATTAGATTTCTCACATACTAATTGGGCATTGTACCAATTTTCAAGTCGATTGGAGGTTGAGTGCACCCCCTAATTTGTTATAAGAAGAGAAGCATATTGTTTCATGTGATTTTTTGGATTTTAATGCTTGTCACACTATGATTCTATAAGGTTCTAATGATTTCTTTGTAATTCTATCACACATGTTGTATTTTGGATATTGAAAGTTAGTGGTCTGGGTCCTTCTCTATAATCTACTGGATTGGGATTAGAAGGTGGGGAATCATCTCCCTCCTCCTGACCCACAAATTCAGCCTACAAGAAATAATGGTATGATGATCATCCCCCCTCTTGTTGTCTCCCTCCATTACAATCACTGTCATCTTCAAATCAATTCACCTATACATTTCTTTTTTCTTGGCTTTCAAACCCTAACTCACCTCATTCTGATCCAATGAAGAAACACGCAACATATCTTCTTCCTCCTCTTTGACCGTCACCCTCAGAGACCATCAGACATCCCCAAAACTTTTAACCACCTCATGCATAAGATCTAGAGACCATCTTAGAGCCCTCCTCTACTGCTCTATTCACCCAATTGAGGTGGTAACTCCCTGGTGCTCGTGGTTGGTAGTAATCTCTTCTTTGATGACTACGGCTTGTCCTTCACTCCACTGACCACCTCCTCCAATTAGTTTAACAGTAAGCATCCAAATATCATACTCTTTGTTCTAAAAGCTTGTCTTGTCATGTGATGCATCCGTTCACTGTATCAACTAGGTTAGCCTCCTTTCATCCCCTAGTCCCACTCTGGAGAGGAGATCTAGTGACCGCGAGTCAAAGGAACATTGTCGAAAGGGTTTTGGTTACCTATTCAGACATCCATCACTCATTCATTTTAACTTAATCGATGGGTTAATGACATGTTGTTTTTCAAGGCTATATACAAGGCATTTTAGATGTGAATCATAGTAGATATCTCCAATAACACACTCTCTATATCCCTCATATATGACCTTCTCCATTCCTTAATAAAAGCTTCTAGAAGGTCCTTTGAGGTGCCTTATTATCCTTGTTGTGTTTCTAATTTCCCCCCTATGTTAGCTCATGGAGATGAAGTCTCTTGCTTCTATTGTTCCAGACATCTAGCAATTTCTCCTTGATCCAATTTCTAACTCGTGAAGTTAGAGAGATCACTCTCAACTTGTGAGAGACCAAAATTAGAGGGCCTACTCCTAGGGTTGATGCTATGGTGGAATAGGTCTAACCATGGTGTGAGGAGTAGGAGGGGAACAAACTTCCTTGTGAGTTCCATCCTTTTCCCTTGACGACCCTCAAGTCTTCCTTAGGGACTAGGGACAGTCTGGTCCTTTAACCTTTTAAATCATAGCTCATGCACGAGTGTTTGAGCATACACAATGAAACATATGCCCTATCATTCCCAATTAACAAATAAATGGATGTGAGGGTATATTGATCTTTTGTAGTTATTTTTATTTACTCATAAGAAATTGATTTAATATTGAAAAAGCATAACAAATTATTTGAGTACCTTAAATATATATATATATATATATATATATATATATATTTGATATGATAAAAATTATCATAAGATAATGGTATGGTTTTGAGAGCATGAATTTGATTTCTTATGTTAGGTTATTTTTAGAGTATTTATGGATAGATTATAATAAGTAATGATCACTATGCAACAATATCTTAGTTAGGTGTTGTAAGGTTTTGACCCTGACGTTAGGAGTAATAGCTGGACTTTAAGGCTATTTTTGAGGTATGAATCATTCCTATTTAGATTTTGGAAAACCAACTCAAATCAAATTTCCTATAATAAGGCATGACTTGAACATCGTATCTTTTTATTTGTCTATATTGCATGCCACTAAATCATGCAATTCCCATAAGTTGATAATCATTTGTTGCCTTAGGTCTTTGAACCCAATTACATTGTTTTTTGGACTTAGAAATAGGAAGGATGACTAAAAAATTATCTTCCCATCCAATTTATGCATGTTACATAATTTAAGTAGATATCTATCATAGATGCTTATGCATAATCATTGAGGGCACATTTCCATAGTGGGGTGTCCTTTTCCACCTAAGTATATATAGGGACACACTTTTCCATCCAAGGTGTGTTATTTACCCTCCCCTATTTTTAGGCCAATGACTAAGTGGCTACTTATATCTATATTTAGTCTAAATATATATATATACATGCAAATGTATATGATTATTTGTGATATGGTGAACGATAAATTATAGCAAGACTTGTCATCTCAAATGTTGAGATGTTAAATCAAAATGCCTCATTTTCTTAAATCAAACTTTATGCGGTGCCCTCTTCACGACAACACCTCTTTTACACTTGTAACCCACTAAAACGCCCAAGTTATTATTATACATACATACTAAGTATTTGCTAACCCATGCATTTGTTTTCTATCTTCTAGTTGATGTCCATATTCCATCTAGGTATAGGTATCGTGGAGGACCTAGACCGAGGAAGATCATGTACATGTTTGTGAACATGAAGATAACTTGGAATGAATGTCTTGCCCTCTGCAACTGGTCTTATGCATACTTTGTAGTTGGTTTTTAGTTTGTAATATCACCTTTTATGGTGAGGAAAAATTGTATGATCACCTTTTAACTTTGTAATAGTTAATTTTCTATTGTTCATCTTTATAAGGCTCTGTGTATGATACCATTTGAAAGAATCCCCTGTTAGGTCCCACCCATTACAATATGGTCTCAAATCTTAAGAAATTGGCAACTTGACTATTTAAAGTTGTCCCATGTTGGTCCTTAGTTAAGTTTATAAATAAACTTATATAGGTTGTTGATATGCATGTCCCTATGTCACAAAATACCAACTAGGGTTTCAATTTATGATAAATTTGTCCAGTTACATTCCTTAAACTATATATATGGTTGAGACTCAATATTTAGTAACTATAATCACCCTTACCTTGTTTGTGGAGGTGGAAATGTCACTGCATAAGAATTGACTTTTGTAGTGGTTGGTTCCTAACTCCTGCTATCTAGGAGATTAGCTTGACCATTATGAAGTATAGATTGTTTTAAACACTCATAACTAGTTTTAACCCTGGTTTTCACCTTAGACCCCTTTCCTTTGTTGTTTGTCTGACCTACCTCACATACATCCACTTTGGGTACTAAGCAAGCATGAAAGACAAACACACATCTTGAGTGATCTTTAGAATTAATACGATTCCCTTGATGATAAGTGATGACATGAACTAGCTTGAAATGGTTAGGCAAAAGCCTTTCCTTAAATATTGAGTAACATCCACATAGATTTTCTTGAATCCCACTATCTTATGGATGGTTATCATCCTAATTAAGCTTAAATTGCACCATACATAATGATTCATTGAAGGAAGATATAGTTTTATTTGAATTTTCTAAGAGTTCACCTCTCTCAACACTACAATACAAATGGTTTCCCAAGTGAGCGAGATGATGGGAATTTTTATATGTAGATTACCTTATCTTTGTGAAGGCACTATGAGGGTAAACCAATAAGTAATGGGAAATCCCTAATCTCTTACTATAACATTGGATGTTCATATGAATCCCCTATGAACTAGAGTGAAGTGGGGTAGGGTGGATATCATGCCTTATTAGAATCTAGTAGAGGTTGACTGTGTGCAACAAAGAACCTTTCTTCCCTCCTATGGAATAAGTTAAAGTGCATTTTGGCATGCACTTCTAATGCTTGAAGAATTATAATATGTTGGTAGAATGAAATGATCATAGATTAATACTATAGGTAACATGGGTGGAAAAGTGGTATACTTGGTTCTCATATTGATTATGGCTTGGATTCTCATCACAAAGCATTACTGTCAAATTTATTTTCATTACTAATCTATATGTAAAGAACGAAAATCTTTCAAATTTTATCAATGGCTTTTGTAAATAAACTCATCACCACATGGAATTCAGAGTAGTAGAGAAACCCTTTAGTGAAGAAAGCCTTGACTTGCATGATCAACCTTGAGATCCTAGGCTTAAATGTGTTGTACACAGTGCAAAGAAGACGTTTTGGATATATAAGATTTAGTAGATCCACCCTTATTGCTCCTTTAGAAGATTAACTAAGTTTAAATTTGACCCAATAAGGGGAGAACTCTTGCATGCTTTATTCATTAGGGATGTATCTTGAGTAACGAAAAATTGAAATTAATATATTTTAAATATGTAAAATTTGGTTAACTTCTAGTAATAATGATAAACAAATGTAGATACCACCTAATCACGACTAATGAGTGTAATCACCACCTAACTATGATAGAGGAGTAAGCATTGCTAATCCGACCATCATGAACGTTACTTGGATAATTAAAATGAGTTATAAATCCATCTTCAAGGATTTAGATGGTTTAGATAAGTAAGGTAAGTTACTTGGCTAGGTTAAAAAATATTAGAAATTGAACTCAATGCCCTTATACCCAAATTGCTTTAAAAAATGACATGGATAATTATGCCCTAAAAACAACTTGAATACACCAAGTATGTTAAACATAATGAATGTGCATCCTCAAAAATGTGATCCTAACAAAATAAAATGTAGATGAAATAAGTACACCTTAATCAAAACCTAAGTAACTAGATGTGTATACCAAGATCATGGATATATTGTCTAATAGGTTGCATACGATATACGAAAATGCTCATATCTGATTGGTAAAACTTGTTTACAAACACAATCCAAACTGTACACCTCAACCCTAGTCTTTGTAGTAGATTATATGTACTGGTTTTGTCTTGGGACCTATGATAATTAATACTTCATGGTAAAATTTATTAGAATACCCAATTTAAAAAATAAACTTAATGATAAAAGAAAAAGAAGACAAATACATGTTCTACTCTAACATCCCTTGTACTCTTAATCTTTAACAAAATGAAATAATAATAATAATAATAATAATAATAATAATAATGATGATGATAATGACAATAATAGTAATAATAACAAAGATAATAGAAATTATGATGGTACATGTTGAAGTTGTTGTCCATAAACAAGACTAGGCTACTAACATAGTGTTGATTATCTCATAATCCCAAATGGAAACCTAATTATGTAAAGTTAATCATTCACACTTTGGGATAATGATTTCCTCTTTAGAGTATTTTTGGCTTAGGTGTCTTCATTTTGTTGTAGAACTGGAACTATCCATCAACATTTCTATGATCACACCCCACACCAAAATGGGAATGTGGAATGTACAAATGGTTTTTCATCTTTGTTTGCATGTTTTCAAGTTTACTTCTTTAGTGCATAACTTTAATCTAAAAATAGATAAATTTGATCCTTGCCTCTATCAAAATGGTTTTCCTTGTCTATTCCACCTTATGGAAAGGTTATCATTGTTATAGTCCAAAATAGTCATATGTCTGTCTCTGCACATGTCACATTTCTTGAATTTGATGTGTTCTTTGATATTGCATTGCCTTCCACCCTACCTCAACCTCAACCTCAACCTCAACCTCAACCTCAATGTGAGTTTGTTTAGCTTAGTCTTTCTTTCCCTATGGATCATGAAACTGTCACCCATTCTCTTACAATTCTTCCTCCTTTGTCATAGGACCCAACGTCAATGTTCACTTCTAAAGATCTATCACGCCCCATGGCTCTCAGGAAAGGTGTATCATCTTGGACTCTTTGTCATCCTCTATCTCTTACATGTTCTGTAATATACTCAAATATTAGATTATAGATTAAACGTCCCTTTCTCCTGAGCCCCTTATGTATCATGTTATTGTCTAATACCTTCTCTCCTAATATAAAATATGGTGGTATTAACTTTAGTAAAAAAACATAATGTATCTATTATATCCTTTTTACATGAAATATATAAAAATACTAGTTATATTCTATGATGGAGTTTAATGTGCAAAGTAACCATAAAATAAATTTTGGATGTTATTGTGGAACTCTAGAGTATTGCTAGAGTCAAATGTGCAAAATACACTAAGTAATCATTTTTGAATCTCTAAAATCATCCTAGGAGTTATAAACAAAAACAAGTCAATTGTTTGATTAGTTACAATGAGTAGATAAATTAAATAAATGTTTAATACACAAATAATAAATTCTTTATTAAATATTTTAATAGAATACAATTGATGCAATATTTTATTTCTCACATACTAATTGTCTTGGATATCGATTATCAAGTTAATTGGAGCTTGAATGAATCCCTAATCGATTAGAGGAACACAAGCATGCAATTTAAAATGATTTATTGGATTTTAATTCTTGACATGATGTGATTTAATAAAGAAATGGTAATTTCTTTGTAATGATGTCACACCTGTTTAATTTCTAAATATTGAATCTTAGTGGTTTAGGTCCTGCTCTTTAAGTCGCCGGATTAGCGTCAGAAGGTGGGGAGTCATCTTGCACCTCCTGACTTGCTATTTTAGTCTACAATTAGTAAACTCTAATATTTGTTCCCCTCTACCCATTTCTCTCCATCAATTATGATCACCATCACAAAAATAGTTTACTAATGCATTCCATGTGTTCCCAAAAACATGTCAATCTCTAACTCACCCCTATTTTGATCTAATGAAGAGATGGCCGGCATCTCTTCTTCCTCCTCTATGACCACCACCCTTAGAGACCATCATGACTCCCCTCAACTTTTAGCCACCACATCTGCAAGACCCGAAGACCATCATAGATCACTCCTTCACTCCTCATTCACCAATTTGTGGTGGTATCTCCCCGATTCTCTAGGTCAGTAATAATCTTCTTCTCCTACGATGACTTATCCTTCCCTCCACTGACCACCTAACTCCAATTAGTTTCATCGTTAGCATACAAATCCCTTAATCTTTGTTCGAGGTGCTTGTCTTGTAGAAGCATCAATTTGGTGCATCCATGAGATCCACCTCCTATATCCCTTGTCTAGACTCTGAAAAGGATCTCTAGTGATTGCGAGTCACAAGAACATTACTAAAAGGGTCTAGATACCTATTTAGACATCCATCATTTGTTCATTTTCACTACATTGATGGCGTAACCGATTCTATTTTTTGCGAATGTATGCATGTTGTTTGAGATGGGAAGCATACTAGATATCTCTGGTCATACCCTCTCTTCATCTCTCATATCTGACATTCTTCATGCCTCAACAAAGTCTTCCAGGAGGTGCTTTGTGGTGCCATATTATCACTACCATGTTCCTAGTTTTTGTTTCCTCTATAAGCTCGTGAATATGTAGTCTTCTTATTTCCATGCCCTTAGTCATTGAGCAATCACTCCTTGAGACCACGTCTGGCATAAAAAGTTAGATAGACCTCTCCCAGGTCATGAGGGACCGCAACATGAGGAGCTACTCCTAGGTTTGATGCTTTGGTGGAATAGGTCTTACCATGGTGCAAGGAGCGAGAGAGGAACATACTCCCATGTAACTTTCAACCTTTTCCCTTGACAACCCTCATGTCTTCCACAAGGTCCAGGGGAAGTCTGGTCCTTTTACCTTTTACATCATAGCTCATACATGAGTGTTAAGCATATGCACTGACACATTTCCCTATCACGTCCAATTAACCTATATTTGTATGTGATGCTATATTGGTCTTTTCCGAATTTTCTTTAAGAAATTGATTTGATATGAAAAAAAATGTAACAAATTATTAGGGTAGCATAGAAATATATATTTTTGAAATAAAGAATAGGATAGCTAATGGTGTGTTTTTTATAGTACGAATTTGATTCCTTATGATAGGTCAATTTAAGGGTATTTGCGAATGTCTTAGACTAACTAATGATCACTATGCATCAATATATTAATTAGGTGTTGTAATGTGGTGATCTTGACATTAGGAGTGATAGGTGGACTTTTCCCAATTTAAATTTTGGAATGGACACAACTTAGATCAATTTTCCTATAATGCGGCATATTTCAAATATTGTCCCTTATTAGTTGTCTATATTCTAATTCATCGAATCATATATTTCCTTTAAACTTATAATCATTTTTTTTCCTTAAGTCTATGACCCCACCTACATTGTTTTTAGGACTTGTAAATGTGAATGATGACTTATACATTCTACTACCACCATATATGTGCATGTTCGATAATTTAGCTAGATACTTATCCTAGATGCTTATCAATAAGCACTACGGCGTACTATACCATCTGGGGTGTGCTTTTCCACCTCTATATATATGGGCACACTTTTCCACCCAGGGTGGGATATTCCACCCATCCCTATGTTTAGGATAGTGACTTAGTGGTGTCTTGTCCCTACTATAGCTATCTTTAGTTTTAAATATATCTTCATGCAAATCTATCTGATTATTTGTGATATGGTGAATGATGAATTATGACAATACTTTGTTATATAAAATGTTGTGCTCTTGAATTTAAATATCTCGCTCTCTTGAAATTACTCTTGTTGAAATTATCTAACTTTATATTACACCTCTTCATAGGAACATATCTTTTACACTTGTAACCCACTAAAATGCCAAAAAAGTAATTATACATTCATACTCTATATTTGTTGACCCATGCTTTTATTTCCTATCTTCTGGATGGTGTTCTCCTCTCACCTAGGTTTAGGTATCTTGGAGGACATAGAATGAGGAAGATCATGTAGATGTTTGTGAACATGAGGATAGCTTAGAATGGATGGGTTTCCCTCTACAACTTACCCTATGTGTACTTAGTTGAAGTTTTTTTGTTTGTAATGCCACCTTTTATGGTAAGGAAGAACTATATATTAATACTTGTAATTTTATCATAGTTTAGACTGTGCTACTTTATATTTACAAGGCTCTCTGTACCATACAAACTAAGTGTACCCCCTACATGGTTCCACTCTTTACATGTTTTTCTATCCAACATTTCCCATACTTCTAAATTCATTGCCAAACATTTTGACTCTATCCAGATTTAAAAAAAATATCATAAGGCCCTTAAACATCATAGTTGGAAAAATGCCAAGATCAAGGAAATGACAACATTGTGTGAGAATGGGACCTAGGATCTTCTCCCTCCTCCATCATAAAAAAATATTGTCATCAAATTTAATTCAGATGGATAGGTGGAACAACTCAAATTGCAACTTGTTGACAAAGATTCACCCAAATGCATGGTGTGTGTGAGAACTCGTTACACTAAATGAGATTACTCAAAACATAAAACACAATCAATCACTAATAATCACATACCCAAAAATATGGGTAAATTAAAACCAATTTCAACATCAACACCCACTCAAAAACATTTGCATAAGAGCCCAACATCTTTCTTGTATCCATACTATGCCAAGAATTTGATACAAATTGTTCTATTGTCTTAGCCACAACATATATATACAGGAGAACAATAATCATATATGCCACACAAACAAGCATTAATATGATAACAAAAGTCCAATTTATTTGAAACACCATATACAAACTTTTCCTGCCCATACCTAAGAGTACAAGGACGACTCTAGGACACACTAGACATCTAATCAACTTTCTCATAGATTCATTACTATAGCTCCTCTTTTCTTACATAGGCTTGTTTTTTTCACTTCAGATTACCTAAAAAGATTTGGTGAACCACAAGGGTGAGACCCATGTCCTAGCAAGAGATATAACCTCCAATAATGCTTATTGATTACAACATTTTTAAGTAACTAAATAGTTAAGCAAATTAATCAGATATAACAAATAAGCTCAGTAGCACTGATGATTAAAATAATACACAAATGAGTAGATAATAACTGTCTTCATTAGCCAGATTATTCTCATATCCCTATTAACAATATAAGGAGTCTAGCAGCATCAGCATCTCTAACATCATGAATAAATCTAGTATCATATGCATAGCTAACAACATTAGTATGTCTAACAGGTGGAACATATCAACATCATAAGAAGAGTTACAACATAAGCACAACGATCTGGATAAGCATGATTAGCAGTATATGCATCTCTAGTTACAAAGGCATGGCTAGCATGCTAAACATAACTAATAAGATGAGATATCTAGCATCATGATTATAATCAGCAATAGTAGTATAGTTATCAACATTATCATGGCTACTGTATGTATGCATCTACAATCTTAAGCATATCTACAACATAAGTATATCTACTATCTCTTAATTGCATTAAGCATCATCTTTATGTAAAGATAACAAACAAGGGTTATCATCCAATGTGAAACATTGCGTATAACCCTAAAAAAATATGCTACACGGTTGTATTAGATCTTTTATTACGCCCTGGGGAATTTGAATCATACCATTCAAAGTCCAACCGACCCTTACAAATGGCTATTCGATTCTGTACAAGATCTAGGAGTGTCGGTATCCTAAGATCTCTTCCCCTCGGTCAGTATGAGTAAAATGGTAGTGATATATCAGTCAAAGTTGCCACCACAGAGACATATAGTCAAGCTGCTAACCACTAGTCCACCCTTGGTACAGGTCACGACACTAGAAACTAGGGTATTCAAACCCAATCACCGAGGTACAACCGCATTTGTCCTCTAATCACAACATTTTATAATCACCGAGACACGAAAGCAACCGTTCTCAATCACATCAGATGTATGAGGCATGACCATAGCCAACCTCCACAATCTACATTATGGATGACAAGGATATATCCTCAACCTGCCACCCCCACATAATCAATAGTATGTGCTCAAAGTTTCCCTTAGGAATACTCATTTCACCATCCAGCAAGTTCTGACACTGAAGATGGCTCTACAACACAGGGCACTACATGATTAGAGTTGCACTTGATTAGTTATGCCAATTGGGTGAATTAAGGCTGCATCAAACAAGTGTACATACAAACCCTAATTCACCTCTAGCAAGAATATAAATATCAAGACTTTTAAAATATATAAAACATGTGAAACATAATTTCTCATCTCATCGTCACATGGTAATATTCACTTGCCATTCTTGAGACCACACTAGTCATCATACTATCACAAGATATAAATCCTTTTCACAATATCATAGGGTATCAACCCTTATCAACATAAGAGGATTACACCTCATTCAGGGCTCAAACATGCCCAAAGGTCATTAAGACCATCATACTATCACAAAATATAAATCCTTTTCACAATATCATAGGGTATCAACCCTTATGAACATAAGAGGATTACACCTCATCTAGGGCTCAACCATGACCAAAGGTCATTAAGACCATCATACTATTCCCTACAAGATCATCATTATCTTGGCATGCCTTATAACAAGGCTCAACAACATCACTTACACATAATGAACCAGATCAACACAATATTGCATTAATGAGCTAGGAGATATTCATAAACAATCATAGCAGGGTTATATTAACATTAAGAACATTCCTTTATTACATCAACATGCAAGGAATCTAGATATGATTAACTCTCATCATATTCATAATGCACATGTTTAGCATAAGAAAGTATCAACCATGTGTCTATGATAACCACCAGTTAACATATCAATGTTATGATCACATTAAGGAGGTTATTCCACCATCATTCCATCATATAAGAATGTTAAACATGAATACTCATCTTTATCTAGTTGCATTAGAGTTAGGTTTACAAAAAAAATTATATTAATGCTACTACAACACTCATACCCAAACACTAACTCAGCATCCCCATTGAATCATGGATGCATAAGGTGAAGCATCACCATCACCATCACATTCCATACTATTCTCAAGTATGAACCCACACATAAATCAAGGTGTAACCATTGGGTTATAGCATAGTAGGGTTTCAACAATAGCAACAGAGTACTAAATGATTGTATTAGTCATTCAAGGACTATTCATACCCAATTACCATCATTTTGATATATTAAAGCTAGGTATAACAAGCTATACCTCATTAGGGTTACATATCAACACAATATGATTATCATCCCTTCTATTCATATGAGTAAATAGGTAAGACTACCTTATTAATGGTAACCTTCCATTTGTTCCATCATCATTCAACCCATATCACTATACCACAATGTCACCCAGAACCGTTGGATGTTTAAAAGGTAAGATCATTGGTTGTTTACATAAGTAATCACCTTGGATAAACCACCTATGGAGTCCTTGATTTGTGCTCTAGAAAGAGTCACCATTTAACCCTAGACATCCCTTGCTTAACAACACAAAAAGTTCCATTGAGAGTAGGGTAAAACCCACAATCGACTGTTCATTTAAAACAGGCCATCCATTGTCAACAAGTACGCTCCTTAAGTTGATCATATAAAGGAAACCATATAAATCACATTATTAGGACCAAAATATTACATTACCCGTCATTCCACTTTATTGGAGGAATAAATAGTAGATATTGACCATTGGGTCAGGTTCATATGTTAAAACCATCAATTACAGTATAGGTCCGACCATTACATCAAGTGACCTAAGAAACCATTGGTCTAAGGCTTAATTTATGATACAACTACAATTATTAACTAAACATAGGTTGTAGAGACCTGATCCACCATCATTAGTGACCATTAAATCACCATAGGTTGTTAGATCAACACTATATTCATTAATTAACATCAAATATTAAGCTAATGTCATCATTGATTGATAACATCGATAGGTACTTAATGGTTAATCATCAAACTTCTAATTGATCCAAAACCTGAACTAAGAGGGTGACTGTAGGTTTTCACCATCATCTAAAACCTTTAATATTGACCATTAGTTATCATGAAGACAACACCATAGGGTTGTTGCAATGGTACCATCATCGGGTCATGGGTTAATAGAAGAAATCAACTTTAAACCCTAAAATTGACCATTGGTTGATAGGTGCTTAGCACCATAGGTTGTCAAACCAACCTGATCCAAGTCATATTATACCTTAGGAATAACATACACATGATCACAGATTCATCTGAACTGAAATCAGAATAGGGAACATTATAAAAATCGAAATCCAAGTCAAGCATAGCTTTTTAGTGCATAAATCATCATTTTCAAGCAAGAACATGATCTAGAAAGCTTATGATAAGCAATAAACGTAGAGCAAGTTATAAAACTTGCCTCTAATGATAAGATGAAACCACACACAGAAGAAAACTCAAGCAGGTAGGGTAGAAAATCCAATAATAAGTTATGAATTCATCCATCTAGCACCTTTCTTCATCAAATGAGCAAACCCTAAGCATAAGGAGCAAGAAAGGTAGGGTTTTAAAGCTTTAGAGAAATTTCTACCATGGAAAAGCAAGGTTCTGACCTGGAGAAAGGTAGGAAGAAGGATAAAAAAGAAATAAACGGAGGAAAGAAGGGAATTCTTACACTTTTAGGTCAAGATCACTAGAAGGAAGCTTTTTCAATCCTAAAATGAAGTCCATTGCAACCCTAGATCCTTTTTCCAAGAAGATCCCCACTTTATTCTTCCTTGGACAGAAAAATTCGCAGAAGAAGAGAGGAAGAATTCGTTTGGGAGAAGGAGGGAAGTGGTGGAAGTAAAATGGCTCGTTTTGGTGCTTAGGGATAAGTATATGAAACTTTAAGTTAAAGAAAAAGAAAAAGTTGAAGTTCTAGTATCTATCGAAGTGTCCATGGCCTTAATTTATTAAGAATATACAAGCACACACAGAAGAATCTCCCCCACAATCTGCATAGACCTGATTAGCTTTCCTTTGTCGAATTTCCCAGCCAATCAAATAATTCATTAGTTGATAGCTACTAAAGGTAGCTCATCCGTGAAGGGGTAAACCCTAAAATACCCTTGGAGAAAACACCTTCAAACCAAGGTTTAAATAGGTGCCCCATGGATCAAAAAGCTAAATAATGATGAGATAATATCCAAGTAACATAATGAAAGTGATAAACTGCAAATAAAACCTCTCAATTGGGTTAAATTGCAAAAAAGTCCAAAATGTGCATAAAATTGCATAACTTGCTCAAACAATGTCCAAATTGAACCAAATTTGAAACTTAAGCTTGTATTATTATTTCAAATCTTATCACAAGGTTATATTAGGGTTATAAGAATTGAATTATGATAATTAAGCTTGTTCAACTCATTAATCAAGTTTAGGGGCCTTATAGTGTGGATTACTTTGATAGCTTCTCACTGGTCACTCACATTGCTTATTTCATGATTTTAATCTCCCTTCCATTCACATGGGATAGCCTTTATTCCAACTCAACATTAAAAATTCCTTCCTTCATGATTATTTAGAGGAGGAATTGCATATGAAACAACCTCTGGTTTTCTGTACCTAGGGGAAATCTTCCTAAAGAGTTTGTCATCTCGAACACTCTTTGTATGGCCTTAAGAAATCACCACATGCCTAGTTTGCAAGCTCAGTGGAGTTTTTCTTCTCAAGTTGGAACCATTATTTCTGCCCATGGGATTTTAGCATTGAAATAGGAACCCTAACAACATATTCATACCAATGATCTGGGACATCTTTGCTACTTCTTGTGCATAGGTGCTATGTTATCATCAGGGCACTTATTTATCTCAGTGGAAGTATGTCCTCAACCACTTGAAGGACCCTGGTATGCTAAATTCTAGACCTATTTCTTCACTTAGGGACTATCACAAAAAAGTTTTGTTTGAAGGGGAGCCATTTTATGATCCTAAACAATATAGAAGCATGGTTAGGAAACTCATCTATCTTATGATGACTTAACCATAAATTGCCTTTGTTGTTGTTGTTGTTGTTAGTCAACACATGGCTAAACCTCTTGTGTGTCCTAGAGTCAGGTACAACATATCCTCCACTATTTAAAAAGTGCACCTAGCAGAGGTCTCATCTACAAGAAGCCACAATCTCTAGGTATATCATTGAGTTATTATGTAGATGGTGACTGGGAGAAAGATGCATATAAAATGAGATCCATTTCTAGCTTGTGTGTCCTATGAGGTGGTCAACCCATCCGTTGGCATAGTAAGAAGCAGTTTGTTGTGGCCCATTCCAACACTGAGGTAGAATATCATGCCATGATACATGCTTATTTTGAAATAGAATGACTGATATCTATTCTTATATAATTAGGGTTTTCTCTCTTTTCCCCGTCAACTCTCAAAAATGATAATAAAAAAGCTATTGATATAGACAACATTCCATTTTTCATGACCGTGCCAAGCATATCAAAGTTGATTGCCACTTTGTGAGAAATCTAATTATCGATAAGAAGATCATTAAACCATATGTAAAGATTGATGAACATACTTATAATATCTTAACCAAGCCTCATTCACCTCCATCCTTCTCGTATATGTCTGGCAATCTAGGAATATATGACATGTATTCTCCAGCTTGAGGGGGAATGTTGGTGGTACTTTATGTCATTTATTATCTATGTATAAGCTAATTGGGTTCTCTATACTTAGGCCCATTGGCATTGGTTTAGTATATTCTATGTTGCATCTCTCGTATGTAATACATTGAGACAAGGCTATATATATGACTATCTATAACCTTAATTCTCTCAAAATTAGAATTTCTCTTCAAATTCTTTTTGAGATCTAATTTTTTCTAATAAAATTTTGGCATTTTATTTGCATTTTGTGAGTTTAATATGAACTTTAGAATTTTTATAAGATTCTGGAAATCCAGTTGAAAACCAACAACCTTTTTATTTTTATTTTTACAAAATTTCTTATAAGGGAGGGGAATCGGGGGAGGTCGACCATTCCTCTCACTTCCTCCAACTTTGAGCAGCTAAAGTGACCAAGAAGATCCAACATAGAAAACTATAGTGACTACTAGAGGAAAGAGGAAAGGCATGGTGGATCACAATGTTCTACTACTAGTCATCATAGTGTCGTTCTATAGTCTTCCTAAAGCGGCATGGCGGGAAGCGATTCCAGTGGCCGTGGAGCTTTCAATAAACAGTTTTTGTAGCATTCTTATGGTTGTTTTCAGCTCCATCCATCTCTGGGTAGGTACACCCTTCATCCTTTAGTGTTGGTTTGGTCATTTTGGCCTTTAATAGTGAAATTCAGATTTTGATTTCCTTATGTTCTTCATGGTCTGCAGGTTGAAGATGACTGAGTACTTGTGTTGACTTCACGATTCTTCAATTTTTGCTATTTTTGTGATTTTGTCTGAGTGCTCAGATTCAAATTGTTATATGACACTGACGTTGTTTTGGCCTTAGATTTGTATATGATACCTTAAAACTAGCATGAATGGGGGGAGGATGTCCGTCAAGAGGATACTCATCGAGATCTCTCATTTGATCAGCATAAATGCCAACTATTAGAGAGAAAACCTAAACCTAAACCTAGATTGTGAAGCAAAACAACTAATTCTTTGAAAACACGAGTAACACAATATATAAAAAACACATATAACTTTTCCTTTTCCTTTTTCATTAAACCTCATAACCATTGTCACATCAATGATAATATATTCTATCATCACAAATCGTAGTCTGCTCCATGAAAACCAGAATAAATTCTTATTTCTCATATGCAGTTTAGTTTACATCATCTACATGAACATGAAAGAAATAAGTCGATCTACAACCCATCAGGGAAAGAGGAAGTATGTGACATTCTGATGTAGATTAATCTATTTACATTTTCTTTGTCACGACCTATCCATTAGATATCATTATATCTAAAAACATTTGAAACAATCTCATGAGAATCATATAGAGCCCAATTGAGTGGATACCTCCCACTCAAGCTAGGTACATGGATTGATAACTAAGTTGATTTGAGTTTGCAATGAACTGGGTTGGTGAGGCCGTGTTTCTGGCTCTAGAGATTACAGTCGCCTACGGTTCCCTCGCGCGACAATAGTCGCTTGGGGGGGAAGGGCTTCCGGCACCAGCGAGCGCTGCCCCTTCCCCCTAGGCCCTTACTTTCACTTGGTGTGCTAGGGTCGTTTCGTGAGGTCTAGTTAGCAGCAGGTCTTCATGGTGGTCCTACACGTGCAACGCTTCTTCCTGGTCACTTGGGCTAGAAGCTTCTTTGACACGTGGGGGTTGTGATCAGTGCTGGATGCCTCCCCTTGGAGGTCGTAGAGTTTGGGTGCTCCTGCGGATGGACGACGAGGTTTTGGGTGACTCCGAGGTGTACTAGGCAGAGGGAGAGAAATTGGGTTATGTGCATTGTGAGGATGCTCTTGCCCCCTGTTCACAGGGGTGTTTGGGAGTGGTGGTGGGGTTACCCAAAGCTTTCTACCCCTCATCTTCAATCCTTGCAAGCCCTTTCTCCTCTGATTATGTGCCAACAGAGCTTTTTTCCCCCCTCCCAGCTGTCAGGAGTGTTGCACCCAAGCTGTTCGAGTAAAGGCCTGTGTGAGCATCCTATGAGCTTAGGCAGTTTCTTGACTGGCCTCACCTGTTGTTTTTTTCTGTTCTTTTTCTGGGTTTTAACCATAAGCAGTAGTTTGTTAGTTTTGCTTGTTGTGGTTTGGGTCGAGCTCTCTATTTTTCTGGTGGCCTCAAGCATGGATGAGATAGTGATCTCTGTTGGATGTACTGACATTTCTTTTTCCGATATCCTCAAGGGCTCGTGCAGATTGAAGGTTTCCCTCGTAGATAGTTGCTTTAGACAACCACAACATAGAGGGTTTGGGCATGTAATTTACCTACCGCTTCCCAATCTGAGCTTGTGCGCTATGTAGGTCTCTCAAAGGAGTCATGTTTGGTACTTTGGTGTGAGATTACTATCTTGTAGATGTCGTATGGCTTGTTTTGAATGATATTGAGCTGTTTTCCTTAAAAAAAAGCTAGGTACGTGCATCAACATAGGATTAAGCATATTGAACTATAACAAACTTGCATAAAAAAATTAATCGGTAGTTTCATCATTTGATCAAATCTAGTTAAAACAATAATTTGATTAATCAAATATGGTATTCACTTAAACCAATCCAACTTTAAAACATCTTTAAGAGCATATCTATGAATAGATCAAATAATTCTAAATACTTTAGAATGACAGTCTGATTGTAGGAGTAACAAGTCAAGATCTAAGCAAATAAGATCAAGAGATAAGAAAAACAATATTTTTGTGAAACCCCACTAGTTGGACCAGGAACACATCCTATAGTCTTGAAGATGAAGTGCACATGAGATGAATCAACCAAACATGGAATACTCAAATGATGAAACAAATCTCAATCATATATAGAGTCAATATTAAATTCCAACATCAACCACTTGTCAATCCTTCAAGATCAGGTTCTAAAATAGACAAATAAGAATATCGAAATATATTATCCTTATATAAGATTAATAAATTTCCACAACAAGAAACATATTCAATAATAGCAATTGTATCTTCTAGCAATAAAAGGCATGTAACAAACATCCAACTCATACTCTACATGGCGGGTCATCTTTTATTCATTTTCCCTAAAACTACTTGGCTTGTACCTCATCATGTAGAAGTCTCCATGCCTGATTCTTGTATCAACGACTCACACTCACTATCTTAGGGTTTTTCCGACCACCCTAAGACATCAACAACAAACATTGGTCCATCAAAGGGTTTCCTAGAGAGGCTCAAGTCCTCATCTTAGGCACATGAAATAGGAACAAACATAACAACATATCAGAATATCACATATCATCATATTTTACATGTTTCATAGTTTTCATTTCGTCAAAGTCAATTCCTCATGGACATAAACTATCACAAGAGAGGATTTATGGTTAGAATCACACTAGATGACCCATCACTAAATCATGTTGGTCTAACCTTAAAGGTCTAGATCCACACTATGGAAATATTTCTCATAATATTATGATTACTACAAAGAGATCTGTTTCATTTCCCCAATGTGGCACTTAGGGGAAACTCACGGTGTTCAGGGAACCCAACTAGATGTGTCATCATTTCACTTGTTAATAATCCCTTTTTCTCATCTGAAAGAAATTTTAAATCATCATATATCATATGTATATATTCTTACGCAACTAGAAAGACATAAAGAATATTAGGGTTAAGAAGGACAAACATTATATCAAGAATAAAAAAAATCTATGACATACAACTATCATTTCTTCCCCTTTCCACATCATTTCATATATTTTATCACCAGTTGTCTATCATCCTGAGACATCATATCATCATCTAACATTTACCGTAAACAAGGTTCCTTAAATGTAATTAATGCATGTCAATTCAATATCAACATATTTCTTATCAATTCATTCCATAACACAATTCTCATGAAGTATTCACAAAGACATTTCAACTAGTTTCAATTTGTGCATGTAGACGATCTTATTTAATCTGTCATCTTCATAATAGGTTTATCTTGAAGCATATACTTATTTAATCCATATTCTATAGATATTAAAAAAATCTAAAGCATGCACGTTCATAACACACTTAACACTCCTCATTTACCATTTTCCATTTTTAGTTAGGGTCTTCGTCCAACACATATGTACTATCATTTGAAATACATTACAATAGACCATTCCCATAATGCTAGTTCTCTACAAACAATTATCATCCCAACATGCATTCTTATGAATCAAATTGCATTCTTGAACTTCATCTTGTAATTGAATTAGATTATACTTATGTATATTCCTTATTCCCTTATTTTAGAGAATTTTATTGATTATCATCACATAACTCATCATTTTAGGGTTATTGTTAGGTTCCTAGATCCACTAAGATAACTAATTGGTTTTCTCCTTGCTTTAGATTTGTTACTCTTAACTTTCTTCACTTCATGTTCAATACATCATTGGAACTTCATTCACTTCACGTGAAGTACTTCTCTCACATTGACATTAATTAAAGTCCAATTGTGGTGTATTCCTTTCAACTTAGGTCAACCCAAAAGTAATTTAAATAATTAAATTATAAACTTAATCACACTTATTCAATGAAATCCAATCATCGTATATCCATTCCCATTTTGTTTCTTTCATTTAGATGAGCATATCATGCCATTTGTCTTCCAATGGTGTTCTGGTAATTGGCAACAATCCTTCAATTCCTTATGAGACTACTCACTTTAGGAAAATAGAACATTTTATGGTTATTTCTTATTACCTCATAATCTCTAATCATCTTCTTAATTCATAATTATAGGACCTATGTAAAAGACTTGCATGCATGTGAGGTTCACTAATTATTCCACAAATTATATTAGAATACATCTATTAGTCTTATATCATCTTAATACGACTTACCACTTTCAACTGAAGTGATAAAACCTACATTTGAGCATCTTTTCACATTCACTTGATTATATGAAAGTTTGGCTTTGTCTCTCATACTCGTCTTAATACTAGATTTCTTAGGTTTTAAGAAGTCATCTTAGTTCAACATGTCGTAAGAATTATACTATTCACTACTATCATCAGGGTTTACAGAGGTTCATCGAGTCTATTCAAGACAATGGAAGCCCTAGTTTCCATTCCACAATATCAACTACTCATTTACAAGCTTACAATGATTTATTGACTCATTTGAGTCCATCCCTCAACATTAACCCTACACACGTGTTTCCTCCATATCAAACCCTCATATACTGATCCTCATGTACATAACATATTAATTTAAAGTAAGCAATCAAAATTTTAGTTGAGAAACTCATGCTTATTGAGTTCAATATGATTAGATACATGCCAACTAAATTTCCAAGTAAATTTCCCATTAGGCTAATTTAAAAAAAATGATGTAACAATGATATAGTTTTCCATCCATAAGACTTACCATATAACTTAAATCAATAGATTACAAACTAACTAAGTACAAATAAATGAGAAGAATCTAAATCAGTTGCATTTGTGTAATAGCCAAGCACATTGCCCAAGGCTGTAGTAGAGTTTCAGGAATGATGACTAGCCCCACTGACCACCACTAACCTTAACTACACACTTAGTCCTCACTCATGCACAAGCCAAGATAAAATTCTCGACTGGTCACTAATCGTAGTACTACTCTAGGTTGAGCATGCTTAACCACTTAGTTCTTTAGTGATGGGCTCCCTGAAAAGGAGGCGCACCTTGGTGATATGGGTAGTCCAATCATTCCTTTTAAGATCATTTTATCTGAGGACTCAAATCCTGTGATGTTACAATCTATCCCACTTAGACTCTTGAGATCCTTGTCAAGGCTCAACTTTATGGCTTCATAATATCTCCCCATTTAAGTGCATACCCAAATGGTCCATGTACACCTGACTCCCGATCACAGATGTCAGAGCAAGGTTGGCTCCATTACCATGAATAACACTTTCCAACATGCCTAGAACGCACATCTCAAAGACGGGCATGCCACAGACCCAAGTGGTCCCCACCCACTAAAAGGGTTATGGATCTAATACCATTTGTAACAACTGGGCCTACTTCCCAAGGGTCTAATAGAGTTTTTGGAATGATAACTGTCCCCATAGAACACCACTATCCTGGCTCCATCACCACAGATAGCCCTTTCCAACATGTCTAGACCACACAACTCAAAGACTGGCATGCCACAGACCGAAGTGGGACCCACCCACTGAAGGGGTTATGGTTCTAATATCATTTGTAAAAGCTGGTCCCACTGCCCAAGGATCTAGTAGAGTTTCACGAATGACGATTGGACCAATAGACCACCACTATCATTAACTATACACTTTTTTATCACTCACGCACAAGCCAGGATAAACTTCTCAACTGGTCACCCATCCTAGTACTACTCTGCGCTAAGCGCACTCAACCAAAAAGTTCTTTAGTGATGGAATCCCTAAAAAGGAGGTACACGTCGGTTATATGGGTAGTCTAATCATTCCTTTTAATATCATTTTATCCAAGACCTCAAATCCTGTGACGTTACAATTTGATTCCCTAAAAATCTTCCAAATTGGTCATCCAATTGCATACACATACAAATAAGAATTTTGAATAATTTAGGCAGATAGAATTAGACTTTCTAAATAATTATCGAGCTTAAGAGGGAGAGAATCACTCAACAAAGGTGCCAAGCACCGTAAGATCATCCCCTACAATCTGGATTTCTAGAATCCACCAAGGTTTTAGAAATTGAATCCATTTCTTCCTTCTTTCAACTTGAAACCCTGGAAAAGGAGAATAGGAGAGAAAGAAAGATAAAATATGATGATTTACTATATATTTGGTTCAAATTAGAGGAAGGATGAAATTTATACTTCTGCTAGAAGAATCTCCAAGAAAAGATATCTAAAAGAGTACCAACTTACTTGATTCCATTATTTCTAGGAAGATGAAACTCTAGATCATCACTTCCACCACTTTCTCTTCTCAAACTGATAGGTCTCATCTCTCTCTCTCAATTAATTTCTTGGATCAGAACCACAAATTGGGAAAGCCACTAGGGTCTTAGGTTGATCATTTAGATCAATTAAGGTGCTTGTAACAATTGCAAACAATCCCTTCATTATATTTTTATTTATTCACACTAGTTGGTAAGTTGAGTTGTCACTGATAAGAAACTCAGCCGATACCTCTCTAGATTTGTCAAAAATCATCCAAAAATTATAAAATGTCTGAAATGGAGTTTCCAAGCTATAATTAAAATGTCAAATTGTTTGGATGTACCAATAAAAATAAAAATCTAATAATACACTGCTATATTTAAGCAAAAATGCATGGGAACTTGAGTTTGTCTTGGAGAAATGTAGGCAAAAGATTGATGAATTTTTTTGGTTTGAAAAATCCAAATATTTTGAATGAATACTTACTATTGTAGTGCTCAAATCATATCCAAGTTTCAAGTAAATAAGAGTTGTAGATAAAGTACTAAAAACCATTTACTATGCCAATATATTTATCAAATTATGTATTCATATGATACCAAAGCCCTAATTTTGGTGATTAGGGTTTACACTTAACAAACCCTAATTATTAAAAATAAGGCATGATTGGAGTTTCTCGTTAGGTTTATGATGTGGAATATTATCGCACTAGCAAACTCACCCAGGTCTGAAATCCCTGAGTTTTACCAAAACCTTGTGCAATAATACCACCCGCAAGTAGATGGGTCTTATCACAATATAGTTGAGGATTGAATCCCAAGGGAATTTTTTTTAAGAATCTTTTACTACTCTAATCTAGTTGAATCAAGACTAATATTTAGAACAAAGGTTGGTTTGAGGTTAATTAAACTAAATGCGAGGAAAGTAAAGAGTAGGATTAAAAGTTGATTACATATTAATGATGGGAGTCGCTGGGATGGACTCGAGTTTCACCACCGCTACACATGCAAACACATCCAAACAAAAACATCTAGGAAAGATCTAACTATCCAAATAGAACTTCTGCGAACCCTCCCGGAAGGATGTTTAGGTTTGTCTAAGCATCACCTTAGGCATCAGATTTCTTGTTGCCATCCAGATCATGCACTTACTGTTCCAAAGATACAAATATCCAACTGAAGCTGCGCCCCCCATACTGGCGTTAGGCACACAAAAGTGTCACCGTGGGCTAGATGGCTCGTCCCCTCACGGATCATTCACTTACGAACTCAGGGAATCCCATCCTGTTTCTAGTCAGCGAGTCAATCGCGTTAATCGACATTCTATTCTACATATTGAAGTTCTCACAACATAAGAAAGAACAAGATAAAAGCAAGCAGGTGATCGTAGTAGGAGGAGTAGGATGAGGAGTGAGGGACACCAAGATAGACCAGGCATTCTTTATCTCTCCACATTCCTTCTCGTCTCATCCTCCTTGCTCACAGTAGGAGCAGGATGTGGATGCATAGCTAGTGTGGAGGATGGGCGTATGTGCAAGCCTGCCTCTCAACTTGGCTATGGAGATTGTCCTCCACCAGGGGTCGAGTGCTTCTTAGGCATAGCCTGGTAGTGGAGTGGAGGATGAGGAGAAACAGAGGCAGAGGAGCTTACCCATGGGTCGATCACGCTAGGTGGATCCTGATGATGGAGTTGTTGTTGTAGATCAGAGGGAGTAGGGGTCGAGCTCACAAAGGAGCAGCCTGGCGGCATCTCGGATCTGATGCCAAGTGAGGACCCCTTTGGTCCTATTTATAGGTATGGGTGGAGTCTCACATGGTTTGGACTCTTTAGAATTCTTCACAGTCTTAAGGACTTGATAATTAGTCATGGTTTGAAAATCAAGGGCCGTCCTCACGGTCTTGAGACCGTGAGGGTCTTCACAATCTTGTTTAATGGTTTCGGTTTCATGATCTGCCTTCACGGTCTGCAAGCCGTGAGGCTTCCTCTCAGTTTGGAAACTGCACCCAACCCTAGCGGTCTTGGATCTCAGTGGCTTAGATTCTTCACGATTTGGTGTCTTCATGGTTTCAATGTCCACGATTTTGGCTTCTCGGTTTTGTCTTCATGGTCTTGCAGATGGCTGCCTTGCGGTTATAAGACTGAGTGCTACCTCACAGTCTCAAGACCATGAGGGCTCCTTGTGGTTTGAGCACCCTTGCGGTCTTCACTTTTGCTCTCCTCGCGGTCTTTCCATCCTCTCGTTCTTGAGGTCAATTGGTCTGGGGATCGATCACGCTCCTAGAGGTCTTCACGGTCTTAGTGGTGATGGAGGTCATGAAGAATTAGGGTTTGCAAGTGCAGTCGCCAGAGGTGGGAGGCGATGGAAGAGCAGGCTGTGCAAGTGAAAACAGTCTTGGAGTCATGGCTCTGTCATCGTCAGTGAAGAAGGTGAAACCGAATAGGAGGTCGTGGAGTCGTAGTGAGAGGAGGCTGGCGCTTGCAAGCATTGTCGGGTGCAAGTAGGTTTCCAAGAAGGATTAGGGTTGTAGGGCATGCAGGTGATGAGATGGAAGAAGACGAAGGAGGGGCGACACTTCAGGTGATGATCTTTGCAGTCTCTGGGTTGTGAGTGTTCTCACGGTCTTGGGATCGTGAGGACTCTCACAGTCTTGAGACTGTGAGGACTCTCACAGTCTTGAGACCGTGAGAGGGGTCGAAGGTGCAAATCGTTAGGGTAGATTGAATGGTTGGATGAATATGAACTATTGATCGGTGATCGGGTGGATGGGAGGAAGCCCAAAACCGAATGGATGATTGTGAGGAGTTGAAACCGTGTGGATGCAAACCGAGAGGACCAAGACCGTTTGGTCAAAACCACTTGGTCAGGATCGAGTGGTCAAAATTGTGAGGAAGTGTTGATATGTGATCGGATGGTTGAGATGGAAGAAAGGGTGATGTTGATGAAGATGAAAGTGGAAAGCAAAGCAGGTGATGGTGATGACCATAGATGGAAGGTGAAGTAGATGAAGGGTGTTGATGAAGGTGGATTAGGGTTAAAAGGTGGTGGGTTCCAGTTGATGGTTCAACCTCATCATGACTTGCATAAAATCAATATATAATTTAGTTAATAATCTTGTTAAATGAACCAATTAAGCAATTTTGCATTTTGTAAGATTTAGTAGATGAGAGTGAAAGCATTGAGTCGAATTGGGCCCCAGATAGAGACTTAAAATCATGATGGATATGCATTCATCAAAACACCCTGAACTTAAACGTTGCTCTTACTTGAGTAACACAAAATCTAAAATAGTCACCAAATGAATACTTTCAAGTCATGTGATTGCCTTCTCTTCACATCACGATTGTTTCCTTTCTACTTAGCATGACTAAGCATGTCAACTTTATGATATCACTGAATACATCTTACCATGTCTTCATTCTTGAGTTTGTTTTCCAACATCACTTCCTCCTCACTTTTTTCCAACAACAAGCATTTCTAAGAGTTTTGTAAAAGTCCAGAGATACCCATAGAACAACAAGTGTGCACCTGATCTGACACTTGTGTTTTTCAGGATAGTGGAGGCATTCATTGTGCCTTTAGGTGGAAAAGGGAGTGAAGGGTGATGTGGAAGGAAGAAATAAATCTCTCCTCTATTTGACTCAAGATTTTTTTATTATATGATTGTAATTTCATTGATTGTATTATTTGTGCAAACATCTCCTCTATTCCACTCGAATCTCCTCTATTCCACTCGAGATTGCATTTTTTTGTGTGCACATTGGCATTTTTTCTTGGTGATACGCCCCTATTTCATAGCGAGGGGTATGGAAGAAGTAGATATAGAGAGAGGTGGTCTGCCACTCCGAACTTAGGGTTTGGCACTATTTTGGCTATTTTTGTTTGTTTTTATGGATGGAGGGGTAAGAAGATGATGGAAGAAGTGTAGAAGAGAGTTTAGATCATAATGCAACTTGATTTATAATTCAGTGCATCGGGTTGTTCTCCTTATCATACTCTTCTCAAATAATGACTTGATGAGGATCCGGTGGGGGTTCCATGTTATTGTTCCACTTGTCAGTTAGGAAGCATGACGTGTTTGATCCCTATCAGTTCGACAGACACTTGCCATTTTTGTAGAAGGATCATGATGTTAGGATTCATAAGCTTCACAAGATGATTTCAATCAATAGGCTAGTTTCAAAAAGTGGTCCTCTTAGAGGACCAAAAAAAAGTGGTCCTCTTAAGGATTTGCTTCGAATAAGGAGGGTATAATGATTCAAAATGCATAGAGAGAGAAACTAGTCGGTTAGGTAGTTACTTTTATTGAAACAGAAGGCGTCAAAACTTCATCAAGTTTCTATACAATTTCTTTGAAAACTTAACAATTTTGAAAATTTTAATAAAAAATGCAACAATGAAATCTTAAGTTTGAAACAGGTAGGAGTGGGTAGAAAGTAAAGTACATACTACCCACCCTCCACCCCGAATTTCGAAATTTGCTTTTCCCGAGCAAACTCTAAATCCGAGATGGAGGGGAAAATTCATGCCAGTTGGACCACCAAATGTGGTTGTGTTCCAATCAGCGCATGTCCTCCATCTGAAAATTCAAAAATGAAGATTAATCAGGACTTAAGATAGCATCTTGCGATGTAATTTTTATTCAGTGTGAAATTTCTAAAAAGTAAAAACACAACTAAGGAAATTTTCTATTTCATAATTAAAGGTAAAAGTGAAATTATTGATCGGGTTGCATCCTGACAAGCGCCTTTGTTTTACGTCGATGGCTCGATGTGGATACTATCACCATGGTGCGACTCTGAGTGGAGCTTGAGCTAGATTGACAAGTTCTTTTAGTGGTTTCTTTCTCATCCATCCATTAATCTTTGATTTGATACTAGCCTCTTGTATTCTTCCCCATACAAAGCGACCATTGTCAGAACACATTGGAAAACAACTTGAGTTATGTGGAGTGGTTCTTTGTGCTCGATGCGAGGCAGAGAATAATTGCAGGGGATCTGAATGGCATCATTGATGGTGTAGTGTTGATGAGGCATAGGGGGAAGGTTCTTTTGCTGATGCACTATCCCTTCATCATCGAAATTCTGGTCACATATGTCCGTCAGATATGGATCTGGGGGATGTTCTCGGTAGAAACTACAGTGCAAATCTTATTATGGAGGGAAGATGAAATCAATAGTCTCTGTCTGTTGGGATACTGTTGCATTCCAGAGGATGGTTGTTTCTAGATGATGAGGCTCATGGACCTCTGCACAAGGTTCGATATGTGTAACAATAGGGTTGAGAGGTGTCTCCTCCATAGTTGACGACATTTCTTTTGTCTCTACATAGACTGGTTCACTCTTAGTCTTCTCTTCATCAAGTCCATTTTATGATGGAATATCAGATTTTGAGGAAAGTAACTGTT
This sequence comes from Alisma plantago-aquatica, assembly GCA_963693085.1. NCBI lineage: Eukaryota > Viridiplantae > Streptophyta > Magnoliopsida > Alismatales > Alismataceae > Alisma > Alisma plantago-aquatica. Next base: position 613,974,270 of record OY856411.1, on the reverse strand, counting down.
GCTGCATCTGAGTGAATTGATTAAAATAGTCAACAAAATATGCTTCTTCTTCTTCTTTAGTGTGCTCGTTAGCACTTTTAGATGCATAGAAATCAAAAGATTGGCTTCCCACCCTCAGTGTCAACACTCCAGCTTCAACATCATCAGAGATCTAGCAATTGAGAGGAAAGGTCTTCCAAAAAGGAGGGGTAGCATGGATTCTGCCTGATATCCATAACTACAAAATCACACGGGACATATAGATCCCCAAGCCTTATAGGAATATCTTCTATAATGCCAACTGGCTTGATCATTGTAGAGTCAACAAGCTCTATGGACATTCTAGTAGGAACGAAGTTGGTGAGGCCCAGTTTGTTGCATAGGCTGAGAGGAATGATAAAATTGCTAGCTCCGAGATTGGCTAGGCCTGGTCAGTTGATGGAATCGCTTATCGAGCAGTTAATTCTAAAGGTTCCTGGATCCTTATGTTTGCGAGGCATCCTATCCATCACTAAATAAGATGAGGTTTCTGCCAATTTCACCGTCTAATGTTCTTCAGTTCTGTAATTCTGACTGAGCAGGAGTTTGAAAAACTTAGACCATTGGGGCATCTCAGCCATGGCATCTAAGAGAGGGATATTGACATACAACTTTTTCATGAGTTCCTTGATTTTGTTGAACCTAGTATTGAGCTGGGTAAAATTCAGTCAATTTGGAAAAGACACATGAGGTTTGCACACTAGAACAACTGGCTCATGCGAGTCTTCTGCATCAGCAACAATAGGTTCCTCAGAACTTGCCTTGTTGGTCTTATTATTCTGAGTGGCACTTCCACTATGCTTAGCACCTTGGACATTTGTTATGATAACAATAGTCATGGGTTCTGGTAAGATAAAGCCTGAATGAGTTGTCACAGTTTTAAGTTGTTCCACGTGTCTCAGATTGTCTTCTGGTTGCCCAACTAAAGCTCCAGCAGGTGGCTTGAGGCTAGCTGCAAGTTGAGCTAGTTGAGATTCAATGGCCTTCTGGTGTGCTTGATGGTTAGCTATCAATGTTTGTTATGACAATAACATCTTCTCAATGGCCGACAGTTTATAATCAGGAGAGATGGGTCTAGCTTGCTGCACTTGTTGTTGATTCTGGTAAGCGGCTTGATTGGGGTCTTGGAACTGAGGGTTGTTCTGGTAATTGTTGTAGTTCTTGTTCTGGAAGTTACCCCTAAAGTTCCCTTGATTCCTGAAATTCTATTGTTGGTTGTTTGAACCAAGTTGATATGAGTTTACCGCTCCCGAGGGATTTCCATACTGAAAATTGGGATGGTTCCTGTTCTGGTTTGGATTGTAATAACCATGACCGGGGGTAATGTTAATGTGGCATCCAACTCACAAAAACAAGATTAACTAGTGTGGAAGTGTATCATTCGCATCGGATTAACAAAAATCACTAAAAATTAAAACCTTTCTCAAAGAGATCCAATCATAGGAAAACTCTTTCAACAAGAACCAATGTATTACATTTACATCCTGGTTCATAAGTACATATCTTGTACTATCTCTTCTTGAGGGTTATAACATCAACTGCCTTATTAAAAGTTAAACACAGACCACATAAGAACCTCGAGGCATTAAGACAAAATCTCAAAATGATTCTTTAAAAGAACTAACTATTAACTCCGAGGACCTGAGAGTACATAGATGACACATAGGACTTCCATCTACAAACACGACATACAACACACTCCACCTGAGTTGTTGCTTCTATACCTACTGCTGCTAAAGTTATTCCTCTGCAAGATATTCTCAATCTCCTCCGTGCTCATCCACCTAAAAAAATGTTGGATCCCACGGGGGTGAGACAATTGAAAATTGCCCCAGCAAGAGATATAACTCTCTTCTAGAAACATTATTATTGCAGTTTATAATATAAATCTGAACAGAGGATAAGCAGTTTATATCATTCTCATCTTTAACTATTGCAACTATTTGTGATAGAGCAGTAAATCATCTATTCTCTTTATAAGGAATAGAAAGAACATGTATATTATTTATCTATCATATTAGCTCAACATCTCATGCTTTTCTCATGATACTGATTACTCTGATATGTCACCCATGACTCTTTCTTGTTTTCTATCTGATGGCCTTAGCCAATCTGCTAAATAGATATTGGTTTATACTAGACATGAGAGTGTACATCATCATGTCTTATTTAGGCATTGGTCCATACCAATCATGTATAAATATTCCAGGCATTAGATTATACCAATCCTGTGTAACTAGTATGAGCATTGGACTTATATTGTTCCTGTGTATCCATTCCAAGTATTGGACTATGCCAATCCCAACTATTCCAAGTATTAGACTATGTGAATCCCAGCTATTCCAAGTATTGGACTATGTCTATCCTGTGACATTATTCCAGGTATTGAACTATGTCAACCCTGTGCAATTTTTCCAGGTATTGAACTATGTCAACCCTGTGCAATTATTCCACGTATTGAACTATATCAACCCTGTGCAATTATTCCAGGTGTTGAACTATGTCAAACCTGTGCAATTATTCCAGGTATTGAACTATATCAACCCTGTGCAATTATTCCAGGTATTGAACTATGTCAACCCTATGCAATTATTCTAGGTATTGAACTATGTCAACCCTGTGCAATTATTCTAGGTATTGGGTTATTACCAATCATGTGTAGTTATTCCAGGTATTGAACTATATCAACCCTGTGCAATTATTCCAGGTGTTGAACTATGTCAACCCTATGCAATTATTCCAGGTATTAAACTATATCAACCCTGTGCAATTATTCCAGGTATTGAACTATGTCAACCCTATGCAATTATTCCAGGTATTGGGTTATTACCAATCCTGTGCAGTTATTCCAGGTATTGGGATTTAACCAATCATGTGTTATTATTCTAGGTATTGGGATTTAACCAATCCTGTGTTATTATTCCGGGTATTGGGATTTAACCAATCCTGTGTTATTATTCCAGGTATTGGGATTTAATCAATCCTGTGTTATTATTCCAGGTATTGGGATTTAACCAATCCTGTGTTATTATTCCAGGTATTGGGATTTAACCAATCCTGTGTTATTATTCCAGGTATTGGGATTTAACCAATCCTGTGTTATTATTCCAGGTATTGGGATTTAACCAATCCTGTGTTATTATTCTAGGTATTGGGATTTAACCAATCTTGTGTTATTATTTTAGGTATTGAACTATGTCAATCTTGTGACATTATTTCCCATGTCTGTTTACACAGCACTGGGTACCTCATTCTTCTACTGACATTTAAACTTTGGCCATACCCTTATAATCAATCACATTCTTTATGTAAAATAAGTACCCCTCTCTTCTCCACACTTGTATAATCAAGGTTCCATCATTATTATTGTATTCTTTTATTATAATTATTATGTTATTAGGTTTCCCTTTCTTGGTTTATTAAGAACATTATCATCTCTTACAATGGGCTTTTATAAATATCTTGGTACCTCCCACTAGGTATCAACTTACTCATGTGTTTCACAAGGCCTATTAAAATATCTTGTTACCTGTCACTAGGTAACAACCAATCTCATGGCTCATAAAGCACATTTAACATCTTGTCACCTTTCACTAGGCAACAACCAATCTCATGGTTCATAAAACACATTACATCTTAATGTAATGATTAGGACATCACTCTTTATATGTTACTCATCCAAGTATGTTGAATTTGAGATGCATCAAGGGATATCATTCTTAAAGAGCTGGATGTGATATTTATGATGTCTTGATATATCACTTCCCTCAACACTTTAAACTTACTTGATTTTATCGATTTATATTGTATTAAGGTATTTGTTATCTTAATACTTCCATATACTAACCTATCACCTTTACTATGAAGTGCATTGATCATAGAACACACATAAGGATTGTCCAACTATCTTCCATGATAGGGACACATCTCAGGTTAAGGCTTTGATTATTATAAAGTTACCTATAATCAATCACTATTCTGTTATTAGGATTAGATTTCCCATACCATCACCCTTTATTAGGGTTTAGGGTTTCACATACTATCATACTTCATTAGGGTTAGGATTTCATATAGCATCATCACTACTACAAAAATGCCTTTTAGCGACGGTTGTTTAACCCCCTTTGGCGTCGGTTTCCGAGCGACGCCTATGTGGGCGCCGCTAAAGGTCGAACACTTGGCGTCGGTTTTTTAAGAGACGCCTATTTAATGTACAGGCGTCAGTTGTTTACAGAAAACCGACGCCAAAAGGGTTCACGCCATAGAAAACGACGTCATCTAGGACACATTCTGTGTCGGTTATCTACTAAAAGACCGACGCCTACATGGAATATAGCGTCGGTGCTTAATTGGTAACCGACGCCGAAAGTGACCTAGATGACGCCCTTTTCTGTGGCGTGAACACTTTTGGCGTCGGTGATCAACTAAACAACCGACGCTATATGTATTATAGGCGTCGGTTTTACACTAACAGCCGACGCCATTTCCAGTACGGCCGTGGCCACATTAGGCGTCGGTTTTGTTCAAAAAACCGACGCTGTAGGTCTTTGCTGACGGTTTTCTGTAAATAACCGACGCCTATATCTATTTTTTTTCATATCAGTTTGCAGGCCTACTGTGGCTGGTCAGTAGGATGAGAACCTGCAATTCAGTTTTCTGAACTGCAGGTTTACAACATCCATTGATATCAGCCTACAAACAGGCCACAAACCTGCAAAATTACAAAAAAAATGTCACACAAGTAGATACATTCAGACATAAATTCAATTCTCACATTAACACATATAGAAACATTCAAATACATGTATTAACATTCAAAAATATTCATTTACAAAGTATCATTCAGTATCGCTATCAACATCCCAATTATATCTTACAATTTCCACTGCTTGTATGGCTTTTGCCCATTCTTCTCTTATTTCATTTAATGCTTCCATCGTATATGGAGCATGTATATTTTTTAAGCGTTTACCTATAGTGTGGTCAATTTTAAACACCTGCAAAGAGAATGATGTATATATATAAGTAATAATATAAAAATAAGATTGATATATTTCATACTAACTAATGAGACTATATATAATACCTCATGTATGGTATCGATGTCCAATGCGGCATGTTTGATAATCATCTGCATAAATCACATCACATAGTATGTGCATGCCCAGCCATTGTCTTGTGTAGCGCACTATAAATTGAAACATACAAAATAATACAACTAAGCACAATTCACATCAATATTATATACATTGGAGTCGGGAACTTACTTGTACGTTCTGCCAATTTATTGGCTGGTTCTTTTTCCTTGGGACCGTTCCTCCAACCTTTTTGAATGCATCTAAACCCCTACATGTTAATATAACACAGTAAATTGCATAAGTAAATAGTAATGTAATAACAGATGTTAACAGATACAAAAATGAAATATTTCTCACCAGAATAATGGCATTCTCATTACGTGTCCAATTTTAGTATTTAATGTACTTCCCGTGGGATCTAGATAATAAACAGTGAACGTCCTGGGGACAATAACTAGTAACTCCCAGTGTCTACCGCTAGAGGTAAAAAGTTAACAATTAATACTCAAAATGCACAATAAAAATGGAATTTTCTTAAGTCCAAATTATAAATAAAGTAAACTTACTTGACATTGAATGGAGCTATTATTATCGTCTTCTTTTGCTGACCAAAAATTGTAAAAGCATCTATACGGTATTGTTGAACACTATGAGGGTCTTTAGCTACCATACTAATCAATGATGGAATCAAAAATCCCACATGATCAAATGCAAATTGTTTGCATTGATCTTTGACTAAGTAGCTGCAAAACATGTATTACGTATGCATTAATATATAAGAAACCAGATCACCAGATCTTACACAAGGTATATGGATGTATAAACAAGATCTCACCTTATCCATGTCTCTATCATTGATGTATTCAGCCAATCATACGTAAATAGCTCAATAATATCTTGTATGAATAAAGAGCTATCGTATGATTGACCTACATAATCTGCTTCTAAAGAAACAATTATAGGGCAATGTATATTATGTGCCTGTAGCCAACATGTCATTCCCCTACAATCAGGACCTAATGGGTATTTTAGGTTAGTTGGAACCCAAGTTGGTAATGCAGGAAGTGGAGGTGGAGGCCTAGGTGCTCCGGGTGTCTTCTTTTTAACTTGTATATATAATTTCAGATCAGTTGACCTCATATATACACATTAACAATCTAAAGTAATGTAAATTTATCTTACAATTTCAATAGTGTAGACGACATCTGCTTTGGGCCACAATATCACCCCGCCTTCTGCCTCAGCAAGTTATCAATATCTGGGTGGGGATATGGCAATTTGGCTTCCCTCCAATCAGGTAACACACGTAATGGGCCCACACAAACGTAGCCCTGTGGCATTGGAGTCCCGTGAAACCTTTCCCCAGGAAGGGACGGGTAAGCCTGTGCCTCTGCAACAACATAGTCTTGCATTCTTAAGCGGCATGGCTTCAATGCCTACAAATTTACGTAAAGAATGTTATACATATATACATATCATCTTGAAAACATATCATCTTGAAAAGACTAGCTACAATGTCATAAACAATACTTACAATAGACGTGTTAGGTGATGGGTCTCCAGGATTACTCGCAGTCTGTGCATGAGGAGAAGAGTGGGTTGCCATAGGCTGATTGGCAGCCTGAGATGCCTACCACCGCAGCAATTCTTCCTTGACCTTCTCAGCAACTACATCATTGACCTTCTTAGCAACTATATCCTCGACTCTCTTATTCTCCTATACATGGATAAAAGAAACATTAGCTTTTTATTATTGAATTTCCTTTTGCAGTAACATTCTAAAAAAAGAATTGGTTACCTCTTCTTGAGAAAGTCCCACTCTGGGTTTGCGCTGGGATGGCCCAAAGAATGCTTTGATGCCCACACCAACGCCTACACCCCTAACACGTCCAAGACGCTCTGGGTTACCCAGAGCAACTGTCAATTCATCCCTTGTTCCCTAAGGGATGAATGTGCCTTGTTTCCTCTGCTCGTGCAACTCCCGCTAATCACCATCAATAGAAATTGGTAAGTTAACACCACAAATAATCAATATTCAAACGATTGCTCTAAGAGTTGTATTTTACCATTTTCGCAGCCGCCTCAGCAGTTACGAGCTTCTTTATTTCACCCTTCTTGTTTTGCCTCCCATCTATCCAGATATCATGGCGAGGCATGGGTGTGGCAGACTCCTGAGTAGGAGCAGACTCCTGAGTAGCCGCAGACTCCGCCTGTAGTCTTTGGCGAACGCTTGCATAGCCTTTTGGACCCATAGTGTGGTCATGCACATTCAGTGCACACCTTGCTTTTTGTGCGTCACTGAGGGCCTAGTTAGTATGCACATTAATGATTTGGTTAGTAGCACTAAATGTTAATCTTGAATAGGTGAATACAATGTATATTAATTAAATTGGGAGTGACGCCTAATACCTTGAATTCTTCAGATTTTCTTGAAGCAACAAAATTGTCCCAATCTTCTTTGTCCAAGAAGTTCCATTGTTCAAGGGCTGACTTCTTCTTCTTATCACCCTCTTTTATATATTCTCTATTCAGATTTGTCCTATAATTCCAAAGCATCTTTCCAGCGCGTTGCATCACATTTTTACGATGCAACTTCTCATCCAATGCAAACAGATTCTATAAAATAGAAATGTTATTAACTAGTATCCAAAATAGAATTGCAAATGGTAGAATTTGTAATCTACAAAATAGAATTGCAAATAATAATAACTCACACATAAATCCTTCCATATCAAGTCTTTTTCCCCCTGAGGAACTTTATGCCAATTATCATACTTAACACCACAATGGCTCCGAGTGGTACACCCAAGATAGTTTACAAAATTATTGTGGTTCACTCCAATTACATTTCCTCCATTATCAAACTCCACAACCAATTTGGATCCACTGCCACTTAGCGCTATTAACTTCTTGAACAGAGTGATGCCCCTTTTCTTGTTAAGTGTTTGGTGCTGCGCATCAAGTTGCTCCAGTGCTTCAGTGGGTACATGTGCATCATCAACCTAAAATTTGACAAATATAAACACACTAAATTAGCCCAATATAGAAATATAGGATATGTGACATAACTAGAAGATAATGAATTTTATAGAAATACAGGATATGTTTTTAGAACTTACATTGGTATCCTCGCCATGCTCATCATGGACAGCATGCTCATCATGGACTTCATGCTCATCATGGACATCATGCTCATCATGGTCAGCCATCTGAAAATGTCATTAAAAAGGCAAACATTTAGCATTTGTATTAACTAGAAAAAGGCAAACATTTAGCATTTGTATTAACTAGAAAAAGGCAAACATTTAGCATTTGTATAAACATACATGTCTCTAAAATTGTGATCTTTTATCAATTAACAATCCTTCATTGTGATCTCCGCGCACATATAAGTCATCATTAGCTTCAATATTTTGTGGAGTTGGCAACCCAACTGAGAATGGACTGGAGTCATCATACTTGTCATAGTACTCTTCTTCATCTATAGGATCTTCAATGAACTGTCCTTTACCATGAAGAACAACCGACATTTATCATTTGCAGGATCATCGATATAGAATATTTGTTTCACCTGTGATGCCAATATGAATGGTTCACCCTTCTCGACAATCTTTTCAAAGTTCACCAAAGTGAAACCCAATTCATCCACTATAACTCCTTTGGTGTTATCAACCCAATTACATTTAAAGAGCGGAATTTTGAAATCTATGTAGTCAAACTCCCAAATGTTTTCAATGACACCGTAATATGACATTTTAGCTTCACGTGGACTCTTATCTTTTGCACTTGCAAAGTACATAGTCAACGCTTGAAGAGTGACCCCACTATTTTGGATGACACTCTTATCATCTTGGCGCTTTGTGTAATATGTGAATCCATTAATGTCAAACCCTTCATAAGACATAACATTCGGTTTTGGTTTAAAGGCGAGGCATTTGATAGTTTCTGTAATATCATTTGGTGTTTGAGATAGTTGATGTAAGACTTTATCTTCAAACCACTTAGTAAAAGTCTTATTATGCTCTCTAGCAAGCCACATTGAACTTGCTCGAGGATGTTGTCTCTTTATGAAATTGGTATGTTCCTCGATATAAACACTCACTTCGTCCATGTTGTGTAAAATATACAAGTGGGCTTGTTCCAACTGCTCATGGCTGATTACTTTCACCCGTGATCCCAAAATTCCTTTGCCCTCCTCAATATTCTTGTCATTATCAGGAGTGTCATTACCACTGAGAAAGTCATTGCAAAAATCCATAACCTCTCTCGCCACATAACCTTCAATAATACTCCCTTCAGGCCGATAACGGTTTCGAACATCACCTTTAAAAATGCTCATGTATCGTTCAAAGAGATACATCCAATGCAAGAAAACTAGTCCCAACATTTTCACTTCCCTAGTCAAGTGGACAACAAAATGTACCATGATATCAAAGAACGAAGGAGGGAAATACATCTCAAGCTGACATAGGGTAACAACCACTTCTCTTTGCAAATTATCGAGAGTATCAGGGTCAATAACTTTACTGCATAGACTGTTGAAAAAGAAACAAAGTCTGGTAATTGCAAACCTTACATGCTTCGGCAATATAGATCGAATTGCCACGGGAAATATTTGTTGCATTAGACTGTGACAATCATGAGATTTAAGACGTATCAACTTCAGATCTTTCATTGATACCAATCTACGGATGTTGGATGAGTAACCATGTGGCTCCTTAACATTTACCAAGCATTCACAAAAAGTTTTCTTCTCCTTTCTAGACAACATGTAACAAGCGGGAGGTAAGTATGTTCTTTTATTACCCATTTCACATAATTCTGTTAATTCTGACCTTATTCCCATTTCACGTAGGTCCAGTCTAGATTTTATCCCATCTTTAGTCTTACCTGGTATATTTAATAGAGTACCAATGATGCTATCCCAAACATTTTTCTCAACGTGCATTACATCGATACAATGCCTGACTGTCAAAGAACTCCAATAAGGAAGATCCCAATATATTGACTTCTTCTTGAATGAAGAATTGTCACTCCGTGTGGCCATACTACATTGTGATTTCTTACCAAATTCATTGACAATGTCTTTTACTCTTTCATAAACAACATCCCCCGGTATAGGTTTAGGTGCACTCTGTTCATCATTCCATCCATTGAATGCTTTGCACTTCCTACAATACGGATGGAATTTTGAAAGAAACCTTCGATGACCAATATATACAGTCTTTCCGCCATGTTTTGGTCTTATTGAATCAGTGTTTTCTTCACATATAGGACACACTTTAGCTCCTTTGATACTATATCCAGACAAATTCCCATATGCTAGAAAGTCATTAATAGTGCAAAACAACATAGCGTGCAAATGAAATGTCTCTCTTGCTGAAGAATCATAGGTCATCACACCTTCAGCCCAAAGTTTCTTTAAGTCATCAATCAAAGGTTCAAGATAAACATCGATATCAATTCTTGGGTTTTTTAGGGCCCGATATCAACAACGACAACATAACGTACTTATTTTTCATACACATCCAGGGAGGAAGATTGTATATAACAAGCATGACTGGCCAAGTACTATGTTGGCTGCTCAATGTCCCGTATGGATTCATCCCATCTGTACAAAGCCCAAGTCTTAGATTCCTATCTTCTTCACCAAATTTGGGGTACAATAGATCAATCTTCTTCCACTGTGGGGAATCAGACGCATGTTGTAGGATCCCATCATTATTTTTCTTAACATCTACATGCCACCTCAAATTCTTCGCATCTTTCAGATTTGCAAACAAGCGTTGAAATCGTGATATTATAGGTAGATACCACAACACCTTGGCAGGAGAACCAGTTTTGGACTCCCCCGAAGTCGTCAATTTATACTGTGACGCACCACATTTTGGACAATCTTTCAAATCTACATAGTCCTTTTGAAATAATACACAATCATTCGGGCATGCGTGTATCTTCTTGGCCTCCATTCCCATTGGGCACAACATTTTCTTTACCTGGTATGTTGAGATTGGCAGCTCGTTTCCTTCAGGAAGCATATCTTTCAACAAAGTCAACAATGAAGTGAAGCTTTTGTCGCTCCATCTATTGTTAGCTTTCAACTTATACAATCTCAACACAGCGCTAAGCTTCGTAAACTTAGCACAGCCTGTGTATAACGGTATCTCAGCATCATGCATAATGTTTCTGAAGATAGGAGGTGGATCTGTGTGCTCTACCCTACAACTATCCAGCATCGCATCAACGATGTCTGCTGGAACTGGTTCGTTCACATTTACGTCATCGGAGGCAATTTCTTCTTCCACCCAAGCACTGCTATCAACATCTACTGGTTTCGATTTTGAAATCTCTCCATGCCAGTGCCATTCTGTATAGCCTTGTACAATCCCGTTGCACATGACATGACTTTTGATTTCCTCACCAGTGTTGACTTTCAAGTTGTTACCGCAATGCCTACATGGACAGTAGAACCTATCTGTAGGTTTTTTCCTATGTTCCTCGGCAAATCTAATAAACTGATCAAGACCAGATATAAACTCTGGGGTGCAAAGATTACGAATGGACATCCATGATCTATCCATTCTATGATCAAAGAGAAAACAAGTATATATTAGGAAACAAGTATATATTAGGAAAAGATTAGGGTATACACTTACATCCTAAGTGTATAATGTGATGTCATTCTTATATATAATAAATGTGTACCACCTATCCCATCCTTGAACACCTAATCTCACTAGTAAGTGTATAATGTGTATTGGGTTTTCGAGAAAATTTCGGCAGCATTTCCCCGTTGTTCTCTAAGTACATAGTACTTAGAGAACAACGGGGAAATGCTGCCGAAATTTTCTCGAAAACCCAATACACATTATACACTTACATCCTAAGTGAGATTAGGTGTTCAAGAATAGTCCCAAACCGGGGACTATCTAAGATTTACTCCTAATGAGTCAATCATGGACAGGTTTCTAGGCCAACAAACACATTTGATGTCATTCTTATATATAATAAATGTGTACCACCTATCCCATCCTTGAACACCTAATCTCACTAGTAAGTGTATAATGCGTATTGGGTTTTCAAGAAAATTTCGGCAACATTTCCTTGTTGTTCTCTAAGTACATATGTACTTAGAGAACAAACGGGGAAATGCTACCGAAATTTTCTCGAAAACCCAATACACAGTATACACTTAAATCCTAAGTGAGATTAGGTGTTCAAGAACAATCCCAAACCGGGGACTATCCAAGATTTACTCCTAATGAGTCAATCTTGGATGGGTTTCTAGGCCAACAAACACAATAATAGATATCTACAACGAAGCCGGACTCCATACAAACAGTGTATAATTTAGTGATTGTTCATTCTAATTTATACCAATGTACAAGTAATATAAAGAACAATGATTGTTCACTTTCTAGGATCATACAAATAGTATAATAATCACTAGGATCATACAAGTAGAAATGTTGATTAAGTCTATGTGATTAAAGATCAAGGAGTGTAATAAAATAGGATTTACCTCTGTTTGTGCGAGACGGAGGGTAGGCGAGTAGGCAGGCAAGCAGGCAGGTGAGCAGGCGATAGTCAGGGAGATGGCGGGCAGCAGCAGATGATCAATTAATTCCTGAAACAATACATAAATAAATACAAATCAATACATAAATAAACACAAATAAGTAAATAACTTAATTTAAAAAAAAAATATACAGCAGCATTGTGCCTTGGCGTAGCCCAAGCATCGCCCAGGCATCCCAGAGGCCTAACTAGGCTGGGCGCCTGGGCAAACCCTAGGTGAACGCCTGGCCGCCTAGGTGCCTGGGTGCCGCCTGGGTAGGTCGGCAGGTACCTGCTTGAGAACAAGGTTGGAGGCAAGGAAGAAGACGGCGGCGCAGGGCAGGCGCGGTGAGCTCCAGGAAGAAGACAGCGGTGGCGGCTAGAGCCAAGGAAGAAGACAACCGGAGGTGGCGCCCAGGCAGGGAGGAAGTGGCGGCGGCACAAGGAGCAGGGAGGAAGGAGCAGGCGGTGGCGGCGCAAGGAGGAAGACGGCGGGCGACGACGGTGACACAGAGCAGCACCACGGATTGTCAGCGGCGAGCGAGAAGCAGCAGGCGGCGATTTTGGGAGAGCGGCGACGAGCTAGCACATAGAATCGATGAAACAGGAATAAAGGGGGAAGAGTCGGGTGATCAGGCCTCTATTAAGTTGGGCAACGACGTCAGTTATATAAGATAACTGACGCCTATTATCTTCAGCGTCGGTTGATAGTAAAAAACCAACCCCAAATTAGTTGGCGGGAACTATTATCAGCGTCGGTTATCCAAGGATAACCGACACCTAAAGTGGATCTTTTCGCGTAAAATTTCATTTTAAATAGGTGTCGGTGAATAGTTAAAACGACGTTGTATGTGGCCCAAATTTTTTTCGCTCGAAAATTGGATTTCGCGGGCGCTTTTAGGCGTCGGTTGGTAATAGTAAGCCGACGCTGAATACAAAGCGGTACCCATGTCTGGCTGGTCTTCGAATATAGACATCGGTTTGCCTAAATAACCGACGCCTGATATTATAGGCGTCAGTTTTACTTAATAATCGACACCCAGAAAAGTGACACTGAATGCTATTTCTGTAGTAGTGCATCCTTCATTAAGCTTTCACATCACATTCCCCATAAATAGGGTTTACTATTCATCCCAACTAGGGTTTCTCATGGCATCACCCTCAATTAGGGTTTCTCATGGAATCACCCTCAATTAGGGTTTCTCATGGAATCACCCTCAATTAGGGTTTCTTATTTCATATGGGTTTTACATCACATTACCCTAGTTTAGGGTTTCATACACTTTACCCTAAAATTAGGGTTTACTATTCAACCCAATTAGGGTTTCACCCTTCATTCCTATAATTAGGGTTTTACCTTATGTTACCCTGAATTAGGGTTAGGATTCATTAACCTTATGGATTAGGGTTTCATGATCTCTTTACTGAGGATCATAACTTAATCACCACATGATTAATACTCATGTAAGAATTCCTTTCTATCATCCTTTCAACTTGATTAGGTTTATATCAACCCTTCAATCAAGTATATATATACAACTATGGTTGATAAAGTGTACTGAGACATTGCTTTCACAAGCTTATAGGGATTAACTCATCTAGGGTTACCAATTACTTAGTACCTTATAGGTACAACCCTAGTGATTATCTTTGAAATGGATCAGTAACAACCATAGGGTCATTTTATCTTTCATCCCCTTAGGTTTCCAATTAACTTAATTACGTTGAAACATCCAAACATTCTTGACCATTGATACTCCAAATGGTTTGAAACCATTTAATCAAAACAATGATGAAACCGTATGGACAAGTCACATTTGAAACCACTTGTGTCTCCAAACGATTTGAGACCGTTTGGTCCAAACACTCTCAAAACTGAATGGACCAAAAAGGTCTTCCATCACTTAATCAATTCAGGATTTAAATCATTAAACCATCTATCAATTGAACCACTGATTTATTCTTCCATTGGACCATTGAATCACCCTTCAATTGGACCTTCGATTAGGGTTTTGAACCCAATTGAACTAGGGTTCATAATCAAGAAACCATCTATTAGGGTTTTGAAATCGAGGAACGATCAATGGTTGACATTGTGGAACTAGTCCAATTGAAATCATTGGGTCATCATCAAACCATGACATGACCTAACCGCAAATGGTGTTGAGGTCGTTTGGATGACCTCCAAATGGTCTTGAGACCGTTTTCCCCATCCCATCACTTAAAATTGTGATATTCAATTAGGGTTTGGATCATTAGATTGATCAGCAATTGAACTATTGATTGCATTACCATTTGCTATATTTGGACCTTCAAATACTCAACCATACTCAACCCTAGACCTCCAAACGGTCTTGGTTGACCTCCAAATGGTCATGAGACCGTTTGGGTGATCGATAAATGGTCTTGAGACCGTTTGGGTTAATCAACCCAAAGATTTAATTCATTCAATTGCAAAAATCAGCACTTAACCCGATTAGGGTTTCTAATTGGATGATTGTCCATATATTGATTCAATGAATTGGAACCATTAGATCTTCATCCAACATGTACTATGGTCCTGACCTCAAATGGTCAACCCATCCAAATGGTCAACTCATCTAAACGGTTTGGGGTTCAAGACTCTAAACATTTTGCAAACCGTTTAGTCTCCGAACGATTTGGTGAAACCGTTTGGACCAAAATCTTAAAACCGTTTGCAATAGATATTTGGGGAGGTGTGTGCTTATGATGATTTAATCATCATCAAGCTCTAAACCCACAAAACTTTCTATGATTTTCATGGTGATTGCATCAATCAACCAAATAAAATTTCGAGAATGAAGAAAGGATCAACAATTGATAAGGAATTGAATGCAATAATAATATTAAGGGTTCAAGTTATAAAACCCACCTCCAATTGAGATTCAAAGATTCAACCTCCACGTCTTTAATGGTGAAAGCAACACCTTCAATTATCCAAAGCTCGTCCTCAAGGTTTGAGTGAAAAGGAATGGCTAGTATTGAAGATCGAGTGAAGATAAGAAGAAATCATACATTGATTTGTGATTTCCACCATGGAATCAAGGTGAAAGAAGGTCAAGAAGCTTACCAACAGGTTGGGGGTCGTCCTCATATTGCTCCAAGATCCCTTGGTCGTTTTTTCAAGCAAGAAGTGAAGGTGGATTCGAAAATACCCATCCAAGCTAGGGATAAAGGAGCATATATGTATTTTATTAAAAATTCATTTAAGAGAGAGAAAGTAGGGATTATCTCCTCCATTTACTTGCCACTTTCCCCCTTCCCTTCCTTGGTTACAAGGATATATTCTTTGCCTCTTATTCCTCTCAATTATCCATGATTTAAAGAAAAGCAAATTAAGCACCTTAACCCTTATAATAATATCCTAAAGTTAGTGGATAATTCTTTTTCTTTTAATAATGTCAGTGAGTTATCCACTTACTTTAGATATTTTCGTGCCTTTGCAAGGCACATGGTCGTCCATTCTTTTGCAAAATCATCCCTCACCTTTTTATTAAAGATGTATTTAATTAATATATTTATTTTTGCATTAAATTGAAGTAAAGTTCCAATTAAGCTTAAATCTTGATTATTTTAATGTCAAGATTCTCTCTCCTCCAAAGAGATACAAATGAGAGACCCCTCTCATTTTATTTTCTCTTCATGATGCCAAGAAACATTAGGGACTATTTTGAAGTGGTAATTTGTATATTGAACCCTGAGTTTTGGGTAAATTGCACATCACATCAAAACTAGGTTTTAATGCATAACTATTGCTTTATCAGCTCTTTCTTGGTTCTCAGGCTTTCCCAAGCCATACCTCTGCATCATCTTCATTCTCATGATGATTCAATACATGTGGAACATTTTATCATGTAGAATTTGCAATTTAACCCCTCAACTTGGGTAATTTGCACTTTAGTCCAAAATAGGCAAAACATTATTTCAACATTGTTCAAAAAGGACTAGAATTGAAACATAAGTTCTTCTTGAGCCTTAATTACTTTTCAAAAGATAATATCA
Source organism: Alisma plantago-aquatica (assembly GCA_963693085.1). Classification (NCBI taxonomy): domain Eukaryota; kingdom Viridiplantae; phylum Streptophyta; class Magnoliopsida; order Alismatales; family Alismataceae; genus Alisma; species Alisma plantago-aquatica. The sequence continues at coordinate 613,957,594 of OY856411.1, read as the reverse complement.
AGCATATAATTATCTTTCTTAAACAAAACACCTAGGGTTAAGGCATAACCTGAGTTAGGGATGTTACAGTTAATAGCATTGAGACGTTCCATCTGGCCATTATCTACTTGTCCATTGACTTTGATCAGAACAATATCATAAAGAACATTGCATGACAAAGTAGAGTGGTAAGTGCCTTTGCATGCTTTAAAGAATAGTGAAGCTGAATTGATTTGCTCTTGTTGTTGTGGGAGTGAGTGTCTTCTTTCATAGGTAGTAAGAAATGATTCAAGATGGTCTTGCTTGGCAACTAGGAGCTTGAGAGATTCAACGATAGACTTGTACTCAGGAATAGCTTCAGCCATAGCTACCTTCAACACTCCTTTGCCTACTGATCTTCCCCAATTTGCTTGATTTTCAACTCTAAGGGTGACAACCTTCCATGCGTTGTCATAACTATGACGCATGAAGTTTCCTCCATACGAGGAGTCTAAGAACCTCTTGATGTCGTCATCCACACCCCTATAGAAGATTTCGATGAGTTGATTCTTGGGAATGCCATGGTGTGGGCACTTGCGTAGAAGCTCTTTGTATCTTTCCCATGCTTCAGCAAGGGATTCTCTAGGGACCTGAGTGAATTGAGTTATACGTCCCCTAATTTCATAGGTGAGAGAAGGAGGATAGAACTTCTCCAGGAAGACATTTTGAAGTTGTTCCCAAGTGGTGATGGGTTCGCATTGTAAGGAATTGTACCAACTTATAGCTCTATCAGAAAGAGAATGCATGAAGAGATGGAGTCGGATGGCATTGTCGGATACTCCATTTTGCTTTGTAATAGCACATAGATCAATAAACCTCAGAAGATGTTCCTGACTATCTTCTCCTTTCTTACCATAGAATGGGCTATTTTGAAGCAAGGTGATCCAATGTGTCCTTATCTCAAAATTTAGAGCATTGATGGGAGGAGGTTGCACTAGATGATGAATGCCAACAGCTTTAGGGATTGAGAATTCTCAAAGGTCTTTTTGTAACTCAGCTTGTTGAGCTACTGCTTGTGCTACTTGGATTTCTTCTTGAACTACAGCTCGAGCTTCTTGCATGAGCCTTTCTCTTTGTGCATTGAGGGCTTGTGCTACCCTTCGGGCTATTTCCTCCTCTTGAGCCATCCTTGCTTGGTTATCTCTACTTTTATGATGAAAGGTTTGTTCGATCTCAGGGTCAAAGGTAGCAGCAAGGTCAGAGCTGTTTGAACGGTGCATATACTAGTCTTTGGGGGTACCTGGGATGGAAAGACCGTTCAGAAGTAAGATTGATGGAGTAGAACTGAATTCAAGAGGATGATCGATTATATCAAAAGAAAAGCAAAAACCTAGATTAGTCTTAATATAACTAGATTTGATTAATAGATTCTGTTGTCCCCGACAACAACACCAGAATTTGACGTGGAATATTATTACACTAACAAACTCACCCAGGGCTGAAATCCCTGAGTTTTACCAAAACCTTGTGTAATAATACCACCCGCAAGAAAATGGGTCTTATTGCAGTATAGTTGAGGATCGAATCCCAAGGGACAACATTTTAAAGAATCTTTTACTAGTCGAATCTAGTTGAATCAAGACTAATATTTAGAACAAAGGTTGGTTTGAGGTTAATTAAACTAAATGCGAGGAAAGTAAAAGCATGATTAAAAGTTGATTAAATATTAATGATGGGAATCATTCATATGGACCCAAGTTTCACCACCGCTACACATGCAAACACATCCAAACACAAACATCCAGGCAAGATCTAACTATCCAAATAGAACTGCTGTGAACCCTCCCAGAAGGATGTTTAGGTTCGCGTAAGCATCACCTTAGGCATCATATTTCTCGTCGCCATCCATATCATGCACTTACGGTTCCAAAGATACTGATATCCAGCTGAAGCTGCGAGCCCCCTATACAAGCATTAGGCACACAGAAGCATCATCGTGGGCTAGATGGCTCATCCCCTCACAGATCATTCATATTTAGGGAGTCAAATGCGTTAATCGACATTCTATCCTACATATTGAAGTTCTCAAAACATAGGAAAGAACAAGATAAAAGCAAGCAGGTGATCAATCTATAAGCAAACATCGACGATTAATAATGAAATGAAAAGTTATATACATGCCATGGAATGTTTAACAAAAGAGCATGTAAGCATGGACAACGGGGCTAGTCCCCACAGCCTAGCAAAAAGGAACTACTCACTCATGATGTGAGGAACAAAAAGAACAAGCGAGAGGAAAGATTCCGCCATGAGCATGGCACAAAAGAGTGTCGCAGCTCGGTGAGGATGATGCAGTCTTCTACGCCATGTCAGAGTAGATCTAGATGAGGAGAGAGGGACACCAAGACAGACAGACAATCTTTCTCTCTCCACCTTCCTTCTTGTCTCATCCTCCTTGCTCGCAGTAGGTTGTGGATGCATAGGTGGAGTGGATGATAGGTGGATGCACAATCCTATCACTCAGCTTGGCTCTGGAGATCGTCCTCCGCCAGGGGTCGTGTGCTTCTTAGGCACAACATGGTGGTAGAGTGGAGGATGAGGAGAAACAGAGGCGGAGGAGCTTTCCCAGGGGTCAAGCACGCTAGGTGTAGTCAGGTGATGGAGTTGTTGTTGTAGATCAGAGGTAGAAGGGGTCGAGCTTGCAAAGGAGAAGCCTAGCGACATCCTATATCTGATGCCAAGTGAGGAACCCTCTGGTCGGTCCTATTTATAGGCATGGGTGGAGTCTTACATTGTTTGGACTCTTTAGAATTCTTCACAGTTTTAAGGACTTCATAATTCTTCACGGTTTGGAAACCAAGGGCTCTCCTCATGGTCTTGAGACCGTGAGGGTCTTCACGATCTTGCTTAATAGTTTCAGTTTCATGATCTTCCTTCACGATCAGCAAGCCATGAGGCTTCTTCTCGATTTGGAAACTGCACATAGCCCTAGTGGTCTTGCATCTTAGTGACTTGGCTTCTTCACAGTTTGGTGTCTTCATGGTTTTTATGTCTTCATGGTTTCTACATTCATGATTTTGGCTTCTCAGCTTTGTCTTCACGGTCTTGCAAGTGGGTGCCTCATAGTTTGAAGACCGAGTGCCACCTCACGGTCTCAATACCGTGAGGGCTCCTTGCGGTTTGAGTCCCCTTGCGGTCTTCACTTTTGCTCTCCTTGTGGTTTTTCCGTCCTCTCAGTCTTGAGGTCAATCGGTCGGAGGATCGATCGCGCTCCTAGTGGTCTTCACGGTCTTGGTGGTGATGGAGGTTGTGAACAATTAGGGTTTGTAGGTGCAATCGCTAGAGGTGGGAGGCGATGGAAGAGCAGGTGGTGCAGGTGCAAACAATCTTGGAGTCATGGCTCTACCATCGTCGGTGAAGAAGGCAAAACTGAAGGGGAGGCCATGGATTCGCAGTGAGCGGAGGTTGGGAGGCACTTGCAGGTGTCTTCGGGTGCAAGTAGGTGGCCAAGAAGGATTAGTGTTGCAGGGCATGCAGGTGACAAGATGGAAGAAGACGAAGGAGGGGCGACACTTCATGTGATTATATTTGCGGTCTTGGGGTCGTGAGTGTTCTCACGGTCTTGGGATTGTGAGGACTCTCACGGTCTTGAGACTGTGAGAGGGGTCGAAGGTGCAAACTGTTAGAGCAGATCGAATGGTTGGATGAATAGGAACCATTGATCGGCGATCGGGTGGATGGGAGGAAGCCCAAGACCGAATGGATGATTGTGAGGGGTTGAAACTATGTGGATGCAAACCGAGAGGACCGAGACCGTTTGATCAAGACTGCTTGTTCAGGACCTAGTGGTCAAAACTGTGAGGAAGTGTTGATATGTGATCGGATGGTTGAGATGCAAGGGTGATGTTGATGAAGATGGAAGTGGAAAGCAAAGCAAGTGATGGTGATGACCATAGATGGAAGGTGAAGAAGATGAAGGGTGTTGAAGAAGGTGGATTAGGGTTAAAAGGAGGTGGGTTCCAGTTGATGGTTCAACCTCATCATGACCTACATAAAATCAATATAGAATTTAGTTAATATTCTTGTTAAATGAACCAATTAAGCAATTTTTCATTTTGCAAGATTTAGTAGATGAGAGTGAAAGCATTGAGTCGAATTGGGCCCTAGATGGTGACTTAAAATCATGATGAATATGCATTCATCAGTTTAAAATATCATAATTAGATTATCGTCATTATCAAGCATAAGCAGTGATCAATCTACTAAGCATGCAATTATTCAATTAAACCATAATTAGATGGATAATTTGAAAATGGGTCATTACAATCCTGCTATGATAGAACAAGATGATGGATATGATATAGGGGTGAAGGGGTATCTAAGGTACATTATTTTATCCTTGTCTATCGAATTATTATCCAAGTATGCAACTTATGATATTTGTTTGCTTTGGACAGTCTCCATGATGGTGTAGATCATATACATGGAGAGGTTCTTGTTACCGAGAAATTCATGGTGCACTCAAGCATATTGTGGATGAATGTTCATCCCCGAGGGCATCGAGCTAGAAATGAATTATGAATTTGAAAATTTTCTCTTCATTATTTCTCTTTTTTACCAAAACTAAATCAAACATTGATCATATTTTGTTGATGATGATGATCTTTGACTTTTACTTTCTATGTTTTCCATTTCTTAGGACTTAGTTTTCCAATGCATATTATAAGGCTTATTGGAATGAGTTGGGGATGTTATATCCTGAGGTTGTTGTTGAGGATCTAGCACTATTGGAGAAAACTGGTTTTGGGAGTGTTTGTCTATGTGGGACTGTAGGTAAGCATTATGTCATCCCTTTGATAAAGCATTTCCAACTGGAGACCAATACCTTCCATTTTTCCTTTGGAGAATTGGCCATAACTCCTAGTGAGTTTGCTGGGATCACTACTTAGGTTATGGAAAGATACCTACCCTTGGTTTTCTGATTAGATAGCGTCGAGGGCAATTACATCTTACTTAAATATTGGGAGTTGATTCACAATGATGTATATGACTTCAAGGAATGATGTCTAGTACAACTATTTTAGTAAGACCCTTATCCATAAGAGGGATTATAGATGTGCAAGTTGCCCTTTGTGAAAGATCTAGGGGAGGGGTGAATAGAGATTTTTGGATAATTTAAAATTAATTGAAATAATTAAAGCACTCAACCAAAGAAGGAGGGGGAAACTAGGAAGACACTTGGATGTCGAGTGGTTCCTACCTTTGAAATCAAAGGTTGTCAATCCACTACCCAATTGTTTCCAATTGGGATTTTTAAAGTGATTTATTTTATTAACTCAAAAGGATGTTACACAAAATAGAATCACCTTCCACACCCTTGAAGTATCCTCAACCTCCTTGAAGAAGCCTTCTTGAAGTAACGTCAAGTCCTTGGAGTAGCCTTCACATCCTTGAAGTAGCTCCACCACCTTGAGATAGCCTTCCTTTAGTAGATCCAACCTCCCTTGAAGCATCCTTCCTTGAAGTAATCTCAAGCATACCTTGAACCATCCTTCTCCACCAAGAAGTAGCTCCAACAACCTCCTTTCAACAGCCTCCAAATCTAGGAGTAGTCAAGGAGAAAAATATACATTATAGAAGAAAAAGATTGGAAGAAAGAAAATACTTCACCAATTTTGTGCAACGCCTTGATCCTATATCATGTGTTAGACCTCCTAAACCACTAAAAATGGATGTTGTTATAAGGTGGCTAAGAGGCTATGGCTATAGGACACGAAATTTGAGCTTGAAGAAGCAAAATGGCAACAATAGCTTTGCTTTGTTGCTCGCTAGAATGTATTCTCAAGTGTAGTTCTATGTCTTAGGTGTCCCAAGGCCTCTCCTATTTATAGGAATGGTTTATAAGTACTTAGGGACATTATAGAGAATTTCTAGAGTGTTCTTAGTGCTTAACTAGCCATTAGGTATCCATTAATTGACTTGCAATGGCTAATTGTTTTGAGCTGAAAAGAAAAATCTAGAAACTATCTCGGTTGAGTAACTTGTCCATTGATATGTGTCTCGGTTGAACTTTTTCTTCGACCGAAGAGGGGTGTGGAGAAAAAAGTGTTGCAACGTATATTTACAACTCCAAACTACTAGCCAATCAGTCTAACGGTCACAAGCTTTAGACTATTGCTTACTCGGTCGAGGTTATTTTTGACCAAATGCTAGTTTAGATCACAATTGTGTAACTTGTTCAACGGTGGTCACAATTTCAATCGAGGTGTTTCTCAGTCGACAAGAACTTCGACAGAGTGTGTCTCAGTTGACAATTTCTTCGACCGAGGGTGTCTCTGTTCTAGACTTTTGAATCACCTACTTAGTGTGAGTTTCAATGTGTGTGGGTGACTCTAACTTTGGGAGAAATCTATCTAAGGGTTATAAGTGGGTAAGGAAGATCTAACACTTGATTTACATGATGTCTAAGTACTTGTACATTATATTTTTGTACAAGTGTTTGTATTCGAGTACAATCATGTGCATTTATACAATAGCATTTATACAATTAAGCACATTTGATCTTCAGTTTGCATTTATCTTCATCTTCCCACTTGGTAGGATTTCCTTACTCCTTTGAACCCTAAAATACTCAAATAGTACATTAGATACACAAGAATGAAATGTTTGTCATCATCAAAACAAAGGGTATATTAATGTCCAACTTATCCAACACTTTTTTCACTACTTTTGCGAGTCTGGGCATATTTTTTGTTTTTATCACTAATTGCCTTTTTGGTAGAAATGTTTGGGAATACATTAGAGATTGGCCAGTTCTCCTATCTTCTTATCCTAGAGGTGGTTCCTTCTTTTGATCGGGGTGGAGGTGTATACACCCACTGCTGATGTGCATGAGGAGGTTCTTGGTTGTCCATTCCCTACAAACGAAATTATCAGGGCAACCAAAAGTTGTAATGATTTCATGCGCCTAATTGCAATATGAATTTATCTTTATTTTTCACTTTGCTTGGAAATGTTTATTGTGACTAATTTTCATGATTTTTATCTTTCATGTTTGGAGATATGAGCACTTTCATCTCAATAGATCTTTCACATTGAGTGGTCCATAGGGTCACCAGCATGCTTCTTTGCCCACTTGTCACCATTCAGCAAGATATAGTTGTAGAGCGTTCTATATTCAATCGAGAGGCTAGCTAGAAAGGATGACTTCTACTGAGGTATGCGTAGCACTTTTGGTATACTTATCTGATATGTACCATGTGCTTTTAGCTCACTCCATGCATATATTTTGTTTTTCACAGATTCAGGATATTCTTTGAGTTTCAACTCAGTGAGAGGAGTACATCATGTACTGCCTATTTTGAATCTTGTCATTGGAAGCATGCAAGTTCTAGTTGAAAATATCCTCAGGGAGGGTCCTATATATGGGTGAACATGTTGCTCTTCAACATGATGGTGGTTGGAATATTCCTTCAACCCTCTTCCTATGGGATTAATCAGTTTGTTAGGGATAAATGGAATACCATGTAGAGTATCTTGTGTATATTGAGTGGTACTATCCAAATGGTTAACCCATGTTATTTTCACAGGAGGCATATGATAAACTGCCATGAGCTGATAAGTGGGGGGTCATCTTCTATTTGATTTTTTGTTTCCACTATGTGTTTGCAAGTGGTTGATTATGATTCTTCCAAGGAGCAAGAGTGATTTTAGATATGAGTTTCAACATCCTCCTCCTTCCGAGGAAACATTTCACCTAGGGTCTTCTCCCTTCTCCTCCTGATACTGCTTAGGGCTTTGACAACTTCCCAGGGTTAAGGCCTCATCATGACTTTGACACTGGAGGGTCGTTTCATTAACCTGGTGATTTTGGTTGGACCTCATCCTTCCATGCGGAGGATGTAGGTGAGACATGGGAATTTTTTGTCTTGAGCATCCCACTTGACCATGGACATAGTCAATGGTGATAAGAGGATGCAAGTATTAGGGACTTCCCCATGGAGAATCCAATCTTCGTCGTTTATTTGAGAGGGAAGGTGGTCACCACAAACATAATTTACAAAGGTTGGGGCAAGTTTAAATCATCATCGGGAAGCTACTTTAGGTGTGGAGGTTCAATCTAGCAATTGTTCTTCAAGTCATAGATGGTATACCAATGTCTCTCGCCCTGATATGAGAATAGGGCACCAATCTTTGGGATCTTCTTCTTATTCTGATAATTCACCTTTGGCCAAGCAATTTACAAGATGTTTGAAGAAGAAACTAAAGAAATAGTTGTATTTCTCATTTTATAATCATCCATATTTGCATGTTGTACTTTGATTTCTATAAGAAAATTATGTTTCCACATTTGTATGAATTTCTAATAATTTGAAATTTTAATTGAAATATGAGCTTGAGAGTCAAATCCTATTGTAAAATCTAGACATCTAATTTGTATAGTTAGACTTGGAACATGTATAAAGATAGATGTCATATTACTATGTTTTGCATGTTACATCCCAGGGGGGATTGGTGCCTCATATGAATAGGATAGTGAGTCATAATGACCTTGGAAAACACAATCGTCTCGATTGACATGATTGAAGTATGTAATAGAAAAATATTACTATATTTATTCAACACATCTTGATCTTTGAGATCTGTAAATATGAAGGAGTGAGTGATAAGTGAATTTCCACTCTTGAAGCATCTTCCCCTAAATCTATCCTTGATGTGACATTTGATCATAGATATCTCTAAGTTAGAAGAAATTGAGTTGGCAAGTTTTGGTGTGACTCTACACCGATACCATATGGCTTATGTCCATGTTGTAAGAAAATTGATGTGGGCAACAATCTCCTTATGGGTTCCTCTTAGTTCTACCTTCTATTTTAGGGATGTTGTTCTATCCCCCCCCTAGAGGATGTGTCTAAGATCACACATCTTCCTCTGCATGACCGTTGGCCTATTGTTCCAACAAAGTTCCAATTGGAATGTAAATTGGTTGATTTGTTAGGTGTAAAGAGACTTAGAGCAGATCAATGGTTGACTGTAGATGGTCATTTCATTCAGTTGGCCTCTTATGGGATTTGTTCAAGAGCAAAGTGCACTATGACTTTGTATATCCAAAACATACCATGCTTGCAAGCATATACCATGACCAATCATGTTAGATTTATTCTTTAGACAAAGTTTTAATCAAGGGACGACAACTATTACATGTGTTTTAGCAACAATTTGGTGCAAATAAACCGCTGTCCCCTTGATATTGGGAGAGTTGTATGAGTGCCTATATGAATCTCAGTCAACTAGATAAAATGCAAGGACCCTTCAAAGTTTTGCAAATCTACTTTGGGATGCACATTGGCCCAGTTAGATTCCTAGAATCTTTGAATCCTTATTTCATCATTGCCAAAGAGTACTTATTGAAGCATATTCAAGTGACTGAACCTCAGATGTGTGGTGATTTGGCTCAATGGTTGTCCAGTTTGACACATTCAGATGTTTGTTTGGGATAGGTTAAGTTCCACTTGAAAATTCAAGTTGTGTAGTAGTAATGCCCGATTTTCAATGATTGATCATCCTTCTAAGATTGGAGTGTTGTTTTGCACACTACCCAGTGTCAATGTTAAGATAGTTCAATCATTTTCATTGCATAAACCACATTGAGAAACTTTCATCCTTCTTTAAGAAGTTGTTGGCCTTCCTCTAAAGTGAATGAATCATGAGGCCTTTCCTCTCGATAGTGACTATTCCCTAGAATTTGGAGTGCTTTGCATCTTCGACACTAGTGGTAGCGACTTGAGATCCTTCAGGAGGACTTACATGATATTTAGGGTTTTCATTTTTTATTTTTTATTATCAGTACAAGGTGCCATTTTTGTGGTTTTGTAAGGGATTTTTATTTCGAAATAAAATTGAAAGAATTGTTTTTTTTCATGGAATGTGACATTGATTCATATACTTCTTCCATGATGTTGGAATATGAAATTGGACCTAGGTCCCCACTATAAGCATCCTTTAACAAATCAGTCAACATAATTGATCTAGACTTACTGCCTATGTGTTCAACACATCAAGGATGGTTATGAGTTTAAGTCATTTCTTTTGAATGAAAATGACATCTTTTGGGATCACCTCCTCCTCATCCACTTTACTTACTGGAGTCATAGGGTTCAAACCCTAAGCATTTTTAAGCTTCCCACAATTAGATCTCAAATTCTTAGATAATTACTCCCTTCAAGTGTTCATATAACCCATTATACAATAAGAGAATTCCCCATTCTATTCTAGAATATGGATTGGGGCTCTACTGACTTTAGATGTTATGCCAGAGGCTAAAGTCATGTCATGTAACATGCATACAAGATATAACTCCCTACATGTTGGGCCATGATGCCAAGTGTTTAAATCACCTGAGTGGGCTGTACTCCTGACATTCATTAGTGTAGTGATCCATACAAGCATATGTCTAATTTGTTGGTGTGCCATTTAGGAAACTTGGTTTGTTTTTGAGATGTGCCCATGTTTTGTGGATCTTTAGATTTTGGAAATTGATGCTTGGGGACTTGGTATGAGATCTTGAGATCTTGTGAGGAATGAAGGGGTTTTTTAAGTGAGGGTTTCCCAGCTTGTTACTCCTAGGTTTAATCATTTGAAAACTGGTCTTATCTCTTTTCGAGAGTGTAGTTGCATATTACCACAGAGGGGGTTTGTACTTCTACTTTAGTCATGTGTTCTTTCTTGTCTAAAGTTGACTTCAGCAGATGCCACTCTTGGTGTTATATGCATTCCATCTACGTATAGATGCTAGGAATCTTTGACCGTAATTATTGGGTCTAATGTATTTTTAAGGCTCATAGCTTCAGAGAAACTCTTAAAGTTTTCATGACCATGACCATGGGGTTTCTCCTTGTCCTAGCCACAACCACGATTGTTTTTTAGTAGATTAAGATTGATCTATTAATTTTTCAAAAACAGGGTTTTGAACCATTGTGGCCTTAAGATAATGGTTGTGATCCTTCCATCCTTGACCTTGTGGTTCTGTGACATCCTTTCCACTCTAGGGGAACTAGAGATGCGTAGAGGCGCTTAAGTAGATTTTAGGTGTATTTTAAAGGGGTGGGTGTTTTTGCTCTCTTACATGGTTTTTTTCTAGAGGCTTGAGGTTGCTAAAGTTTGCTTATTAATAGTAGTAGTTCTTAATGAAGGTGAAATTAGTGTAAAATATGAATATATGCATCCATATATGTTAAGCACAGGATGTCCCAATCATAGATGATGTGGATTATACAAGGCCCTTCCCATTTGGGGTTAAATTTTCCCCTAGAATTGGAATTCTAGATGAATGAAAGCACCATATTTCCCTTCTAAAAGTTATAAAGGTGGACATTCTTGTTGAATGCTCAAGCATCTTTTGCTTGATAGCACTGTGCATGATGTAGATCCCTTATTTGTCATTCTTCTATATATTGAGGCAATAAATCTTGACCCCATTTTGCCTCATGGATCTCTACCTCTTGTAGTATGCAAATAGATAGAACTTGGACCTCAAATGGTAAGACTTCTTTCATTCTATCTACAATGAGTATGGCGTATCTCTTGTGGAAGTTGTGATAAAAGTTTAGTTGGGCCATAAATCCATCAGAAGATGTTCATGCCAGTTGGAATAGGAGTTGATTGTCTTATTTTCGATTTTTATCAAGTTTTTCTTAGCAACTTTCAGAGCTCCATTCATTTGGATCTGATAAGGCAATGTTTGATGGTGTTTCCTAAAGAGATCATATACATTTTGACTTTTGGCTATGAATTTTATACCATTTCTAGGGCAATGTAATGTTGTATCCCGTACCAATTTATGATGTTGCTTTTTAAAGAATTTGATCACTTGTTGAGAAAAATTATTGGTGAGAAAAATAGCTTCCACCCATTTGATTAAGTCATAGAAACCAAGATGAATCAATTAACATTTCAAGCTCTAGGATTGATCTTTTGAATGATGTCGATTCCCCAAGAAGATCAAGACCAAGGTGTTGCCATGTTGTCTAGCTGGTTTGAAGGTGCATAAATATCGTCACCATGAATTTGGCAAGCTTAACATTTATGAACATATTGACAATAATATGTTTCCATGGTGCTTAATGTCCTAAGATTTGTATCTTTTTTCTATCATGACCCCACTCATTTGTGTATCACAAAATCCTCCATGAACTTCCTTCATGAGGGTTCCCTTTTCTGCCTTCTCAACATGACTGAGGAGTATGGTTATGGGATTTGCAATACAAACATCCTATCCATAGGAAGTAATATCTCTTATCATTTTAGCATTTTTTGTTCTCTCCAGGAGAGGTCTTTAGGGATGACTTGGCTTTATAGGTATACATTGATGTTGTGAAACAAAACTTTCTCCTTGATGTTGGCTGCATTGTCGATGACCATAAAATAGATAAGTTGAGAAATTATCTCTACTTTGAAAGAGAAACTAAGCTCCCCTTGAAGTCAACCCATGAACTAGGGTATCTAGGGCATCAACATAGTCATAATGTTCTCTAATTATAAAGTTGAAGGAGATATGCTCAAAGTCTTGGCAAGCAAATGTAGGTATTCTTGATAAGGGACTAGATTTTGATGATGATACATCCAATTGTTTTGGAATTGAGAGATTACAAAAAGGGAATCACTTAGAATTGAAGATGATGTGCCCTTTCTATTTGGCGAGCTGGAGGCCTAGGATGCATTCTTCATATTTGACTATGCTATTTGTGACATTGAACTCTAGTCATCTTACAAATTGATATTGTTCTTATGTGGGCCTTGAATGATTGATCCTATCCCAACATTCTTGCAACATACATCTCCATCAAAGAAAATTCTCCATAAGTCTAGGTTTGGAGGGATAATGATGTTGGGTGAGTCAATCATTCCTATAAATTGTTTGGAAATTTATTTTCGCATGTAAGTTACTTAGGAAGTGGGAAATATGTTAGTTGACTCGCTAGAAGATGTGCTTTCATTACCTTCATATTAAATATTTAATGTCAAATTCTAATAACATTAGCTACTTCTTAGCACATTTTCCAATGAGAGTAGGGTGATTGCACAAATAACAAAGTGGGCCATTCTTCACAATCAGTTGCAAAGAATATGCCATTAGTGGAACTCTTATCTTGCTGCATGTATTAAGTTCAAATAGTATTCTTGATTTCTGGTGTATTCAACATCAATGTCATTGAAGTTCTTGGACAAATAATAGATAACATGCTCATTATAATCAGTTGATTGAATTTGAACTCCTCCTATTGATATTTTACATATTGATAATTGAAGGGTGAGGGGATATCCTAACACGATTGGTCACAAAATGGGTGGATTAGCAAGATAACGTTTAAGCTTCTAGAGTGTTTTTCTTACACTGCACATTCCATGCAGAGTTAGATTTTTTCTTGAGAAATTTGAAGATGGGATCACATATGGGTGTGATCTTGGTGATGAAGTGGATGATTTATTGGAGATGCCTGTGTAGACCTCATATACTTGAGTAAATTACTATAGGTAACTCCAAAGCTACACTTGACTAGATTTAGGAACAATGGGAATCATCAAACTCATTGAAATACCTTGTCCAGCTTGTCAATGCGGTCTTCTAAATTTTAGGTTTGTCTATCATGTCATCCATGTAGACCTCCACCTCTCTATGCATGGAATAGAGTAGGCCTCAACCTTGGATACGTACCTTCGATAGTCTTGATTTTTAATGGAATGACTCGGTAGCAAAATACCCCCCATTCTTTGATGAAGACCATCTTCTCTTTATCTTGCTTAGCCATTTTCATCTGAGTGTGACCAATAAACCATTCATGTATCTTAGGAGTGCATGACTAACAATATTGTTGACAAGCACATCAATGTGTAGCAAGGGATAATCATATTTAGGGGATGCCTTATTAAGCTCATGATAATACACACACATTCAAACTTCTCCATCCTTGTATGGTATGTGTTCAATGTTGGCTAGGTAGGTAGGGAAATTGATTGACTCTAAGAAGCCGACATTGTATTGATTTTGAATGTCCTCTCTAATCTTACGGCTCCATTATGGTTGAAACCTCATGTCTTTCTATAGGAATGGGTAAGTACCTGGGATGATAATGAGTCAATGAATGTTGATATTCTCATGTAACCCTAGCATACATGAGTTTGCATAAGAGCTATATCAGTTGGTCTTGATAGATTAAGTAGACATGCCCCATTTTGACATTTCATAATTTGGGGCTTGATATTAGGTTAACTGTCTCTATCTTGTCTTCAATGTGTAAGGAATGATGATCCTTTACATAAATTCTAAGATGCAGTTGTATCCAAACTCAACATATTCATCATTGTGGATCTGTGCTACTATTGTGACGTAATCGTCAAACTCTTGGAGAGATAGAGTACATCTTCTTCTACTTTTTAGTTTTTCTGGGTTTTTTTTACTTTTTTATGAATTTTTAGAAGAGAGTGTGGATGTTTTGGAGTGTGTCCTTACAACTATGATAGCATATCCACCACTAAGGGTGTCATTCTTCTAGTGGGATTTTTTGGTCATGGGAGGTGGCTTCACCCTTAGAATCTATGATCCTCCACACATCAATTTTGAAACTCATGTGTTTTGCATGAGTTGAATGAGTGTTTGTGGTTCTTCTATAGCTTCTAACTCGAAGATGGAGTTGATTCTCTATCCTTTGATCATTTCATATGTGTCAATATATATGTCATGGGGGACACCATAGTCTTCCTCAAGATATGTCGTCACTTTGATAATGGCTTTACCTATGACAAATTCTTATTCAGTTGTGGATAAATACATGAAAAGTAAGAGTGGGGGACCTACGCTTAGGACCTAGATACCATAAATATAATAATATAATCTGACACTCTTACTCCAGTTAGATTCTTTGGGCATTTCTTCAAGATTCCTCACTTAGATTATAGGTAAGAGAGAAATTTGTTGAGGTAATATTTCTAGGTTAAGTCATTATTAGTGGGCCACAATGCCACTAGCCTCTAGTATGGTGTCCACTTGGTGACTCGGGGGTTGCATATGACGTTCCATATAATCCCAAGCCCAACCCCATCTTATTGGTAGACTCCAAAATTTTTTGGGACACCCTTGTCACCTTGCCCCCATGCCTTAATCACATGATGGTCCATAAGATTGGAGTGTGTGTTGACTGATGAAAGAGTGTCATTAGTCATGATATATGATATCAAATCAAACAAACAAGTACATGTTAGAGAATAGTGTATCATTCAAACCCACCTTAAGAGTGATACATGGAAACCAATTTTGGTTCTTAGACTAGAAGTCACTACACTCACCATATGTTGTAAGATGCATTTATACATCATATAACGTGACCTTGAATAAGGGTTGCCATAAAGGTGATGCTTAGGTGCACTGCAACACATGGAGATTGAGTGTGAGTGATGTAGATCAAATTTGTCCCTCCTACAAGAGATTGATATATAGGCTACTTGATAAGCATGACTGAGAAATGTATGTCCATACTCGTGTGACTCAATATGTGATATGTGAGCTCACATGCATCTCAGACAGTCTGCTCTAGATCAAGGAACATGGATTGAATGTTGAAGAGAATGACTATTCCATGCCTCAAGTTCAATTGGATATCAGAGACAAAGGAAATATATGATCATGGTAACACTGATCATAGATTTTATGTTGAATTTGTTCTCCAACTTTTCAAACTACTTTGGTAGTAATGATGTGTTGCTAGATGTCGTTCATTGCTTGTGATGTCATAATTGGTTATGGACCTTCACTGCCAATGTAAATTGGGACCTATAGAGTCACACACATGGATGCACTTGGGATAGGATTTTATTCATGAATGATGTTTAACTTAATTGATATGGTGTTAGGTATTCAATTTAAACAACAATTGTTGAAAATTGACTAAAGAGACTATGAAACAACAAAATTCAAGTGTTGAACCGATCAATTCAAGTGTCCAGTCAATAGGAAATTGCATTGGCTGAATATTGGTTGAACTAGGCATGAATTGACCACTTCATTTAGTGAACCGATCAACTCATAGTTTAAAACAATTGGTTCATGTGTTAGACAACCTTGTTCAATGATCAATTCAATTAAATCAAGGGTTGATGCTAACATCATGTTTTGCATTAATCAAATATTAAATGGCAATATGATTTATTATAGGAAAGTACATGAACCAACTAGTTCAAGACATGAACCAACTATTCACCTCTGACACGACCGGTTCAATAGTGAATTGACTGGTTCATTCTTCATAGCTTATAGAAAATTCATGAAAACCCGTCACTTCGACTCCCAGATCGATTGGAAACCATGCCCTTATCCCTCCTATAAATAGAGGGGTATTGGGGGCTCCCCAGACACAACAATAAGCTATGACAATTGTTGTCCTCTCTGATTGTGGTAACCAAGAGAGACCGAGCAAATCCTACCCATCAAAGGGAGTGATGGCAAGGGAGAGACAACTAGGCGAGCAAGTCGGTGCTAGCACGCTGATGTTTAAAGGGAAAAATCCTTACCATTGGCTCTGGCAGAGCAACATGGAGTTCTCAATTGTCTACATGGACTACTCTAGAGGCGAGGAGATATTTGCACATTTGGAGGATGCTATCAACCGTAATACATGGTGTTCCACTAGGAGGTCATTGCTGATGAATGCTCGAGTGTTGCTTGAAGAAGAACAATGTTATTGGAAGGATAAGCCACTGAACTTGCTCCAAGACCAAGTATATATATTGTGACCTTCCTTCCTAGGTACATCGTTGTTAAAGAGATCTTGCTGATTAGGGAATCAGGCATTAACATTTTTGTTTCCTCTACCTTATTTGTTGCCCTAATTTCTTAACAGTGGTATCAGAGCAATGTCAACTTAAAATGTATCAGAGATTTAAATCAATATGATCAGATTTATTTTATTACCTATGATGCAAATATTGAAATAATTAATGTGCACATCCAATTAAATACCACTTAGGATCCCACAAATATTTTTATATATATATATATATATATATATATATATATATATATATATATATATATATATATATATATATATATATATATATATATATATACATAGCTTGGAATTTGCTACCCGTCAGCCATAAAAGTAACTAATTGGCCAAAAAATCAACTCAATGAACAAAAAAGTAACTATGTTGATAAAAAAGTAAGTATAGGACTAAAAAGTAAATCAACGAAAAATACATAACAATATATAAGTAATTGTACTTTTGTTATAAATGTTGCAAATGTAACTATTTATGCACAAAAAGTAACAGTTTGCAAGGTAAAGTAATCCTCTACATGCCAAAAGTAAGAAACTAAAAAAAGTAACCAAAATATGGGGTGGGTAGCTACTTGGGCATGTATTGAATATGGACCCATACACACACACAAATATATATATACATACATATATGTATATATATGCCGGCAAGGGAATAGCTCAGTTGGCGAACTCCGCTGGTCCCCAATGAAGGGACCCGGGTTCGAAACCACACGGAGAAGCATCTCTTGATTTATCACCCTCCCGGACGTCCGACCTCCGTCATGGGTTATGGGAGAGGGGGAGAGAAATCTTTCTCTCTTAATCCCAAATATATATATATACACAAATATATATATATATATATATATATATATATATATATATATATATATATATATATATACAAATATATATATATATATGCAATCAATACACATTGCCCTAAAAGTGTTTTGATGGTGGATATGAGCATGGTTGTGGCCAAAACCCTTGTGGATTGTATGCTTGGTTGTTTGGTTTATTTCCTATTATTTCTAAATTTGCATACTTAGCATCTCTCCTCCTTTCCAAATGTAAACTAATACTCCCTCTTTCTATTTTCCCTCAAATGTAACTTGAGGTTTTTCCTTCTACAATGTAGTAAGGAATAGAATAGTTTTAATTTATGTTTTGTCATGAAAAGACATTTTGCACAAAGATTGAACCAATCAACTTAAGATGTTGAACTGATCAGATGGAGGATCGAGGAGTCCAGACAATAGGAAGAACTGATTGACTGGTAGACCAATCAATCGGCTAGAGAAGTCTAGACGTCACTGCGAACTAGATGACAATTTGAAGAAACCAACAGACCGACTAGAGGCCAGCCTATCACCTCAAGAGTTGAACCGATCATCCTGAACTAGTTCCAACACAACTTTATGCAAGAATAGGTTGACCACATGATGTGGAGCTTGCAAGGTAGCAATTCCTTGTGGCTCCAAGGAATTGCTTTAGATTGGCCATAACCATAGCTCACATATTTTTTATTATATGTTTTTTGTTTGTGGTTATAGCATGTATATGATACATACTATAAGTATGCGGTGATTGGATATATATATATATATGTATTTATATAAAACCCCACAATCAAATATTAAGTCTTAGATGCTTTCCATAAGAAAAACACTTGAAAATCATGATTGACTATGCGTGGGCACACCAAGCATGGTGCTCTATCTATCTCATGTAAGTGTGCTGGTATTCATGTGGGCATGCCAAGTAGGGTGCATTACTATCATGTCAGCTTTTAGGATAGACTTAACTAGGTGATCTTAATGAGATTAATTACCTAGAAGCATGCATATGGACTATGGCAATGAGTTTCTCATACCATCAATCCAAGAATGGCATGAGATGCAATTGGAAAAAGTTGTGTACCTTAATAATTGGTTATGGACATTGGCATTGGCCGAATAATAATTCAATTGTTTAGGGTATTGTACACTACAATATTATGAATTAGTAGTGATAGATATCAATTTGAACAAAATAATGGGAGTGATAGTTAATTTACAACCTTATATAAAAATATTGCAAAAATGTTTTAATATTGTGAAACAAATCAAACCTTATAATATCGTGAAACTTATCAAATAAAATCAAATAAATAATGTTTCAACAAAAGTTGCAAACTTTCTTTACAAAATATAATGATAAACACAAAGATGTTTTCTTTGTGATCAGTCCTTTAGAAGGACAAGCTGAATAGGGTTAACTTCCACATATGATTCAGACATTGAGAATTGTTCTCAATGTCAATTCTTAAACTCATGTGTTTTGCATGAGTTGAATGAGTGGCTGTGGTTCTTGTATAGCTTCTACCTTGAACATGGAATTGATTCCCTATCCTTTGGACATTTTGTATGCATCAAGATATTTGGGCATGGTGATCAAGGAACATATGTCAGTTTACTAAAGTTGTCTAAGTTTAATTGCACATCCATTTCTGTAGGAGTTGGATTTGTGATATGCATGCATTCACCCATGACTTTGTCAACATAATCATCATACATGTTCCTATGTTCTTCCTTCATGCTCTTAGTGTTTGAGAGTAGCCAGTTGACCATGGGAATGATAGTGAACTTAGTGGATTCCTCATTTAGAGGGATGACCATGTTTTTGGACTATTAGTTGTTTTGGGTGGTCTAGACGCCCTAAGTGTTTTTGGTGATGAGGGAAATTTTCCTGATGCTAGTGGCAATACTTGGTTTGTTGTCCTGATTGCCTTTGTTGAATTTTTGTATGAGGTACAATGTCGTCACTAAGAAAATGGCTTTATCCATATTAGATTCTTCTTTAGTTGTAGCTAAAGTACATGAAACATAAGGATGGTGGCCCTACGCTCAGGTCCTAGGTACCATAAATACAATACTCTAAGCCGAAGCTCTTCCTCTAGTCAAATTCTTTGGGCTTTCTTCAGGTTTCCTAACTTAGATTACAAGTAAGCAGAATAATAGTTGAGGTAATATTTCTAGGTGAAGTCATTAGTAGTGGGACACAATGCTATAAGCCTCTAGTATGATGTCTACCTGATGACTCAAGGGCATGCATATGATGGTCCATAAAACAATTTGGGAACGACCTTGTCACCTTGCCCCCATGCATTAATCCAAAAGAATATTCATTTCCAATAATCATTGGGTGAACAACTCTGGGTCATACTGGAGGTGACGGGGTCACATTATCCATGGAGGCACATCATTCATTAAGGAAACATGCATCATTTCAAATCTGAGACACAAGTTGTCTTCTATTATGCAAGCTATGGTGGAGCTCAGGCTATCAGTGTAGACTATGTTGATGGAGTGCCCACTCGGTACTTGAGTTTCTAATGTTTTGATAAGGTGACTACTTGATTCCAATGAATCCACAGCCTTTCCAAAGGAGGTTGTAGTTTGAGGGCATGATGTTCAATTTGTAGTTTGAGGGCAGATTCCCTGCAATGCATTTTTTAATGCACCATCAAAGGTGTTGCTTTCTTAATTGTTGATTGTTAGTTAGAAGGATCTCTTCTTAGACTAATAAGTGTCTTGAGGGGACATACATTGAGGTATGCCCCGTAGTTGATAAAGTAATAGGGAATCTTGAGACCTCTATAGATAGAAGTGACTAGTAGGGGTATGTTGTGGTTTCATCAATTAGGTATATTATCTTCAGAAAAGGAGAACAAGTGTGGAGTTGTAATTAATCTAATTGTACCTATAATCGATTTTTTTCTCACATATATGGAAACATACATCCTTCAAGCATCTTCATTACAACTTTTCTATGGATGGTAGAACTTTGTAAGACCTCATCTAGTAACACCTTTCCTTCTGGGTCATTGAGGAATTAAATTAACTCTAGACCTTTAGGATTGGTTTCTTCATAGAGTCTGTACTAGGAGGTGGTTGCTTGGCATTGACTGTAGGAATGTAGACTTTGATGTTCTTTTCTTTAGGGTTATTGTTAGGGACTTACTTGTAAATGATTATATTTATTTTCCCCTTATCAAAGGTTGAAGTGACCTCCACTGAGGTTGTGTGAGACACCCATATGTGTTTATACTAATTTAGGTGCTCCTGATTGAATCATCACTGTAGGGGTGGAGATAGTAACCCCCACAGGTAGAGGAATCCTAATCTACCAAGCATTTGCTGATACTGGCACTTTTAGGACCTTCACTAGGTAGGAGTTTTGTTGTAGATGTGCCTCAAGCATGGTTAATGGACCTTGAGTGCATATACAGATCATGGAAAGTATCAATAACATGAGAACTTCAGGACCAACTCTTGAGAGTTTGTTTCAAAGGGTGTATTGGCCTAGGCATTGAATGTTATTGTTAGTTTGACAAGCATAGTTTTTGATGTTGGTGGCATCTCTTCTAGTGTACATGTATTAACCTCATTGGATTAAGTTAAGTCTTATAAAACATTATTGATTGCATAGCATGTGTCTATCTCGTGTCTCTTGGCTTGGTAAAAGTCACAAAAGGCATCAACATTATTACTTTTTGGTAATGTAGTCAGTTATTTCTTTATGACAAAACAAATGTTTGATGGTGTGGAGTATAGGACTGAGCAAGGCTCTAAAGGGTGTGAAATTTCTTCTTAGGTTGACATACTCTTTTTTCATGGGAGTCATTGCTTGTGATTCCACTTGTGATGGCATGTTACTTGCAATAGACAAAAGGGTTGCCATTGGTACATGTAGTTGGAAAGGCCGTGTCACACACTTGTAGAAATGATTTGGTTAAAGTTGAAATTGTGGTAGTACATATTGAGATGGGAAGTATTGAGTATTGAGTGGCATCAATGGGTAATGTTACTATTGCATTGTTGTGATATCAATATCTTGTGATGATTGTGCATGAACTGGAGCTATTTGCACAAATTCCTATTGTCACTTTCTATGCTAACTAGGATTAAGAATATTAGTACTGTTGAATCAACCACCTTATTATTTTTCTATTTTGAATTTTGATTAGTGGTGGTGGATACAAATTGAGGCTACAGGGTGAGGCAAATGTTTTGGTAGACCCCTGTCTTGATAGAATTCTCAATATGCTCCGTCTTGGATCAACTATAAGAATGTATTATACCTTTATGAGGGCATACATTTTGTAAGTGAAGCTAAAACCATGACCTATGAAATCATCAATATCACCATGACATTCATGCACATTGGATATTGATAAGGCCCTAGTTAGAAAGGCCTTGTTTGATGCAGATAAGGGTTCCACATGCTATATGGGAATGAATGTGTTAGTGAAATGGCATATGGAATCCCTTGTATAGCAAATTCTATACAATACGACCTCTCCATGTAACCACTTCCATATAAGTGCATGAAAGTGACACTCACGGGATGTTGTAGTGTGCCCTATGGTGGGAACCCTTGGGAATGGGAAGCTTTAGGAGCCATTGTAACCTCCTTGGGCTTCTCTCCTTCGATTGGTTCATCTTGATTGTTGACATAGGCATCTCCTTTGTTGTTATTCTAAAATTGTTTGTCCATGTTGCTTGTCCCAGCCATATTGGTTGCTCATTTATGGGACCAGGTGAATTATAGACTCCTATGGGTTCTTGTGATGCTTTGAAATTTAGGTTAGCGAGATTCAAAAGTAGGGTGTAATATGAAGCACATCAATATTTTATTGAAGGTGAGAGAGATCATTGTGCCTACCCCTTGCACAGGTATGGTAGATAAGTTTCTCAATTTTAGCTTGAGATGTACTTGCCAATGTGATAGCTAGGTGTGTCAAAAGAGTTGGATGTAGGATAATAAATTGTCTTGTGTGTCTAGTGCAATGTGATACCCCTTCGGAGAGTGTCTTCGAGAGGGTATTTCAAGAAAGAGGGATGAGTAGGGTTTAGGTGACTAATTTTGAGATGGCCTTTCTAAGACCAATGACTGAACTCAATTAACAACTTTCTTCCTTTAGGCATCAACTAGACGCCATGTGTTTTTGTTGATTTAAATAATTCCTCTTGGGGGAATTTTCTCCTTGGGACGTGGTAAGAGGGTTAAAAGAGAGGGAACCTTTCCTGCACATCTCTAAATTGGCAAAGAAATTTGAAGCCGGTTGAGGTCTAGTTTAAGGTTCTAGTCTAGGACCGTATAGGTATGAGCATGAAAGGGGTGTGATGGTCCAGTTTTAGGCCACAGTCTAAGACCATGTGGCATGACATCTCAATTGCAATTGAAAAACCACCTAGTCCTGAAAAAACTTCAAAGTAGGTAGTTATTTTAAAGGATTATTCATATTAAAAATGCATTGATAAGATTATTAACCTTTGAAAGATTTTAATTTGAAAAATTATTGTCAACATTTAAAGGTTGAAAAAAGATTGTTAATCTTTGAGAAATTTTTATTTGAAAAAAGATTGTTAACCTTTGAAATATTTTGATTTGAAAAAATTAAATTTAACCTCTTTTTATTTGAAGAAGGATTGTTAACCTTTGAAAGATTTTTATTTGAAAAAATATTGTTAACCTTTGAAAGATTTTTGATTTTTTTTTAAAACGATTATTAATCTTTGAATATTTGAATAAATATCTTTACCTTTTTTGTAAAAGTTTGATTTGATATGGAAAAAGATTATTTTCTTTTTCTAAATAAGTGTGATTTAGTTTGGAAAAAAGATTGTTACCCATTGTTCTAAAAAGTTTGATTTTGTTTAATTGAGGATTATTGATATTGAAATTACTAATTTGAAACCATTGACCTGCATATGAAAATGTTACAAAACCATGGCCAACCAAATCACCAATCTTAAAACCATTAAGAAAGCATCAATTAGGAGATTAAAAACTCAAGTAACAACTGTAAGGTATATGAATAGGAAAATAAACCCTTCGCTTTTTAACCCATGACTTTAGACCTGATTTATGTCCTCACTCTATTATTTCATAATTAGAAGGGTTTGGTACTTACTTCTCTTTGACATGATGGCACTCATAGTGGGGTAACCCGAGTTCATCAGTATGGGTACTATTGTTGGTCTGTATGCCCTGAGAGCCAATCATATGATGATTGGATTGGCATACATCATGATTGATTTGATAAATATTAAAGGAAAGATTCCAATTTATTCTATCTCAATCGATTATGAGATAACTGATGGAGCAGAATGAATGTCTAAAGAATGACAATACTCAATGACATATGTCTTCAGGTTGAGGACTTGAACAATGAGATCATACAAATGCTAAGTGTATGGACATTCTTGTTATGTCCCTAGTCAGATGTCATTGTCAAAGGTTGATAGACAAAAATGACACATCAAGACTAGACTGTGTGTTGGTTGATGGTAGTGTCTCATTAGTCATGATATATGATATCAAACCAAGCACACAAATACATATTGGAGAATAGTGTATCAGACATACCCACCATGAGAGTGACATATGGAACCATGACATGGTATTCAAAATCATCTCTCATAGTGATGGTAGTGATTGTGATTCTTAGGCCTGAAATCACTACACTCGTCGAATGTGATTGGGTACACTTTGACGTCATCAAACACAATCCTAAAACATGAGTTGTTATAAAGGTGATGATTAGGTGGTTTTGACGCATGATATAGACTGTGAGTGATAGATATGGGATTTGTCCCTCATAAGGGAGTATGATATCCATGCCACTTGATAAGCGAGACTGAGAAAGGCATGCACATGCATGTGTGAATTAATATATGATATTGATTTCACACATATCTTAGACAATCTGCTCTAGTTTAAGAAACATGAATGAACGTTGAAAGGATGACAACTCCATGCCTTGAGTTCATTTAGGATATTAGAGACAAAGGAATTATACATTCACTAGAACACCAATCACAGACTATAGGATCGAAAGTTGTTCTCCAACTTTCCTTTTCACTTGGGTAGCACTGATGTGTGACTAGGTACCGCTCTTTGCTTGTGATGTCATAAGCTAGTTATGGACATTCACTGCCAATGTGAAATGGGACCTATAGGGTCACACACAAAGAATTAACTTAGAAGAGGAGTTTATCCATTAATGATGTTTGGATTGATTACTAAAGTGTTTAGGTACTCAATAAAACATTCAATCAATAGACTTGACTTAAAATCATCAAGTTCAAGTGTTGAACCAACTGATTAGAGTGTCAGATTGATTGAAAACTAAACTGACTGTGTTCAATCTGGACCACCAACTGACCGATTCACTGGGTGAACGGATTGGCTCATGGTCAGTGAGACGAATGGTTCACTTTGATGAACCGATCGGTTCAACTAGATCAAACGAGAAGTGTTGAGTTATCTTGATTTGTGAGAAAAGGTTTTCGTTTCACTTGTTCAATTCGATTGGGACAAGAATTAATCTTTGCGATAATTAGAAATGAATAAGGAAAGTCAATTGTAAGCAGGTCTAGGAAGTGAAATGACATGTTCACTGGGTGAACCGATCGGCTCACCTTGCGAAACAACCAGTTCAGTTATGAAATGACCAGTTTTCCTACCGCAGTGCAAATTATTCATGGAAATTCCAGACCCTTCTACTCCCACACAGGATGGGAACCCTGACCCTGCCCTTTACTATAAATAGAGTGGTACAGGGAGCTTCTCCTGAGACACAGTTTATAACATCATTTTCAATACAAAGTTGTTGTCCTCTCTGGTTTTGGTAACCGAGAGAGCCCAAGCAAGTTCTACCCTTCCAGGGAGGAACAACGAGGGAAAGACAAATGCAGAACAACAACTGGTTGTGGGAGAGTGTGTCAGCGGCTAGTATGTCGACAAAAAGGGGACAACTCCTTCTAGTCCATTCTTTAGGATGACTAGAGTTCCTGGTAGTCCATGTGGACTATCTATAGAGGCAGGAGACTTCTTCCGCTTAGAAGGATGATAGTTAAACCGCAGTTTAGGTCAAGACCAGGAGCTGCGTAGACGCCATCGAAGACAGGTGGTTGAACACCACACTTCTTGTGAGGCATTGTCACTAAGCAAGCCTCAAGACCAGGTATGACTCACTAAAAACATCCTTCCCATTATATAGATGTTGATGCATCTGTTGGTTATGGGTTTATTGTCAAGTAAATTTTTTGTTTCCGCTGCCTACTCCGACCACGTAAAACCCAAAAACTACTTCCAATACACCTCAGAACTGTAGATACTATGATCACTCATGAGTGGTAGAAGAAGGGATGTCCTCAAGGCATTTGCATGGCTAACTAAATGATGTGTTGGGTTCCTTTATAAACACCCACACCACTTTTAGGGATACAACATGAGTGTTGGCACCTGTTTGATGACATGTGGTCGTAGGTGTACATAGTGCATGTGTAAGGATTTTAGTTATTTTTCTTCTAAATTAGTTTCATAATAGACAAGAAGACTAAATACGAGTAGGTTAAAAAAATCCATACAAATAAGAAATTCCTTCCCCCAAAAACATATCAGTTATATAGAAGAATAGAAAATAATCTCAATCATGACATAAGGACTTCCTTATCCTTTCCTCTCTTGTTTGTTTAGATATTTTTTTTGTATATATAACAATAGAGAAAATAGAAAAGGAAATAAGAAAGGAAGCTTATTCAAAACCCTAAAAAGGGAAGCATATCTAAAATGCTTAAAAGGGAAGTGGATCAGAAACCATACTAAGGGTGAAAAGGACACAATATGGAAAAGGAACAAAAAATGAAAAAGCTGAGAAAATACCTAATCGGACAAGTGAAATAGAGATAAAAGAGCTACATACTTGGGTGATGGTAGATCACTCTAATCAGGGACTTACAAAATGTTGTAGTCCACCAGCCTACCCGTGGTCCTTATACAACCTAACAAACTGACATCAAATAATAGAATGAAAAAAAACTATAAAAAGAAACAAAAGAAACAAAAGGAAACTAACTTGAACCTAACAAAATCTACAAGAAAATAAAAGAGACAAGCAAATTAACCCAGATTGCTTGACTGTCCCCAATAGAAACACTTGTCTATTGTAACTAACCTAGACAATAATTACCTCTCTATATGGAACTAATTTGAGACTCCCAGAGAAAAATATGAAGAAGGATAAGCTCATAGTCACCACCACATTTTATTCATAAAATGACAGAAAACAAGATGAACATTCAAATCAAAGACAAAATATGGGAGTTTTTTTTTACTCCACCCAAGGGTGGATAAGGGAAAGGTGAAATGGAATGCATAACTAAAAATCTGATTTGACAATTTTATTATGAGTGTGGAAAATTTGGACCCCCATCTTCCCAATGAACCTATATCAAGCTTTGTTTCTTAATGTTCTTGAGTTGGGGTTTTCTAGGTTGGATTAAAGGAAACAAGGATGGTGAAAAAGCAATAAGAAGAATTTTGTGTTTATGGATCTTTAGGTCTTGGTATGTTCATGGATTTCTTATCATTTACCTAAAGATACTATTCATTTCTATGTGTGGGGTCCTAATCACCTTAGGGTCTCCCACGACGAAGATCCCTTCCTAGAAATTAGTATTGATGCCTAGGAAAAGAGAGGAGAGATGTATAAAAAGGATTCAGTTAAGAACAAGATTTGATTCCATTAATATTATCAAATCAATCAACATATATAGATTACATGATACTAGGGAAGTTTAGATAGATATAAGAAGATTGAAACAGTAATGAGAAAATGAAAGAAGCTATGAGAAGTTTTGAGATGAATGAATTTTCTAGCGGTAGTTGATTCTCTTGCTTCAGGAGAATATGAATGGGACCTAGATAAGGTTTATATGGGGGTCTATAGTATATTTAAGGATTGAGGTTGGAGTAGTGGCAAAATGCATTGATTTATAGGGATCAAGGTTGAAGGACGCCATGTTCTTCCATGTGGAATACCTACCAGATTGCATGGTCTCATTGGGTGCAGTTGAGGAAAAACGTTTTGCTTCGTATCCAAAATTTGGATGTTCTAGAATATTGTGGATGGTATTTTGGATAAAATCATGTGAGTTTAAGCCCCAAAAATCAAGGAGAGATGAAAATTTGATGGCTAAGTCTTCCCTTTTTCTTTTTCTTGCTTAAAAATATTATATGGATTATCCTTTTTAGAAAATGACAAACATAAATTGAATTTTCCATGGAATAAAATTTGGATATTATATTCAACTGAATTGAATTGGGCAATTTTTTTTATAAAAAAAGGCTTAAAAAGTAGAGTTGGAGAATAAAATTCATCTTGATTTCAAGGAAAAATATGTTTTGTGTAGGGCACCTTCAACTGGGTAAAATGGATGGAATAAATAACTAAAAATATGGATAATCATATGCATGTGTGAAAATGAGGAAACATGTGGAAAATATATGGGGAAAATGGAATGAACTCCATTATCAGCTACAGATTAAACACTATCGTGAATCCCTGCTGAGTAAGAAAAAATAAGTTTCAAAACTAAGAAACTCTTTTTCATAAAATATAGCTAGTTTCCACATTTTTTATATCAACTATCATCACTTTGATATTTGAATTTTAGGTTGAATGTGCTTTGGAAGCAAGAGTCGGTTCTATTGAGTTCTGCCTCGATGATACTAACAATGTTTAGACAACAAAACATCAACAAAGCTATAGGGAATTCTTGGTGCTATCCAAGAAGTTTTGATGCTTTTGAGTGTTGGCTAAATTGGATATTATTATAATCCCTTTCTTTTGATGATGACAAACATTTCATTCTTGTGGATGCAACATGCTACTTAAGTGTTGCAGGAACTAGGTGGACGACAAAACTTTGGAAGATCTATATGCTCAAAATGTTTTAGTTTCATGATTGTAATCAAATGTAAAAACTTGTACACGTATATAATGTACAAGTACTTAGATATCATGTCAATAAAGCATTTAGATATTTCCTAGCCAATCACAACACTTAGATAGGTCATCCCCTACAATAGTGTCAACTACACATTGATACACACACTTAGTACATAGTTCAAAACATTGAAACAGAGTCATTCTCGGTCGACAAACTTCCCGACCGAGACACTCTCAGTCGACCAATTCCTCGATCGAGAATTGACTCAAATAGTCATTAGACCCAGCAGACAAGGTAGTTGGGAGTTAGAATTGAACGTTATATACACTTGCTCCAGACCATCCCTCGATCGACAAACTCCTCGACTGAGAGACACTAGGTCGACAAATTCTTCGACTGAGAAGAACTCTGTCTGCACTTTTTAGAATAAATTAACTAGCCGTTGCTAAAGCAATTAGTGGACAACTAACGGCTAGTTAAGCACTAAGAACCCCCTAGAAAGTTTCTAGAACATCTTTAAGCATTCATAGACCATTCCTATAAATAGGACATGCCTTAGGACTCCCAAAACACACTTGTGCAATACTTGAGAATACATACTTGCATTGGCAATCTGTTCTTGTGAGAAATTGAGCAACTCCAACATTTGTTATTCATTTCCACTGCTCCAAATTTGTGTCCTATAGGCTATCATCTCCTACCCACTACACTTGCACTTCCATACACATTGGTTAGGAGATCAAAACGCTTGATATAGGAAATCAAGCCTTGTGCTATAATGGTAATTGTAATTTCCATTTTCCCTTCTTGTTCTTTCTTATTGATTGTACTCTCCTTCCTACTCATAGGGTTGGAGGCTATGGATTGGAGAGGGTTTTATCTTCTCGATGGAGAAGGAGGACTTTGGACTGCTTCAAGAAGGTTGTCTCAACGGGAAGCTACTTCAAGAGGAAGGCTACTTCAAGGGGGAGATTGAAGTTACTTCAAGGAAGACAGCTTCGAGGTTGGTGGGACTACTTCAAGGTGAAGGCTGTCCAAAGGGTGGTGAAAGTATTTGTAATTTTATGTAACATCCTTGTGAGGTAATAAAATTTAAATACTTTCAAAATCCCAATTGGAAACAATTGGGTAGTGGACTGACTCCTTTAGTTTTTTCTAAAGGTGGAACTACTCTAAACACCTTGCCTCCTTCTTATTATCTCAATTGTGGTTGTTTGAGTTGAATTATTGTTAAAATATTTATAAAACCCTATTCACCCCCCTCTAGTGGTTCTTCATTTGGTATTAGAGCAGGCTTCAAGGAGCTCTAATCGAGTCTTGAAGAATGGAGGGTGGTGGTGTCTACAACCGCAAGCAAAGGAGAAGCTTGGACCAATATTCAACAAGTTGTAATTGGTGCTTAGGAACAAGACACACAACACCTAGCTGTCCTTGGAGGTTAAAGAAGGAAGATGTGCATAAAGAATGCCTTATTGCTACAATAAGTGAAGAAGAGGAATAGGTAAGCCTGTTTGATTTATCTAAAGAAGAGTTAATTGCTAGCCTTCAAGAGACACATGATAAGTATATTGAGTGCAAGAAGAAATTAAAGAAATCTAATAAAGCAAATGATGAATTACATTCTAAACTTCTTGCTCTCACATCTGAAAATGAAAATTTGTATGCTAAATTAAATGATCTTGGATTTGAAAAGGATAGTATTATTTCTGAAAATAGTACTTTGAAATCATCTCTAAGTGATTGTAAGGTGAAGATTTTTACTCTAGAAACAAATTATGATATTCTTTTTCAAGAAAAGGTTGGACTGCTTGCAAATTTAAATGATGTTCAAACTCAACCTATCCTATGCACTCATCTAGATTATGATACTATTATGAAAGAAAGAGATTCTTTATTATCTAATCTAGATCAAGCAAATTTAGATATCAAAAAGAGAATGGATGAGATTACTAAGTTACAACAAGAAGTTAGTAGCTTAAGAAACAATGATGTTCTTGATAAAATCTTGATTGATTCACATGGTCAAATTGTAAGGAGAGGACTAGCTTACAAGCCTAAAGGAAAATCCTATCAAAAACCTAGTGGGGGAAGGACACAAATGCCAAAGACTCAATCTATGTATGTACCTAAAGGCAAGTATACATATGTACCCAAGAACAATCTAGATCAAACTCATAAAAAGAGAAATGAGATTGATACCCAAGAACAATCTACATATGTACCCAAGTACTATATGTTGCCATTATTGTTTGCATCTTGGACATTATTCCTTCTCATGTCCTTACAAGAAAAAGGATGTTGAGTTGGTATGGCTTCCAAAACCCCCAACCTAAATAAATTAAATTAAGTTGAGATATGACCAAAGACTCTAAATTGTATATCTTTATGTCTATCTCAACTTAACATAATGAGATAACAAATTGACTCAAGTAATTAAAATTTCTAACTTGAAAATACACATTTTTATATAAACCTGCAGCGACACATCTTTAATAACTTGTTTTAGTTTAGGTTCCTAAAACCTAGAGATTTGAATATGATTAGTTGACTCAAATGTTACTTTGAAACTAAAATGTTTTATCTCAACTAAGTTTTAAATTGCATAATTGAATTGGAAGTGTTCTATGAAATAATTACTGAAAAATGATACAAAAACTTTCTCGGTCAAGAAAATGTTCGACCGAGAACACTGTCGGTCGAGAATTAGTCGACCGAGTAGGTTACTATTTTTAAGCTTACAAAAATCTGATAAAATCTATACAAACAGCAGAATACTCGGTTGAGAAAATCTTCAACTGGGATAAATTTGATCGAAGAAAAGTTCGACCGAATCCAGTTCTGCTGAACCTATTTAAATTGATCTAGTTTGCCATCAATTTTCTATTAATGATTGATTTAATATGCAAATCAAGAATGAATCTTAAAAAAAATCTTTAAACATATAGCATAAAGTGCAAGCTCATTTTTAATTTCTATAATCTCCTACATGGTCTGGCTTAAATTTGAAAATTATGAACCATGTTGATTTAATTACTATTTTATAATAATCCACATGGTTTGTCCTAAGTATTCCTTGGTCTATCCATATCAAAACCATGTGTCTTGAAAATTTCTTTTAAATGATCATAATCATTGTATTTCATGGATATGGTTCTATTGTTCTATCATGATCATTGTGTTATGGATATGCCTTTACTATTTCATCATGATCATTGTGTTCCATCTTTTACTTGGTTTGCCTAAAATAATCTTTGATCTATATATACAAATCATGAATGGATATTGTTTTCAAAATGATCATTTTGATTCAGCTCATTACATATAAAGATGATTTTATCATTAAAAATGTCATTTTGCATAGCAGTAAAACTCTATGGCACAAATGCATCTTGACATGATAGATAATGATTATCGTGTACATGACTTGTATCATCCCATGTAATAAATGAATAATTTTTGCTGGATGACACTATGACAAGCAAAATAGTTTGTTTCTTAGAACAAGAATCTAATGCCTTATCTTGTCATAAGTAAAATCTTGATTTTAAGAACTTGAGTTCTATAAGATATAAAACTTGTTCTTAATTTATACTCAAGGATGACTGATTCTAAAGAGTTAATACAAATATAAGTTTAAAATAAGAGACTTGTTTAGAATAAAGAGCTATTTCAATGTTGCATTTATTATAACCAAAACAAGAGAAAAGTATTAAATCCATATATTACTTAAAAGTCTACACAAGTTTGCTTTTAGAATATAATTTTGCATCATGGTGACAACATGACTTATGGAAATTTCTATTGATGCAAATAATTTTGCTTATAAATAAATGATTGAAAGCTACATTCTTGCTATGAATGAACATATTGTGGATGTAGTTCAATTGAAGAACAATTTCTATAGATATCAAAATGAAGAACATACATTCTGAAAATTTTCTTAGAATATCACTTGCTCTAAGAAAATCAAGAACAAAGACTTCATTGTGATGCCTATATTAAGTTTTCAATTGATAAAACTTTTTCAAAATAGGTATCACTCAAAGTCCTTCAAATTGATATACATTTGATCATATTACATATTAATGTGTAACTCAATGAAGAGTGCTTAAACTGTAAATCTGTAGAAATTGCCTCTTGGTTGAAATCAAGTTTGACCAAGGGGCACCTTGGTATATCTTGTTCTTAATATAGTTCTCTAAACAAATTTGGTCTTAACATCCTGTGTATTTCGTTAGAGATACATTAATGTACTCTACTATAAGATTAAAGGATTCACATATCATGTCAAGGCTTAACATCCCTTGCAAATGATTGAGAAATAAATTGCGGCTAAATTTGACAACATGTAGTTTGCATCCCTTACTTTTAAAACTAAATATTTTATTAAGGGGGAGCATAGCAATAAAATTAAGGGGGAATGGTAAAATCCATACTTAATTATTATCTTGGTTATCTTTTTGAAATGACAAAGGGGGAGAAATAATATAAAGTTAAAAATATAAAATAAAATGAGTTTCCTCGCACACACTTGCAAAACAAGAGAATGGCTACAAAAGGTAAACTAAACTTCAGGTATGACACTCATATAATTTTGTTTCCTTATTTTATAATTTGGAAATGTTTATCATCTTCAAAAAGGGGGAGATTTGTGACGACCCCAATTTCTACATACTTTCCTTAGTGACATATACAGATATGTGTGCACTCATATCTATAAATGTCAAAAGGGAAAATAATAGAAATCAAGATAGCCAACTAAAATCAGAGATAAGCCAAGATCATGTTCACATCATAGTAAATAGCCACACAACACTTCATTCAATAAGGAAAGATAAAGTCATACATATTAATACTTGAGAAAGAATAAGAATAAGTCTAAGAGAAAGAAAATATGATTATTACATAGGATCTCAATCATCCTCAACATAATGCTAGGAAAAGAAATAAACTAACATCTAGCAAGAAAGAGATAAGAGGGATAGGTCTATCTAATAAATCCTCCATGCTTATTATTTGTGCCTTCAGGTACTTTGAATATGCATTGTACTTTGATCATCAATTGTTCCTTGCACCTAGAAAATACGAGAAACAAATACATCAACAAAGTTGGTACGTGGAGTAAAAGCTATACTATGCTGGCATATAAAATACTCGAATTGAAGAAAGAGAAATAAAACATTACTTAAAGGCATAAAATCAGGTAATCCCAAGTTATTAGCCTCATTTGTAGTGAACATGCATTACTATCGTGGACTTAGCACATAATTGCATAAATAGTGGGCCCTTCCCCGTGTACCTTGTACTCTAGGGATCTCCCCGTATACCATGTACTCTAGGGAGGTGCTAGTCAACATTAAAGCTTTCCCTCTCTAATAGGGAGTTTAATGAACACCACTAGTAACTACAATTCACTTATATTCAGTTATGTTCTTTTATGTGCAAGGCAGTAAATCATCAATTAATCATATATTCACATCCATCAATGTATATCAATTTCATGCAAACAATTACATATACTTAACATCCAGCAAAAACTAGTCATATAATTATATCCACGTACCTCTAATTCTCATATCTGAATTCCACAAGTCCTAAGTTAGGAGAAAGATAGTAGATCACCCTGAAATGTAAACAAAACCCTAAGTTACTATGGATCCTCATTATTCCACATTAGGGTCCCTATTAGGGTTTAGGTTATGTGGGATGTCACTTTAGGATACATAGGATTTTGAGTTGGGGCCTGAGATTAGGGTCGTCCAGGTTATAAAAAGGACATTTTAGTTATTAGGGTTTTCATAAATTGTACATAATAATCATGATGTGAGAAAAACTAGAAACTAGGGTTCTTCTCAATTATTAAATCAACTATCTTCCTTAGGTAGGATTTCGAGTAACATTATGACCAAGATCATAATTAGGGTTTAAAATATTCCCAAGACAGAAATAAAATCAGTTATAACCATTATTTCACAAAACAATGTGTTAAAAGGTCATTAGTGATGGTTGGCCATATTTTCCAAAAAGGGTTCAGATCCAGGTCATGATTATATTTTATTTAGGTAGCTTGTATTTTTCTGATGAAAATGGTATATTGGTTTGATATTTCTTGATATTCCTATCATTTTCTAGAATTTTCTAAAATGTGACCAATCAGGAAAATTCTAAAGAATTTAAATGAAAATAAAAAAAGATTTGCGAGCTCTGACTCGCGGATCATTGGAGGGATACGACCAACCGGACCCTCTCACTGACCCACGAGCAAGCGCTCGTCTAAGCGGGGTCAGTCTCACTGAAAAGTCAGGAATACCCCTGACTCCTTCCTGTTGGGCTCATGTCCGGGTGAGGGTGAGAAAGGGAAATCACCCATTCAAATGTTCCTACTCGCGCCATGGCTACAACGAGGAATCGGGGGAGAGCTAGACCGATTTCTAGGATGAACTGAGCTGCTCTGGTCATTGGGTTGAGTTCGTAGGTTCACGACAGTTGCGGGGAGGTCGGGCTCGTCGGAAACGAAGGTCTAGACAGTGTATTCCGTTCAAAATAGGGTAACACAGGTCAGAGAGGGAAGTTGAGAGTTACCTGCCCTCGGGTTGGATTGAGGGAGTCGGGAGCTTCGCGGAGGTCCACCGGTGCTATTGCAATCTTTCCACGACTCTGAGATGGTCCCAACCTCACCGGCGGTGGAGCTTTGGAGCTCAACTGTGGCGGCTAGTAGACCCGGGGTTCTAGGCCTTCGCGGCTCCAACCGAGGATGTCGGTCGCCTCACCGAGACCCCTAGATGGTGCGGTCAAGTTTGATTGAGCGGAGAGGATCGCTGGAGGGAGGGCGAGGTCGAAGTCCGACGAGCAGGGTGTGCTTGAGGTTGGGGAGTAAGGAGTGATCTAGGTTGCAATTGAGGGGTTCGTGCGACTAAAAGGTAGGTGGCGTAGCTACTGGACTCCTTAAATAGGAGTGGGGGGTGCTAGGAAGGGGAGCCCTAAATTGGCTACTGCTGCCACTGAGAGGGGCGAGAGCTCGGGAGATCGTTCTCCCAGATCCGGTGGAGAGGGATGACGTGGTGAGGGTCGTTGAGTTCAGTTTGAGGAGAGGAGTTGGTCCTCCAAATATCTCGCGAGGAGGAGGTAGAGTCCGGGCGCGGGGCCATTGGGGGGGATCGCAGGTCCAGCTACTGGCGGGGACCGCTTCTTTCGGAGGTGGAAGACGAAGTCCTGACCTTTGGATCCAGCACGGATCATTGTCCACCTGATCGGACGGCTAAGATCAAATCGCAACGGGGGGCCGCGCCAAAGCAAGGAAAATGGCCGCGTGACAACATAAATGTATAATTAAATCGCAGACTTTAGTCCTAGGCTAGATTAGGTAACATAATACACCAAATTTCAAAAGTAAATAACTCCAAATTGGTAATTCCAAATGTAATGAGATTTTAGACATCGTTTTATAATGCTATGATTTAGCTTATGGTGCAAAATTAGAGTCCCAATTCGATTATTGAATATGTCAATTGACTAAATGTCATGATACTTGTATTATTGACTTTATATACCATTATGGATGGTCTTAAATGAAATTGATAATCCATTTAATCGAATTATTGAGAGAGAGATGATTAAGGGCATAAATGGAACAATTAAAATTGTAAGAGAGGAATTAAATAATAATATATATGTAAAAACTCACTCTGTCACATTCTCCCCTCCTTTTAAGAATTTTCTCCCCAAAATTCAAGTATCCTGAAAAAGGTATGGATACTTCTTCTCGACCTCGGTCTTTAGTTCCCAGGTGGCATCTGTCTCATCATGGTGGCTCCAGAGAACTTTCACCATTTCAATATGACGATTACTGCGAAGCTCCTTTGACTTGAAGTCGAGAAGTCTGACTGGGGATTCATCATATGACAGATCATCCTTCAATTCGAGAGGCTCATGATTCAAGATATGACTGGAATCTTTGACATAGGGCTTCAGATTAGATACATGAAACACATTATGCATGGCACTATACTGAGGCGGCAAGGCAAGATGATAGGCACATTCGCCAACCCTTTCTAGAACCTCGAAGGGTCCAACATAACGAGGACTGAGCTTTCCTTTGTTCTTGGCCAGAGCTCGAATAGGTCAGATCTTCAGAAATACATGGTCACCATCCTTGAAGTGATGTTCTCGATGGTGAGCATCTGCGTAAGACTTCTGTCTATCCTGTGCTCACTTCATTCTCTGCCTAATTAGTGCAACCTTATCAGAATACAACTGCATCTCCTCGGATTTCATCAAGGTACACTCTCCGACATCATCCCAGTGTAAAGGTGATCTGCATGGTCGGCCATAAAGAGCTTCATAAGGAGGCATCCCAATGCTTTCTTGATAGCTATTATTATAGGAAAACTTAGCTAAAGGCAAGTAATAGTCCCATGAGCCTTCCCAATCGAGAACACAAGCTCACAGAAGATCCTCTAGAATCTGTATTGTACGCTATGACTGCCCGTCTGTTTGCGGACGGTAGGCTGTACTGAAGTTCAACTTGGTGCCCAATTCCTCTTGAACATGCTTCCACAGCTTTGAAGTGAACTTTGGGTCCTTGTCTGAGACAATACATGCTGGGACTCCATGTAGACGTACTATCTCCCATATGTAGAGGTCCGTCAACTCAGAAACCTTTGCAGTAGTCTTCACAAGAAGAAAATGAGTTGATTTGGTGAGACGATCCACTATGACCCATGCAGCGTCGTATCCCTTCCTGGTCCTGGGTAACCCCACCACGAAATCCATGGTGATGTGTTCCCATTTCCATTCCAGAATATCAAGGGGTTGTAGTAGACCGCCTGGTCTCTGATGTTCGGCCTTAATCCTTTGACATGTCAGACACCTAGACACGAAATCGGCAATATCGCGCTTCATACCTCTCCACTAAAACTGATGTTGTAGGTCTTTGTAAATCTTTGTCGTGCCTGGATGAACTGTGTACTTGGACCCATGTGCCTCATTTAGGATTGATGTCTTTACAATTGACTGCTCAGGAACCCACATATGATTCTTGTAATGGAGCCCACCATCAAGACCCACAGACAGGTGCGTTTGCGGCTTCGACAGGAGAGAAGATAGCTCTGCAAGATCAGGACTAGCCTTTTGTGCCTCAAGAAGTTTGAAATGCAGGTTGGACATGATGGAAATGTTATTAACATGCACACGATCAGACAAAAACTGTGGCTTCCATCCCACTAGATCCTCCATGTTCCTCCATTCTGGGACATAAAGAGATGCACATACCGCCCTTTTCCTACTAAGAGCATCCGCGACTACATTTGCCTTACCCAGATGATAGGCAATAGTGAAATCATAGTCCTTTACGTATTCGATCCATCGGCATTGATGCAGATTCAAGTCTTTCTGAGTTAGGATGTACTTCAGGCTCTTGTGATCGGTGAAGATATCGAAAGTTGCCCCGTACAGGTAGTGCCTCCAGATTTTGAGGGAATGAATGATTGCAGCTAATTCCAAATCATGGGTGGGATAATTAAGTTCATTGGGTTTTAGCTGTCTAGACGCAAAGGCCACTACCTTACCATTCTATTGCAGGACGCACCCTAACCCATTCCTCGAAGCATCAGTGAATATCACAAACCCTTCATTTCCAGAGGGTAGAACAAGAACAGGAGGCGGCGTCAACTTCTGCTTTAACTACTGGAAATTGGACTCACAAGTGGCTGACCAGATGAAGTGCTCGTCCTTCCGAGTAAGTTTGGTTAAAGGAAGTGCAATTTTTGAGAAATTTGGAATAAAACGACGATAATATCCGGCCAAACCCAGGAAACTCCGAATTTCAGAAGGATTACGGGGAGGTTGCCAATCAAGTACATCAAGGACTTTGGCGGGATCAACAGATATACTACCTCCCGAAATGACATGCCCAAGAAACATAACCTTATCTATCCAGAACTCACATTTTGAGAGTTTGCCATAAAACTTCTGGGTTCGAAGAACGTCAAGGACTGCTCGCAAGTGTTCCCGATGTTTTTCCATAGAATCAGAATAGATCAAGATATCATCAATGAAGACGACCACGAACTCATCAAGATAAGGTTGGAAGACTTTGTTCATCAGATTCATAAATACACCTGGTGCGTTGGTTAACCCGAATGGCATCACCAAAAATTCGTAATGCCCATAACGAGTTTGAAAAGCAGTTTTAGAAATATTAGAATCCTTGATTTTAAG
Organism: Alisma plantago-aquatica; assembly: GCA_963693085.1. NCBI lineage: Eukaryota > Viridiplantae > Streptophyta > Magnoliopsida > Alismatales > Alismataceae > Alisma > Alisma plantago-aquatica. The sequence goes on along the minus strand of OY856411.1, from coordinate 613,918,815 downwards.
CTGATGGTATCCAAAACGGAGGTCAATCTTTGAGAATACTTTAGCAGTACGAAGCTGGTCAAAAAGGTCATCAATACGAGGAAGGGGATACTTGTTTTTAATAGTGGCTTGGTTCAACATGCGATAGTCAATACACATGCGCATAGAACCATCTTTCTTTTTAACAAAAAGAACAGGAGCTCCCCAGGGGGAAACACTAGGACGAATGAAACCTTTGTCGAGAAGTTCTTGCAACTGTTTCTTCAACTCCATCAGCTCAGCAGGAGCCATCCTATACGGTGCCCTAGAAATCAGAGTGGTTCCAGAAAGAAGATCTATGGAGAACTCAATGTCTCTATTTGGAGGTAGCCCAGGAAGCTCCTCTGGGAAAACGTCAGGGAAGTCACATACCACCTCCAGACTTTCTATAGGCCCGCTACTATGACTGGTCTCTGAGACTAATGCGAGGAAGATTTTACATCCTTTAGAAATGAGCTTTTTAGCTTTAAGAGAGGAGATTATAATATTATTACAGAATCCACTTCCCCTAGGGATTTTCACAGGATAAGAATGAGGTTGAGAGAGAACGACCGTCTTGTTTCTACAATCAATGTGAGCATGGTATGTGTAAAGCCAGTCCATACCAAGTATAACATCAAAGTCTTCCATAGTTAAGAGAATGAATTCAAAGGGCATATCATGATTTTCATATTTAAGAGAAAGTTCATTAGTTTTCTGCAGAGTTGTGAGTATTTTGCCACTCGGAGTAGACACGTCCAGAATATATCCCAAATCCCTTATGTGAAGATTTAATATGGATGCCAGAGTTCGAGAAATAAAGGTATTTGTAGATCTAGAGTCAAATAAAGCCTTAACATGATGACCATTTAATAATACAATGCCTACATAAGGTAATCAAATTATGAATAATTGCAGGCTTGACAAAAGATATTGAATTATAAAGAAATTAGGTTACCTTCACAGAGATGGTTTGGGTTTGCCTTGGCCTCTTCTGCATTTACTGCAAATACCCTGCCATTGCGGTGTCCCTGAGGCTGCGGAGCACCACCCGCAGAATTGCCAAAGATGGAGGGAGTGGGGCACTTGGCGACAAAATGACCCTCCTTTTTGCAGTTATAGCAGACTGGCTTTGTGTGGCGGCATACTCCACCATGGTGTCATCCGCAAGTCTTGCACTTCAGGTGGACAATCTTCTGTTGATTTCGATTGTGCTTCTGTCCTCCTTTTCCCGAACCTCCTCCTTTCCCTGATCCCTTATTGTTATGGCCAGGATGGAACTTCTTAAACTTATCCTCTTCGGTTGTGGTTAACCCTAAGTATCCCATGCTAGAAGGTTTTTGCATGCCTTGTTCTCTCTCCCGCTTGAGGGCCATATCTAGGGCTTCATCTATACTTCTGGGACGAGAGTCTATGACTAGGGTTTTTAGGTGGGTGGAAAGGCAATCCACATAGTGTTCAGTTACGCGGTCTTCAGTCCTGATGGGTGCATAACGTTCCAGAAGCCTAAACTTCTGGGTGTAATCAGCTACTGAAAGACTACCCTGCCTTAACTCCATGTACATCTTCTCCTTCCTCTTCCTCTCATCTATGGGCATAAAACGATCCGTGAAGAGGTTTTTAAAGGCTTCCCACTCCATGTTGTCTATTTCCTCACCCCTATTCCTGCCATAGTTCTCCCACCAGATTTTTGCCCCTCCCTTAAGCATATGGGTGGTGAACCTAACCTTCTTCTCATTGGGTACTTCTAGGGTATGAAAACCATTCTCTATGGTCAAAATCCAGGCTTCAGCCTTATCCATAACCTCAGGCTGATCCTCTCCCCAAAAGGAATCAAGGTTTAGTTTAATGAAATCTATCACTGTCACTTCTTTCTTCCTAGATGAGCTGGGTTCTGGGGTTTCTTTTATGGCGAGGGTTTCCATAAAATCTAAAAGTATTTTCTTCTATTCTTCCCACCTTTCCTTGGCCTCAGCATCGGGATCAGGTACTTCAGAGGTTTCACGTTCTTTTCTTTTCTTAGACGATGATTCCCCTGAGCTGCGCGTCTTAGGAGGCATCCTGAAATTAATTTGAACATATTAGATTTATTACTTCAACAATTATTCTCGTCATTAACATTATTATTGTCACATGATATTTTATTATTCTCATTATCTAATGATTAATATTCTGAATGTTATGATTTAGGGAGGATATCCTAAAATCCTTATCAGTCGATCCTTAGGACTTTCTAAATAGAGAGACTCCTTCCCAACCTTATAACAGAGGTAAGAGGGAAAATTTAATTTATTTCAAAACATAGATGAGAGGGAGGAAATTTTTTTTTCCTATCGAATAGGTGAGAGGGAAAATCTATAGATGAGAAAATTCCTAAATTAAGGTATGCCCAAGAATAGGGGACACTTAGGATATCGACCAGGTAGACTTATACTGCCATAAAGGTAGCCTCGTGATTGCCAAGCTAAGTGGCTCGGAGACTTTAGTCAGACCCATGGAAGATGCTATCCTAGACACCTCAACCCTTCACCTCCCTAACTCTAGGACTACCCTAGACTCATAATAGGGTGAATGAAAGTCATGTGACTAAGATGTGTGAACATTGGCTCTGATACCAATTGTGACGACCCCAATTTCTACATACTTTCCTTAGTGACATGTACAGATATGCGTGCACTCATATCTATAAATGTCAAAAGGGAAAATAATATAAATCAAGATAGACAACTAAAATCAGAGATAAGCCAAGATCATGTTCACATCATAGTAAATAGCCACACAACACTTCATTCAATAAGGAAAGATAAAGTCATACATATTAATACTTGAGAAAGAAGAAGAATAAGTCTAAGAGAAAGAAAATATGATTATTACATAGGATCTCAATCATCCTCAACATAATGCTAGGGAAAGAAATAAACTAACATCTAGAAAGAAAGAGATAAGAGGAATAGGTCTATCTAAAAAATCCTCCATGCTTATTATTTGTGCCTTCAGGTACTTTGAATATGCATTGTACTTTGATCATCAATTGTTCCTTGCACCTAGAAAATACGAGAAACAAATACATCACCAAAGTTGGTACATGGAGTAAAAGCTATACTATGATGGCATATAAAATACTCGAATTGAAGAAAGAGAAAGAAAACATTACTTAAAGGAAGAAAATCAGGTAATTCCGAGTTATTAGCCTCATTTGTAGTGAACATGCATTACTATGGTGGACTTAGCACATAATTGCATAAATAGTGGGCCCTTCCCTGTGTACCTTGTACTCTAGGGATCTCCCCATATACCATTGATGGAGCTAGGACTTACACCAAAAGATTTTCAGTCTTCCAATGGGAGTCCCAGAATTCTATCACCAAAAACCCTAGAGAGGATTGATGTCTTCCCTAGGTTTACCTAGAATCAATGTGAGCATGGTATGTGTAAAGCCAGTCCATACCAAGTATAACATCAAAGTCTTCCATAGTTAAGAGAATGAATTCAAAGGGCATATCATGATTTTCATATTTAAGAGAAAGTTCATTAGTTTTCTGCAGAGTTGTGAGTATTTTGCCACTCGGAGTAGACACGTCCAGAATATATCCCAAATCCCTTATGTGAAGATTTAATATGGATGCCAGAGTTCGAGAAATAAAGGTATTTGTAGATCTAGAGTCAAATAAAGCCTTAACATGATGACCATTTAATAATACAATGCCTACATAAGGTAATCAAATTATGAATAATTGCAGGCTTGACAAAAGATATTGAATTATAAAGAAATTAGGTTACCTTCACAGAGATGGTTTGGGTTTGCCTTGGCCTCTTCTGCATTTACTGCAAATACCCTGCCATTGCGGTGTCCCTGAGGCTGCGGAGCACCACCCGCAGAATTGCCAAAGATGGAGGGAGTGGGGCACTTGGCGACAAAATGACCCTCCTTTTTGCAGTTATAGCAGACTGGCTTTGTGTGGCGGCATACTCCACCATGGTGTCATCCGCAAGTCTTGCACTTCAGGTGGACAATCTTCTGTTGATTTCGATTGTGCTTCTGTCCTCCTTTTCCCGAACCTCCTCCTTTCCCTGATCCCTTATTGTTATGGCCAGGATGGAACTTCTTAAACTTATCCTCTTCGGTTGTGGTTAACCCTAAGTATCCCATGCTAGAAGGTTTTTGCATGCCTTGTTCTCTCTCCCGCTTGAGGGCCATATCTAGGGCTTCATCTATACTTCTGGGACGAGAGTCTATGACTAGGGTTTTTAGGTGGGCGGAAAGGCAATCCACATAGTGTTCAGTTACGCGGTCTTCAGTCCTGATGGGTGCATAACGTTCCAGAAGCCTAAACTTCTGGGTGTAATCAGCTACTGAAAGACTACCCTGCCTTAACTCCATGTACATCTTCTCCTTCCTCTTCCTCTCATCTATGGGCATAAAACGATCCGTGAAGAGGTTTTTAAAGGCTTCCCACTCCATGTTGTCTATTTCCTCACCCCTATTCCTGCCATAGTTCTCCCACCAGATTTTTGCCCCTCCCTTAAGCATATGGGTGGTGAACCTAACCTTCTTCTCATTGGGTACTTCTAGGGTATGAAAACCATTCTCTATGGTCAAAATCCAGGCTTCAGCCTTATCCATAACCTCAGGCTGATCCTCTCCCCAAAAGGAATCAAGGTTTAGTTTAATAAAATCTATCACTGTCACTTCTTTCTTCCTAGATGAGCTGGGTTCTGGGGTTTCTTTTATGGCGAGGGTTTCCATAAAATCTAAAAGTATTTTCTTCTATTCTTCCCACCTTTCCTTGGCCTCAGCATCGGGATCAGGTACTTCAGAGGTTTCACGTTCTTTTCTTTTCTTAGACGATGATTCCCCTGAGCTGCGCGTCTTAGGAGGCATCCTGAAATTAATTTGAACATATTAGATTTATTACTTCAACAATTATTCTCGTCATTAACATTATTATTGTCACATGATATTTTATTATTCTCATTATCTAATGATTAATATTCTGAATGTTATGATTTAGGGAGGATATCCTAAAATCCTTATCAGTTGATCCTTAGGACTTTCTAAATAGAGAGACTCCTTCCCAACCTTATAACAGAGGTAAGAGGGGAAATTTAATTTATTTCAAAACATAGATGAGAGGGAGGAAATTTTTTTTTCCTATCGAATAGGTGAGAGGGAAAATCTATAGATGAGAAAATTCCTAAATTAAGGTATGCCCAAGAATAGGGGACACTTAGGATATCGACCAGGTAGACTTATACTGCCATAAAGGTAGCCTCGTGATTGCCAAGCTAAGTGGCTCGGAGACTTTAGTCAGACCCATGGAAGATGCTATCCTAGACACCTCAACCCTTCACCTCCCTAACTCTAGGACTACCCTAGACTCATAATAGGGTGAATGAAAGTCATGTGACTAAGATGTGTGAACATTGGCTCTGATACCAATTGTGACGACCCCAATTTCTACATACTTTCCTTAGTGACATGTACAGATATGCGTGCACTCATATCTATAAATGTCAAAAGGGAAAATAATATAAATCAAGATAGCCAACTAAAATCAGAGATAAGCCAAGATCATGTTCACATCATAGTAAATAGCCACACAACACTTCATTCAATAAGGAAATATAAAGTCATACATATTAATACTTGAGAAAGAAGAAGAATAAGTCTAAGAGAAAGAAAATATGATTATTACATAGGATCTCAATCATCCTCAACATAATGCTAGGGAAAGAAATAAACTAACATCTAGAAAGAAAGAGATAAGAGGAATAGGTCTATCTAAAAAATCCTCCATGCTTATTATTTGTGCCTTCAGGTACTTTGAATATGCATTGTACTTTGATCATCAATTGTTCCTTGCACCTAGAAAATACGAGAAACAAATACATCACCAAAGTTGGTACATGGAGTAAAAGCTATACTATGATGGCATATAAAATACTCGAATTGAAGAAAGAGAAAGAAAACATTACTTAAAGGAAGAAAATCAGGTAATTCCGAGTTATTAGCCTCATTTGTAGTGAACATGCATTACTATGGTGGACTTAGCACATAATTGCATAAATAGTGGGCCCTTCCCTGTGTACCTTGTACTCTAGGGATCTCCCCATATACCATTGATGGAGCTAGGACTTACACCAAAAGATTTTCAGTCTTCCAATGGGAGTCCCAGAATTCTATCACCAAAAACCCTAGAGAGGATTGATGTCTTCCCTAGGTTTACCTAGAACTGGTGCTTAGATAACAACTCCAACCCCATAAGAGTATGGAAGCCTTATCATAGTACAGATTTAGGATCGAACCCAAAAGACAACGGTCTTGTTGCAAGCAACAAGATGGAAAACGTACAACACTTCACTTAGTTATTTTACTAATTGGCACTTATATCAAAAGGTTGGATTTTGATTGGTTTTTAGACTAAAGCATGAAAAGTAAATAAAGCAAGTAAAACTAAGATTTAACAAATGGTGATGAATGACTGGGGTTAAGCAGGTATTTACCACCGCTACACATGCATTGTATATGTACTAAGCAAGCAAGACTTATAGCTAGATGCATGGATGTTCCACAAGACCGATGCCTTATAAGACAAGAGCGATGCATTGCATCCAAGGATGTTCCACAAGACCGATGCCTCGTAAGACAAGAGCGATGCATTGCATCCTTCGATGTTCCACAAGACCGATGCCCATATAAGACAAGAGCAATGCATCACATCCTTCAAGGGTTAAGTAGCTCTCATTCGGTACATTTCTACGTGTCAATGAAGATATGTAGTCTTCCAAAGAGAGAATCTTACTCAACCTCATGAAACGTGCATCTAAAACTAACAAGCGAGCGATAATTATCAAATCGAATAGTATCTTTGTAGGCCTAGTCTCCTATTCGGATAACCTAGCTACGAGAAGTGCGGGAATGTTGCAACGCCAGCCATTCCCGATCAAATGGTCACATGCTTTACATCATTCCCCTCGCAAAGTGTGTTCCTCGACTTACAAAGGTTACTTCCATACAGATGGAAGTGCAACGGATGATAGTGAGTTTACTCCACTCTTTGAGATACACTCCTAGACACCGAAACGGATGTGTGGTGGATACACACACCAGAAACCAACACTAAATCGGTATTCGAGTCTCGAGAGCGGTCGTAGACAAACCACAACAAAATACAATAGATGCATACAAGAACGTGGCCATCATTCAAGCATGTATGAAACGATTTAGTATTAAAACGAAAGGATAACATCTTTTTAGTACAAAGTACAAAACATGGGCAGCGGGGCTAGTCCCCGCGCCCCAGTGGATGGAACTACTCGCTCCTCATAGAGGGAACAACAAAGGAGGAGGCAAGAAGAGATAGAAAGAACATCATCTCCACTGAGGAGGGAAGGTTGAACCCTTGGTGGAGAGAGAAATGATCTTCACCCTTCGTGGCTTGCTTGATGACGGATCTTCTCCTCTCACCTTCTTTGTTGATGAGAGAGAAGGTAGCCTTGTAATGGAACGTGGGTCTCAGACCGGCAGCCTCGGGCGGTAGATGGAGTTGTTCTGGTACTAGAGAGGCAGCCTCTGGACGTCTGGACTCCCCTCAGGGATGGCCCTTGAGGTCTTATTTATAGGCCTTGAGTGAGGTCAAACGGTCTGGAGACCGTTTGGGTTCAAACGGTCTTGAGACCATTTGGCGTCAAACGGTCTTGAGACCGTTTGGCGTCAAACGGTCTGGAGACCGTTTGGCGTCAAACAGTCTTGAGACCGTTTGGCGTCAAACGGTCTTGAGATCGTTTGGCGTCAAACGGTCTTGAGACCGTTTGGCGTCAACCAGTTTTGAGATCGTTTGGCGTCAAACGGTCTTGGGACCGTTTGAACTCCATGTGGTCTTGGGACCGTTTGAACTCCATGCGGTCTTGGGACCGTTTGAACTCCATGCGGTCTTGGGACCGTTTGGCTTCATGCGGTCTCGGGACCGTTTGAACTCCATGCGGTCTTGGGACCGTTTGGCTTCATGCGGTCTCAGGACCGTTTGAACTCCATGCGGTCTTGGGACCGTTTGGCTTCATGCGGTCTCGGGACCGTTTGAACTCCATGCGGTCTTGGGACCGTTTGGCTTCATGCGGTCTTGGGACCGTTTGAACTCCATGCGGTGTTGGGACCGTTTGGCTTCATGCGGTCTCGGGACCGTTTGAACTCCATGCGGTCTTGGGACAGTTTGGTTTCATGCGGTCTCGGGACCGTTTGAACTCCATGCGGTCTTGGGACCGTTTGGCTTCATGCGGTCTCGGGACCGTTTGAACTCCATGCGGTCTTGGGACCGTTTGGCTTCATGCGGTCTCAGGACCGTTTGAACTTCATGCGGTCTTGGGACCGTTTGACTTCACTCGGCCTTGAGGTTGGTTTATTCTTTTATGATTTTTTTGTGCTTTTTTTGCAATTGTAAAAGGAAAAAGTTAGTTTGATGATGTATTTACAAAAAGGGGTAAAATTAGGTTTATGTACCGTATAAACGTAAAAAGAGTATGGAAAACTAAAGAAAAAGACTAAGATAAACTACTAAAATAGGAGGTTATCACCCCCCCCCTAACTTAGAGTATAGCTTGCCCTCAAGTTAGATAGAGCTGAGACATGAAAAGGCGAGGCGATCTTAATTAGGGTCTCCATACTCTTGCTTCAATTCTTGACCTGAGTTCCCCAGGGGTCATATCGAGGCTTATTGCATGCCTTGATTCTTTTGGATTTCGAGAGTTGCTTGGATCTCAGGGTTTTTCCGTATATCAAAATTTGCCTTGGGACCACATTTATTTTGTGCATGCCGTTGACTCTAATCAACTTTATACCTCTCTGGAAACCTACTGGAAGCTAGAGAGGGTATGAGGGTTGGCTAAAGGCTTTGAAGTGTAGCTCCCCTTCGAGTGGGGGAGGGGTTGTCTATGCTTATTAGGAACTCACTACCGGGCACGACACATCTGCCTTTATGAGGGAAGCTGAATGTATCGGCCGGGCAAGTCCTTTATGAGCCTTTTCATATACTTGGAACTTTTAGGGTTTCACTACCGGACGTGACACATCTGCCTTTGTGAGGGCAGCGGAATGTGCCGGCCGGGTGAGCCCTTTATCAGTTCTTCATATAGGTCCTTATGCGTGGCACAACTCTCATGATTTTATTCGTCTCTCTGGCTTTTATTCAAAAACTCACAGGCTTGGGTTTTGGAATGAGGATTTATTTTGGGCGGCCAAGCCTCTTTTATTTTGAAGAGAGGAAAGTTGTTCTTAAAGTTTTTCAGCATGCACTTATTTGGTTTGTGGTCCACTTGCAGAACTTTTTGATTCGGAAGTTGCCTAATTTCCCTCTCATCCTCGAGATCTCGGCTTATTTCTGCCCTGATTTTGACCTGTGGAGAGTCAGATAAAGAATTGAAGCAAAAATATGAGATCCATAGTAGGTGGAAATTGATAAATCGCCATTTGATGTCTGAGTGCTATTTACTTGCAGAGACTAACATGATTCTAGGGTTAGTTGAGGTGACTATATATATAATGAATCCCTCCCTAACTTTTTTTTTAGGGAATTGTAAAAAGGAAAAGGGAGTATAGAAGTTGATACCTAGCCCTTGTCTAATGAATCCCCCCCTAACTTATCACACACTCTGTCCGCAGAGTGGCAAAGTGATAGGTTGAGAAGTCATTAGAACAAGGGCTGCGAGTTAAGGCAGATTTTCGGTAGCCCCTGGAGATCGGAGTAGAGTGGATGCGAATTGCCCTCGTAAAGATGGGGGCATTTGTGGCAGAGGGTTGGGCGATTGAAGTGCTCTTTGCTGTATGCCTTGGAGTGCTGACTCAGGAGCTCCATTAATTTCGCAGCGCACTCTTTTGCAATTTTGTCTTGATATTGTCTAGCAGATCCTTTGCTTGATCATACTTCAAGTTACTGTGGTAGCCGCTGTCTTCGACATCAGTTTCCTTGGGATGTCCTACTTCATCATCCATGGATTAAGTCAGGTAGCTGCTATTCTCAATATTGATTCCATCTTCCATGTTGCCACTAACTGGAGGATGGTCTTTGTTGCAAGTGCTGCTTGATATGTGCTTCTTGGTTACACAAAAGTTCACGATATCTTTGTCCTTCAGAAGTAGCTCAAATACAAATACATCTCCAATCCTCAGATCGTTTTCTATCTGAAAGTCATACCAACCAACACCCATTTTGGATATCCTACGGTTCCCATCCTGATAGTGAAAAAGTTTTACGGGAAACTGCTTTGCTGAATAACTAAGCAATGCTCGACCAATTCCCCAAATGTTGTTCAGCTTCACAAATTGAGAGGGAATATGCAGGTAAGTATTTTTAGAAAAGACGTGATGTTGCAGCCTTGCGCTTTCCCTCTGTCTCTTGGCAGAGGAGTCTTCATCGAGGTTTCAAGACTGTTTGGTTCCAAACGGTTTGAGGACCGTTTGGCCCCAAACGGTTTCAAGACCGTTTGGAAAGCGAATAGTCGCAGGTCGCCGGCGCGGGAGAAGGTGGAACAGCGCGAAGGTGAAGAACGCGCCGGCGCCTTCGACAAAGACAAAAACGATGAGAGAACGGCGATGGCGATGAAAGCGGTGGAAGAGTCGGTGAAGTCTTTTGACAGTGACGACGATGGCGAAGAGAGAGACGTCAAGCGATGGTAAAGGAAACGGCAACTGGCGCCATGATGGTGACGACAGAACGGCGCGGCGATGAAGGCGATAAAAGAGTCGGTGAACTCGGTCGATAACGACGGCGATGGCAACGTAAGCAGCGACTGGCGATGGAATGAGCAGCGTGGAGTCGCGGGACTACCTTGCGGAAGGTGGACGGAAGGGTGACTTTGCGCGGATGCAACAGGAGCAAAAAGGGAAGCTCTTCGCACGAAAATTCTGGAGAAATCGAAGGTTCGAAGAGAGAAAGACGGAGGGGTAGGGTCGATATTTATAGTGATAGGTGGGTGACCTTTTGTATTCCAAATGGTTTCAGGACCGTTTGGTCTCAAACGGTTTCAAGACCGTTTGGTCCCAAACGGTTTGAGGACCGTTTGGTCCCAAACGGTTTCAGGACCGTTTGGTCCCAAACGGTTTGAGGACCGTTTGGAGTCCAAACGGTTTCAAGACCGTTTGGAGTCCAAACGGTTTCAAGACCGTTTGGCTCCAAACGGTTTGGAGACCGTTTGGAGGGGCACAAAGGGTTTGTATATTTTTATGTTTGTTTTTGAGAAAGTATATTATTTTTTGTATTTTGGTTTATGAATTTTTATGTTGTTTGTTTTATGTATTGTTTTTGTAGTTTTGATTATGTAGATTTTTTTTTTTGTATTTTTAGATTAATGATGAAAGAACTTAAAGAAAGCAAAACAAATTCAAAAGAAAAAAAAGACTAGAAATTAGAGAAGGTGATACTGAGGTCTTGGGTTGCCTCCCAAGAAGCGCCTTGGTTTTACGTCACTGGCTCGACGAAACTGTAAGGTTGTTATGCTGTGGGCGTAGCATCTCTGATATCGAGGGTTTGTTGATGTGTTTTGTCTTCCTGAGTGTAGTATCTTTTTAAACGGTGCCCGTTAACCGTTCGTTCTCCTCCGTTGTTGTCGATGATAATGGCGGCTCCAGTTGGGTAGATATGTTTTATGGTGAAGGGTCCGGACCATTTTGTTCGGAGCTTTCCGGGGAATAATCTGAGCTTGGAGTTGAATAAGAGCACTTTGTCGCCGACGGCGATATCTTTTCTCTTAAGATGTCCATCGTGCCACATTTTTGTTTGCTCTTTATAGATTCTGGCACTGTGATATGCTGTCATTCGGAGTTCTTCTAGCTCCTGTAGCTGGAGTTGTCTGTTCTCCCCTGTGCTTTTAAGGTCGAAGTTTAGTTGCTTGATGGCCCACCAGGCTTTATGTTCCAGTTCTACTGGAAGATGACATGATTTGTCGTACACCAAACGAAACGGAGTTGTTCCAATTGGTGTTTTGTAAGCAGTACGGTATGCCCATAGGGCGTCAGGAAGTTTGGTGGACCAATCAGTGCGGTTTTTATTCACTGTTTTTTCAAGAATCGCTTTTATCTGTCTATTGGATACTTCTACCTGGCCACTAGTTTGTGGGTGGTAAGGTGTGGCAACTTTGTGATGGACTCCGTATTTTCTCAGTAACGCTTCGAAACTTTGTTCCAGGAAATGGGTCCCGCCATCAGATATGACCATTCTTGGGACTCCAAATCTCGGAAAAATAGTGTCTTTGAACATTTTGACAACAGGTTTGGAGTCATTGGATACGGTGGGTATAGCTTCGACCCATTTTGAGACGTAATCCACTGCGACCAAAATGTAAGAGAAGCCATATGATGAAGGGAAAGGTCCCATGTAGTCTACCCCCCATACATCAAACAGTTCAATTTCCTGCCACATGGTAAGAGGCATTTCATCCCTTTTTGATATGTTGCCCGAAAATTGGCATTTATCACAGGCTTTGACAAAATCATGTGAGTCTTTTGATATGGTGGGCCAAAAGAAACCAGATTGTAGAACTTTTATGGCAGTTTTCTTGGCGCCCATGTGCCCCCCCGTGGGTCCGGAGTGGCAGTGTTCCAAAACCGAGGTTATTTCTTCTTCTAGAAGGCACCGGCAAAAAAGTCCGTCGGCACAGAGGTAAAATAAGTAGGGTTCGTCCCAATGATAACGTTTTATATCATGAAGGAATTTCCTTTTATCCTGATATGAAGCAGACGGGTGGATGATCCCTGTAGCTAGATAATTGACGATATCAGCAAACCAAGGAAAACTATGAGTGGCCTTCATAAGCTGATCATCAGGAAGAGAATCCCTGATAGGGATTTTATCTTTTTCTTCAACCTCGATTCTGCTGAGGTGATCGGCTACAACGTTCTCTACGCCACTTTTATCTTTGATTTCTAGGTCGAATTCTTGAAGCATTAATACCCAGCGGATGAGCCTGGGTTTGGCGTCCTGTTTCTGGATCAGATGTCGGATAGCAGAATGGTCAGTGTAGACGATGACTTTAGAGCCGATCATGTAAGAGCGGAATTTTTTGAAGGCGTAGATGATAGCCAAAAACTCTTTTTCCGTGGTCGTGTAGTTTTTCTGTGCTTCGTCAAGCATTTTTGATGCATAGTAGATGACATAGGGTTTCTTATCGATCCGTTGTCCTAAAACGGCTCCTATGGCATAATCACTTGCGTCGCACATGATTTCGAATGGTTGCGACCAGTCTGGAGCCCTTAGAATAGGTGCGGAAATTAATGCTTCTTTAAGGGTAGAGAAACTTCGCATGCATTCTTGGTCAAAAACGAACTCGGCATCTTTTGTCAGGAGTTGGGTCATGGGTTTAGCTATTTTCGAGAAATCTTTGATGAACCTTCTGTAGAACCCTGCATGACCTAGGAAAGCTCGAACGCCCCTTATGTCCTTCGGAGGTGACAACTTTGAGATAACATCAATCTTTGCTTTGTCGACCTCAATTCCCCTATCACTTATTCTATGTCCGAGGACGATACCTTTTGTTACCATGAAATGACATTTTTCCCAATTCAGGATAAGGTTCGTTTCCTTGCAACATTGCAGGACTCGTTCAAGATTATTTAGACAGTTATCGAAAGAATCTCCATAGACAGAGAAATCATCCATAAAGACTTCCATAACAGATTCGGTTAATCCGGCGAAGATGGCAGACATGCAGTGTTGGAAAGTAGCCGGAGCGTTACATAGCCCGAATGGCATTCTTCTGAAAGCATATGTCCCAAAGGGACAAGTGAAAGTGGTTTTTTCTTGGTCCTCTGGATGTATGGGTATTTGGTAGAACCCAGAGTAACCATCGAGATAACAGAAATACTTTTGGTGGGCCAAGCGCTCTAGGACTTCGTCAAGGAAGGGTAGAGGGTAGTGGTCTTTCCTTGTAGCTTTATTCAACTTCCTATAATCGATGCACATTCGCCACCCCGTTACAGTCCTAGTGGGTACGAGCTCATTTTTATCGTTGATTACTACAGTAGTGCCCCCCTTTTTTGGAACAACCTGAACTGGACTGACCCACTGAGAGTCAGAGATAGGATAGATCATGCCAGCTTTGAGTAGTTTGAGGACCTCCAAACGAACTACCTCTTTCAAGTTTGGGTTCAGTTTTCTTTGATGTTCACAAGTGGGTTTAAATTCTTCAACCATAGGAAGCTTGTGCATACACAGAGCCGGGTTTATGCCTGTGAGGTCGGTTATTTTATAACCAATGATCTTTTTGTGCCTCCTTAGTTTGTCCAGAAGCCTGACTTCTTGGTCTTCGGTAAGGGTGGAGCTGATAATAACTGGGCATAACTCTTCCTTATCCAGGAAAACATATTTGAGCCCTGTGGGTAAAGTCTTCAATTCAGGGGTTTTTGGTGGTTCTGCTGCTTCAATGGTAGTGATGGCTTTAAGCTCTTCAAAAGTAGCCTTTGGTGCTTCTTCTATCTTTTCTAGGTATTGGATACATTGCTGGACTAGTTCATTTGCAAAGAACTCAACTTATGGATTGATAAGAGCATTTTCAAGTTCGTCGATTGGCTCGGAGATTTCTAATTGCGACATTTGTTGAATTGCGTCTAAAAGAAAGACCTCTTCTTGGATGCTGGGACCTTTCATACTATCAAGGACGCGGAATTGAATTGCTTCTTTTCTGAGCCTAAGAATGATGGTTCCAGCTTCTACATCGATTAGCGCTCTGGCTGTAGCTAGGAAAGGCCTGCCGAAAATGATCGGATACCTCAAGTCTTCTTTGATATCCATGATGACAAAATCACATGGAACATAGGCATCCTTCCCTATCCTTACTGGGACATCTTCGATGATTCCCAACGGTGCGGTTACGGTGGAGTCGGCTAGTTGAATAGTCATTGCTGTAGGCAGCAGGTCAGTGAGACCAAGGCGTTGGCACATTGAGTAGGACATAATGGATATACTAGCCCCGAGGTCAGCCAACCCTTTCTTTGTGGATGCATTTCCAATGCAACATTGGATTCCGAAGGAACCTGGGTCCTTCTTCTTTTTGGGTAGTTTGTTCAGGATGATGTCAGAAGTGGTTTGAGCGAGCTTGACGGTCTCCTGCTCTTTGGTGATATACTTACGCGATAGCAAAGTTTTGAGATACCTTGCCCATGCTGGTACTTCGGATAGAGCGTCAAGGAGTGGGATGTCAATATAAAGTTTCTTCATTGCTTCCTTGAATTTCTGAAACCTGGCGTCCATTTTTGTTTCTTGCAGTCTGCCTGGGTATGGAATCCTTGGTTTGAATTGCGGGACTTTGGATTCTGCAGGTACATGCTCTTTGTTTTCGTCCTTTGTGCCTTCGGAGGATTTTTCAATCCCTTGTTGCGAAATCTCTTTCGTCATAAAAGTGGGCACATCATCATCATCTAGAGTGATCTTGATGGGTTCAGGAAGAATGCGTCCCGACCTTGTGGTGACGGCATTCAGCTGTTCGTGTTTGTTTTGCCCGTACTTAGAATTTGGTTCAGGCTGCCCATCAAAAGTGCTTGCCGAAGGTTTCAACTGTGCAGCAATCTGAGCAAGTTGGGTTTCAACTGCCTTTTGTTGGGCTTGTTGGTTAGCTAGCATGGTTTGCTGAGACTGAAGCATTTGTTTTATCAAAGATAGCTCATCTTCCGGTTGTGCAGTGACGTTTTTCTGAGGGTTTTGTTGTTGAGACTGTTGAGTATGCAACTGTGGGTGAAGCGGGGAATGAGTGTACTGATAGTAGGCTGATTGATTTCTAGGGTAGTTAGCCCTAGGGAAATTGTTCCTTGGGTTCCCTTGATTTTGGTTAAAATTGTTTGGAAATCCAGGAGGCAGCCTACTGTCAAATCCCCCTTGTGTCTGATGTTGCGGATTCACAGTTCTAGAAGGATTCCCATACTGGAACCCAGGATGGTTCCTTGGTTGACTGGGATTATAATAAACTTGTCCGGGAATAGTGTGGATGGAGTTGACTTGCTCCGGAATCTGATCTTCAGCCTGATTAGTGATGGCCTCATAGGATTGTGGTGGTGGATGCAGATCCATCATCACATTATAGAGTATTCCGCAGGAAAGAGTCGGATGATCCGAAGAATGACAAGCTTCACAGGATCCTGTGACGGCTTTGACTTGATGAACCAGCGGGGTTTTCTTCTTATCAATTTCCCCTAGAGTTGTTTCAAGGGTTTTCTGTTTATGAGCGATTGTCTTCAAAGCTTCGGCTATTGACTTTAGTTCCATAGATTCCTCAGCTTTAAAGACTTTTAAGACGCCTTTTCCGGCTGACCGCCCCCAATTGGACTGGTTTTCGGCTCCTAAGGTAACGATCTTCCAGGCATCTTCATAGTTTTTCCTCATGAAATTTCCTCCAGATGAGGAATCTAGGAACTGTTTAATGTCATCGCTTACCCCCCGATAAAAAGTTTCAATCAATTGATTCTGTGAAATTCCATGATGAGGGCATTTGCGTAGAAGTTCCTTGAATCTTTCCCATGCCTCAGCGAGGGTTTCTCCAGGTAGCTGGGAGAAATGGTTGATCTACCCTCTGATTTCATAGGTCAGCGAGGGTGGAAAGAACTTCTCCAAGAATTTTTCCTCTAGAGGGGCCCAAGTGGTTATGATGGGTTCTCTGTCCAATGAGTTGTACCAACTCAAGGCCCTTCCAGATAAGGTGAAATGAAACAGGTGGAGCATTATTGCGTCGAAAGCAATACCAGCTTGCGGGACTAGGCGGCATAATGCCTTAAACCGTTTCAAATGGTCCTTGCAATCGTCTCCTGAACCTCCAGAGAAGGAAATTCCTTGCATAATATGGATCCACTGGGTCCGGATCTCAAAGTTTGGGATATTGATGATCGGAGGCCGGACCGGGTGGTTGTCTTCGTAATTCTTCGGGACAGCATAGTCCCTCAGTTGCTTGTTTCGTAATTCGAGCTGAGCAGCCTCAGTCTCTGCTCTTATGCGGGCTTGCTCTTCTGCTCGTATCTCCGCTTGTATTTGGGCACGGGTGTCTGCAATGAGTTGTGCCCGTTGTGCGGCGATAGCAGCATTGACTCTCTCCATCACCAAAGCGGCTTGATGCTGTTCGTCAGCCATTTGACTAACGCGTTGGCGATTGAGACGGATTCTGCGGTGGAAACTTCTCTCTACCTCGGAGTCGAACTCCGGATCAGGGGAGAATCCTCGATTATGAGGTGATTGCATATACGGGTTCTACCTGAGTAAAGAAAAGAGAACACCTTTAGATAATAGAGACAATATGAAAGCTTCAAGAAGATGATGAGTTATGATTCAAAAAGAAAGTGTAAAATCCTAACCAACTAGAAAAATAAACTAAGTGAAATACTAACGTTCCGTTATCCCCGGCAACGGCGCCATTTTTTGATGGAGCTAGGACTTACACCAAAAGATTTTCAGTCTTCCAATGGGAGTCCCAGAATTCTATCACCAAAAACCCTAGAGAGGATTGATGTCTTCCCTAGGTTTACCTAGAACTGGTGCTTAGATAACAACTCCAACCCCATAAGAGTATGGAAGCCTTATCATAGTACAGATTTAGGATCGAACCCAAAAGACAACGGTCTTGTTGCAAGCAACAAGATGGAAAACGTACAACACTTCACTTAGTTATTTTACTAATTGGCACTTATATCAAAAGGTTGGATTTTGATTGGTTTTTAGACTAAATCATGAAAAGTAAATAAAGCAAGTAAAACTAAGATTTAACAAATGATGATGAATCACTGGGGTTAAGAAGGTATTTACCACCGCTACACATGCATTGTATATGTACTAAGCAAGCAAGACTTATAGCTAGATGCATGGATGTTCCATAAGACCGATGCCTTATAAGACAAGAGCGATGCATTGCATCCAAGGATGTTCCACAAGACCGATGCCTCGTAAGACAAGAGCGATGCATTGCATCCTTCGATGTTCCACAAGACCGATGCCCATATAAGACAAGAGCAATGCATCGCATCCTTCAAGGGTTAAGTAGCTCTCATTCGGTACATTTCTACGTGTCAATGAAGATATGTAGTCTTCCAAAGAGAGAATCTTACTCAACCTCATGAAACGTGCATCTAAAACTAACAAGCGAGCGATAATTATCAAATTGAATAGTATCTTTGTAGGCCTAGTCTCCTATTCGGATAACCTAGCTACGAGAAGTGCGGGAATGTTGCAACGCCAGCCATTCCCGATCAAATGGTCACATGCTTTACATCATTCCCCTCGCAAAGCGTGTTCCTCGACTTACCAAGGTTACTTCCATACAGATGGAAGTGCAACGGATGATAGTGAGTTTACTCCACTCTTTGAGATACACTCCTAGACACCGAAACGGATGCGTGGTGGATACACACACCAGAAACCAACACTAAATCGGTATTCGAGTCTCGAGAGCGGTCGTAGACAAACCACAACAAAAGACAATAGATGCATACAAGAACGTGGCCATCATTCAAGCATGTATGAAATGATTTAGTATTAAAATGAAAGGATAACATCTTTTTAGTACAAAGTACAAAACATGGGCAGCGGGGCTAGTCCCCGCGCCCCAGTGGATGGAACTACTCGCTCCTCATAGAGGGAACAACAAAGGAGGAGGCAAGAAGAGATAGAAAGAACATCATCTCCACTGAGGAGGGAAGGTTGAACCCTTGGTGGAGAGAGCAACGATCTTCACCCTTTGTGGCTTGCTTGACGACGGATCTTCTCCTCTCACCTTCTTTGTTGATGAGAGAAAAGGTAGCCTTGTAATGGAATGTGAGTCTCAGACCGGCAGCCTCGGGCGGTAGATGGAGTTGTTCTGGTACTAGAGAGGCAGCCTCTAGACGTCTGGACTCCCCTCAGGGATGGCCCTTGAGGTCTTATTTATAGGCCTTGAGTGAGGTCAAACGGTCTGGAGACCGTTTGGGTTCAAACGGTCTTGAGACCGTTTGGCGTCAAACGGTCTTGAGACCGTTTGGCGTCAAACGGTCTTGAGACCGTTTGGCGTCAAACGGTCTTGAGATCGTTTGGCATCAAACGGTCTTGAGACCGTTTGGCGTCAACTGGTTTTGAGATCGTTTGGCGTCAAACGGTCTTGGGACCGTTTGAACTCCATGCGGTCTTGGGACCGTTTGAACTCCATGCGGTCTTGGGACCGTTTGAACTCCATGCGGTCTTGGGACCGTTTGGCTTCATGCGGTCTCGGGACCGTTTGAACTCCATGCGGTCTTGGGACCGTTTGGCTTCATGCGGTCTCAGGACCGTTTGAACTCCATGCGGTCTTGGGACCGTTTGGCTTCATGCGGTCTCAGGACCGTTTGAACTCCATGCGGTCTTGGGACCGTTTGGCTTCATGCGGTCTCGGGACCGTTTGAACTCCATGCGGTCTTGGGACCGTTTGGCTTCATGCGGTCTCAGGACCGTTTGAACTCCATGCGGTCTTGGGACCGTTTGGCTTCATGCGGTCTCGGGACCGCTCGAACTCCATGCGGTCTTGGGACCGTTTGGCTTCATGCGGTCTCGGGACCGTTTGACTTCATGCGGTCTTGGGACCGTTTGAACTCCATGCGGTCTCGGGACCGTTTGGCTTCATGCAGTCTCGGGACCGTTTGAACTTCATGCGGTCTTGGGACCGTTTGACTTCACTCGGCCTTGAGGTTGGTTTATTCTTTTATGATTTTTTTGTGCTTTTTCTGCAATTGTAAAAGGAAAAAGTTAGTTTGATGATGTATTTACAAAAAGGGGTAAAATTAGGTTTATGTACCGTATAAACGTAAAACGAGTATGAAAAACTAAAGAAAAAGACTAAGATAAACTACTAAAATAGGAGGTTATCAACCATGTACTCTAGGGAGGTTCTAGTCAACATTAAAGATTTCCCTCTCTAATAGGGAGTTTAATGAACACCACTAGTAACTACAATTCACTTATATTCAGTTATGTTCTTTTATGTGCAAGGCGGTAAATCATCAATTAATCGTATATTCACATCCATCAATGTATATCAATTTCATGCAAACAATTACATATACTTAACATCCAGCAAAAACTAGTCATATAATTATATCCATGTACCTCTAATTCTCAGATCTGCATTCCACAAGTCCGAAGTTAGGAGAAAGATAGTAGATCACCCTGAAATGTAAACAAAACCCTAAGTTACTATGGATCCTCATTATTCCACATTAGGGTCCCTATTAGGGTTTAGGTTATGTGGGATGTCACTTTAGGATACATAGGATTCTGAGTTGGGGTCTGAGATTAGGGTCGTCCAGGTTATAAAAAGGACATTTCAATTATTAGGGTTTTCATAAATTGTACATAATAATCATGATGAGGTGAGAAAAACTAGAAACTAGGGTTCTTATCAATTATTAAATCAACTATCTTCCTTAGGTAGGATTTCGAGTAACATTATGACTAAGATCATAATTAGGGTTTAAAATATTCCCAAGACAGAAATAAAATCAGTTATAACCATTATTTCACAAAACAATGTGTTAAAAGGTCATTAGTGATGGTTGGACATATTTTACAAAAAGGGTTCAGATCCAGGTCATGATTATATTTTATTTAGGTAGCTTGGATTTTTCTGATGAAAATGGTATATTGGTTCAATATTTCTTGATATTCCTATCATTTTCTAGAATTTTCTAAAATCTGACCAATCAGGAAAATTCTAAAGAATTTAAATGAAAATAAAAAAAAGATTTGCGAGCTCTGACTCGCGGATCATGCGAGGGATCCGACCAACCGGACCCTCTCACTGACCCGCAAGCAAGTGCTCATCTAAGCGGGGTCAGGCTCACTGAAAAGTCAGGAATACCCCTGACTCCTTCCTGTTGGGCTCGTGTCCGGGTGAGGGTGAGAAAGGGAAATCACCCATCCTAATGTTCCTGCTCGTGCCATGGCTGCAGTGAGGAATCGGGGGAGAGCTAGACCGATTTCTAGGATGAACTCAGCTGCTCTGGTCATTGGGTTGAGTTCGCAGGTTCACGACGGTTGCGGGGAGGTCGGGCTCGTCAGAAATGAAGGTCTAGACAGTGTATTCCGTTGAAAACAGGCTAACACAAGTCGGAGAGGGAAGTTGAGAGTTACCTTCCCTCGGGTTGGATTGAGGGAGTCAGGAGCTTCGAAGAGGTCCACCGGTGCTGTTGCAATCTTCTTGCGACTCCGAGATGGTCCCAACCTCGCCGGTGGTGGAGCTTTGGAGCTCAGCTGCGGCGGCTAGTCGACCCGGGGTTCTAGGCCTTCGCGGCTCCAACCGAGGATGTCGATCGCCTCGCTGAGACCCCTAGATGGTGCGGTCAAGTTTGATTGAGCGGAGAGGACCGCTGGAGGGAGGGTTAGGTCGAAGTCCGGCGAGCAGGGTGTGCTTGAGGTCGGGGAGTAAGGGGTGATCTAGGTTGCAATTGAGGGGTTCGTGCAACTAAAAGGTAGGTGGCGTAGCTACTGGACTCATTAAATAGGAGTGGGGGTGCTAGGAAGGGGAGCCCTAAATTGGCTGTCGCCGCCACTGAGAGGCGCGAGAGCTCGGGAGATCGTTCTCCCATATCCGGTGGAGAGGGATGACGTGGTGAGGGTCGTTGAGTTTGGTTTGAGGAGAGGAGTTGGTCCTCCAAATATCTCGCGAGGAGGAGGTGGGGTCCGGGCGTGAGGGTCGTTGGGGGGGATCGCAGGTCCAGCTACTGGCGGGGACTGCTTCTTTCGGAGGTGGAAGACGAAGTCCTGACCTTTGGATCCAGCACGGATCGTTGTCTACCTGATCGGACGGCTAAGATCAAATCGCAACGGGGGGCCACGCCAAAGCAAGGAAAATGGCCGCGTGACAACATAAATGTCTAATTAAATCGCAGACTTTAGTCCTAGGCTAGATTAGGTAACATAATACACCAAATTTCAAAAGTAAATAACTCCAAATTGGTAATTCCAAATGTAATGAGATTTTAGACATCGTTTTATAATGCTATGATTTAGCTTATGGTGCAAAATTAGAGTCCCAATTCGATTATTGAATATGTCAATTGACTAAATGTCATGATACTTGTATTATTGACTTTATATACCATTATGGATGGTCTTAAATGAAATTGATAATCCATTTAAATGAATTATTGAGAGAGAGATGATTAAGGGCATAAATGGAACAATTAAAATTGTAAGAGAGAGGAATTAAATAATAATATATATGTAAAAACTCACTCTGTCACAAGATTGTTGGCTAAATTGGATATTATTATAATCCTCTTATTTTGACGATGACAAACATTTCATTCTTGTGGATCTAACATGCTACTTAAGTGTTGCAGGAATGAGGTGGATGACACAACTTTGGAAGATCTATATGCTTAAAATGTTTTAGTTTCATGATTGTAATCAAATGTAAAAACTTGTACAAGTATATAATGTACAAGTACTTAGATATCATGTAAATCAAGCATTTAGATCTTCCCTAGCCAATCACAACACTTAGATAGGTCATCCCCTACAATAGTGTCACAACTGCACACTGATAAACACACTTAGTACATAGTTCAAAACATTGAAATAGAGTCATTCTCAGTCGACAAACTTCTCGACCGAGACACTCTCGGTTGACCAATTCCTTGACCAAGAATTGACTCAAATAGCCATTAGACCTAGTAGACAAGGTAGTTGGGAGTTAGAATCGAATGTTATATACACTTGCTCTAGACCATCCCTCAGTCGACAAACTCCTTGACCGAGAGACACTCGGTAGACAAATTCATTGACTGAGAAGAACTCTTTCTGCACTTTTTAGAATAAATTAACTAGCCATTGTTAAAGCAATTAGTGGACAACTAATATCTAGTTAAGCACTAAGAACCCCCTAGAAAGTGTCTAGAACGTCCTTAAGCACTCATAGGCCATTCCTATAAGTAGGACATGCCTTAGGACACCCAAAACACACTTGTGCAATACTTGAGAATACATACTTGCATTGGCAATCTGTTCTTGTAAGAAATTGAGAAACTCCAACATTTTCTATTCATTTCCACTACTCCAAATTCGTGTCCTATAGGCTAGCATCTCCTACCCACTGCACTTGCACTTCCATACACATTGATTAGGAGATCAAAACGCTTGATATAGGAAATAAAGCCTTGTGCTACAATGGCAATTGTAATTTCCATTTTCCCTTCTTGTTCTTTGTTATTCCTTGTACTCTCCTTACTACTCCTAGGGTTGGAGGCTGTAGATTGGAGAGGGTTTGATCTTCTCGGTGGAGAAGGAGGACTTTGGACTACTTCAAGAAGGTTGTCTCAACAGGAAGCTACTTCAAGAGGAAGGCTACTTCAAGGGGGAGCTTGAAGTTACTTCAAGGAAGGCAACTTCGAGGTTGGTGGTTCTACTTCAAGGTGAAGGCTGTCCAAAGGGTGGTGAAAGTATTTGTAATTTTATGTAACATCCTTGCGAGGTAATAAAATTTAAATACTTTCAAAATCCCAATTGGAAACAATTGGGTAGTGGACTGACTCCTTTAGTTTTTCTAAAGGTGGAACCACTCTAAACACCTTGCCTCCTTCTTATTTTCTTAATTGTGGTTGTTTGAGTTGAATTATTTTTAAAATATTTATAAAACCCTATTTAACCCCCTCTAGTGGTTTTTCATTGGGAGGACAACTCGGTGCTACCGAGACCCATCTTGGTGGTACCAACATTGATGCTAAAAAAATGACAGGAACAATGTTTCCATCGCCAGGTACTACCGAGACCCATCTCAGTGTTACTGATACACAATGCATGAGCAATATGAAGTCATATCTATACTATTGACAATCAACTTGTTCATATCGACCCATTTCCAATTAGAAAAGGAATTAGAGAGCTCAGTGCTACCAAGTCTGAAAATTTGACAGATTGTATCGTTATGAAAAATCAAATGGTCTCCACACTTTAGTTAAATAGTTACCCGCTTATTACCTAAAGGGTTGCGGCCTCAAAAAGAACAACCTTGACAACCATGCACAAAAATTGGGGAGTGGAAAAAAGAAAGAGATAGAGGAAAGTTGAATACTAACAACTTTAGAGGGTGATTTGATGACCAAAACCCTTCCCTTTTGTGCTCAACTTTGGTGAAGTTATCCATTAGTAACAACTCTTGCAATTTATTAGATTACTTCAATGTTTTCTTCTTCTCAAAATTAGTTCTATGATACCATGCAAACAATGTGGGGATAATCACCTATTCTCTAGGACCTGAGAGTAGTCTAGTATTAACTTCTTCATGACTATCTTCTTTTAAGAATTGGCTTCTTTGCTTGAATTAATGATGCATGTTACATGTTTCTAAACAACACCAAATTAGGGTTACTAATTGGAAAAATTGTCATAACCATAACTAATAATGCACCATCAAAGCAGTTTGATAATCTTGAGTTTAATAACCACCATAGAACCTTATTTGTTTGATCTTCTATACGAACACTATGAAAGTGAGTTTATAATTTGATTCACAAATATATTACACCACAAAAGTGGGTAATTTTGGTTGTAGATGACTAATTCTACAATAAAGATATTTTACTTTTAAGTAACTAGAAATTATATATGGATTGATATCCTGGTGAAATCATAATCCTTGAGAATTCATTAAACTGTTTACAACCTAATTTAATTCATTTCTATTTTAACTTAAATTATTAGTTTAAATATTGAAACCAACCTTTTCCTTAGTCTAGATGCTTAGTATCTTGGTAATAGTAGTTTCTACCTTCATGATTCCCCATTATCCTATCTTGGGATCCTTTTGTCCTATATTACTCGACACATACACTTGAATTTTGCCCAAACATTTTACGTGTGCCAGATATCCATATAGGATTGAAGTATATTATACCCCTAGTGATGCTTAGGGCATCCATTTCATCTACTACATGAGTAGTTGTAGATATACTAATCAAATATTTGTTAAACTCATGTGGGCTAAAATGCAGTAAGGCACATGTTTTTTGGAAGAATATACACAAAACATATTCAAACCCTTTTCAAAACCCAAGATAGAGACATAATGTTTTCAAAAGTTTGGCTTGGTAAAATATTTTTGGAAACTTGAGCTACATCATGCTCATGTGAGGAACTAATTTTAGTAAACCTCATCCTAAGAACCAAGATAGATCCAAAATGTTTTTGAAACATTGGATCCTAGGTAAGAACATTTGTTGAAAATCTGAGGTACACCATGCCTTAAGAAGGAACTAATCTTGGTAAAACTCCCTTTGAAAAACTCAAGATTGAGTTGAAATTCTATCCAAATTTTATCTCCATTCAAAACTTCTTTGAAAGACCCCAGATACATTATGCTAGCATAAGTCATTATTCTTTGTAAAACCTCCTCTCGAAAACCCAATCTAAAGCTAGAATGCTTCCCAAGATTTTGTCTCCTTGGTAAAACCTATTTGAAAACCTAAGACACATCATGTCTACACGAGGCATTGAATTCGATAAACATAGATTTCCAAATCCTACTAGGTTAGTGATTTTAATCCTAGTTTGTTGATGAATTTTTGTAAAAATCACATGCCACCTCCCAATGACCAATTCTTGACAACCCAAAAATCAATGGTGGAACTATTATGAATTTCCTACCTCCCTTTTGGCGATGACGTATTCAGATGGATTCAAAACCTCTAAATTTTGTAAATCATAAGATAGACTCATGTGCTCCCCGTGATCACTAAGGAGAACAAACCTACTTAGAATTCTAACAACATGATCATAAAAGAGTGATATCGAAACCTCGGATCACATATGAATACAAAGCCAAAATTTGCAACAAGACCTAATTTTTAGCAAAGAATAAGAGATGAATCACTTCTTGACTCATTCTAAAAACTATAGATTTGTAGAGTACTATTACGATTCCCCCCTTCATGATCCATGTTTAGGATATATTTGATAATCATAATTTTTGACTTATCAACACTTCTTTTCTAAAACCCCTTTATAAATGAGGAAATATATGTGAACCTAATTTATTAATAGGGAACTCCATCCCCAATTAAGTCATATACATACAATGAGTCCTTTAATTTAATCATCCATGTTTCTGGCCATGAAAGGATGACCACACACTATTCCATCTGAGTAAGGATAAGTAGTTGTATGTTAAATGAGTGTCATTGGTTAACCCAAAATGAAAATTATTTGACTTCAACATTAGATGAATGTTTGATCCATCCACCAAAACAATTCAAGAATGTTAGCCTTTTATTTCCTTTTTACCCTTTCCTAAGCAAGGGGCAAGTTCTTTATTTTTCTCCTAACCCAAAGATAAATGATAACAAGTCAAGAATGATCTCAAGCCCTTTTCCACACAAGGGAAAAAATGTTGATCCCCTTTTGTGGATTTGGGCATTTCCATATAATTTCCCCTTGCTACACAAGGAGCGAGTATAATTCATGTAAAGATTATGCAACTATTTAATGTTCCTTTCTGCATGGGGTACTTTATGTGTTTCACCTTACTCTAGCTTGAAAACTCTTATACTTATGCACATAGTGTTACATGTACTTTAACCATTGAGCATGCGCCTAGTGATAAGTCATATCGAGAAATCACTTATCTCATTTAGTTGTGAACACACTAACATTAATACATCAATTAGTGTAAAGAAATGTTCCTAAACTTACTAACTCACATGCATGCATATAGTAGTAAGCCTTGTTGACAAATCCCTTATCCCCTATGACACACATCTAGAAACAAATCACCAACTGATGGAAGGTAATGATTCCCAAATAACCACTTATGATTTGAATCAACCAGTCATCCTCTAAATTTTAAAAGACATGGGTCAACAAGCTACCACAAAACCACTATGATGATATGATTTCTTAGATAAAGAATTGACCTCCAATAATCCATGACTTCTTATTACTTGGAAACTATCAAGTTTTATGCAACACTAGTACAAGCCGCCTCTCTAATGGTCCAACACACTTCGCCTCTAAATACTTGTATTTCATGTACAAAAACACCTTCAATGAACAAACAAAAAGAAAATATCAATTTGAAACTATGGGGTTCAAAATTTATATCAAACAAAAAATCTACCAACAATTCAAATTGATAAAATCATATCTGATTAAAAACCTGAGTCATTAAGAACTTGTTAAATGCCTTGAAACCCAAACTACATCACAACTCTTATAAAATTCAAATTAGTATCTGTCCTCAATGTTCAAGCCTCGAGTACCTCAAACTTGAGTTTGAATAAATGTTACAAATATGTTTAAGCCCCAAACATAATACAAAGTCCTTAGCATATACTGTCAAAATGTTTTCAACTAGCATATCACACCAACATTTCTTCACCATTTTTGTTTGGCATTATAATGATCTTTGTCTCCAGATAGACTCTCTCCATCTAAAATCACTTCGAGACCTCTAGATCAAAAGGAAGGATCTGTGTTTCCACATGCCATTTTGTATGGGAGTAGAACAAACCCTATTCCTAAAAAACAATTCCCCCTCAATTAGTCTTATATCATAAACGAGGTCAATCTAACTCATATATATTTCTTGGCCAAAATAAAACTCCCTTTAGCCCGCTTAACAACTAGAAGTTGGATGTAAGATTTCTATGGGAGGAGTTGAAATATGGAGCCATATAGGACCTTTCATGTCGTTAACTTTTTACACTACTTGACTAAAAATGGGAAGATAGGGGAATTTCCATGGCTAGGATTCATTTCTTTCTATCCCTCCATAAGCCTCTCATTATATTTTCCTCTTTTTACTTCTCCATCACACCAAATCTTGGAAGACATCTCGACCGTCACCACATAGGTTGCCATATAGGCATAGAAACATTCTTCTTTTTGTCATTCATGCTTAATTTCCACAGATCCCCCTTCCAACTTAAAGGGCATGTGTTTACATCCTTTTATTGGATTGCCATATCAGTAAATCCCCCTCGCCACAAGGAGAATTTTTTTTTTGATTTCATATACTACATAGTTTTTATCCCCCTTGCATTATGTATTAATTGTTCAATATTGCACAAAGGAGTTTCTGGTATCTTCATCACATGGCCATCCCTACTACACCAACAAAGGGTCCTATCAATGACTATATCCAAATCCCATCCATGAAGTCACCACCCTTAATTTCTCAACAAGTGTTGGTGGGGCCTCCATCACAATTGCTTGTGTCTTCGAGAATCCATTGGGCATAATGACAACATGGGAGGTCTCTACAACCATTGTACAAGAAACACTACTAGAAAAAGTAGAAGTTCCTCCAAAATTTCATGATTCAGTGATTTGGTCCTCTAATGACCAATCATCTATCAAACTGCACATGACAAGATTCACTACTCATTGTGATCGACTTCAAAATTGATGTCTAACTTAGCTGGTGAGACAACTCTAGTAGTTATTCCCAATGAATCTATTTAGAAACCATGGACATCCAATTTCAATTAGGTGCCACTTCTGCCTAAATTTTTACGCTCCCATTAGTAAGTACAGGTGGATCGTCATCCGAGATGCATCAACACTATCAAAATTGGTCCGTCTATGACATAGTAGGACATATGAAGAAAACCTAGACATACATCTCAATGTGGGACTTAACATAGAGCTTTATCATGCACGAGTAAACCAATTTGAAGAACCTCGAAGGAGTGTTTGTGTAAAATAACATCCATCCCAAGAAGTTGGGCGAAACACTCACTCTGTTCATCAAACCTAATATCATCACTTTCTATAAAGATGAGGTCATAGTTGATCTTATTTCTAATCCACCATTATACATCACAATCAAGCATGGTATATAATGGTATACTTGTTGTTCATTGACAGTGGTGTTGGTCTCAATGTCTATCCTAACAAATCGATATTGGTATGTATGTTTCTGGTTGATGAGTCCCTACTCGTCAAACTTGCACCATTAGAGGCGTGGCAAGATCTTATGGAGACTTATAATTCTAAACCCTAGATGGTTATAGGGTACTTCATAGGCACATGATAGTATTTTGAGTGATACACCTAAAACTATCTAGGGCTTGAATAACTAAAATATGTATTAAGCCATGTAACCTTATCTAATTAGTAATTAGGCAATTCACATTGTTATCATTTTACTAAATTTTTATGCCTTGCAAGTTTATATTATTTATTCTTATGTTTCATCTACTTACTTTCCATGGAGGCTACTTCTTAATGATAATTTTGCCTAAATACAACTTTATAAGTAGACTCGTATGCTTTGAATTCAACACCATTGTTGTAGCTCTCATTGGGACATGGGTCTCACTCTCATGGTTCACCATATATTTTTGGGTGCTCATCTACATTACTAAGGTTATAATAGTGTGGAGACAACTTATAAAGACCAGTAGCAGACAAAGGTTGACATCTAGTTTTTTAAACATGTCTATAGTCATCCATGTACAGTCGGACTCAGGTAGGGTGTTTTACATTTCAATATATATAATATTGTATTTGCCTCACATGCTTTGTTTTTATGCTCAAATTGTAGACTTTAGAAGTAAACTATATTGAGTATATAGGATGTGAAAATGGTCACCACAATTAAGCAAAGTACAATTACCTATTGGAAATGGAAAATTTAACCTTTTTATGTGTATTTATGTGGTTGTCTTGTTGGAATTTATTTCAACCGTTTCTAGTTATTTCAGTTATGTTGTTTGTTAGGTGTGTTTCAACATATTTTAGTAATGTTTACCTTGATGTGGCATCTAGGGTTGGGGTTACACAATGTGGTTAGATGTTAAAAGAAGGATACAAACTTAACCATATGGATGGTAGCCTAGTTGTTGTTTTAGGACAAGATTTAAGGCATTAGCAACTAGCGAGGAGTGGCCACCAACCTATTAAAACTTATATAGGTTAGTTCAAGGAAGTGGTTCTAGACATAGTTGTTGATATATGGCACTAGAGACCAAAGGGGATCCACCACCAACCTAAATCCTTAAGCTGTGTTTGGCATAGGACTGGAACCCGGTTTAGGCTTGTCGCCTAGTGTCAACCTGGCCAAACATTCGATTGATTGGGAGTGGGTTCTATTTGGTTTTTAATCTAGTTTTGGCCTCGTTTAGGGATAATGGAAACCCAAAAATCGGCTCATGCCAGACCTGCGAGAGTCGGGACTCCATTTGGCAACCTGGTTTCCGCTCAAACTGTGATTAGCCTCTGACACCCCCCCCGACATCCCCCCTTTCCCCTCTACCTCTTCTTCTCTCTTGACACAGGTACCTGACCTTGGCGTCCTCCCCTCTCCCTCTTCAGATGTCTATCGAGAGGAACTATTGCCTCCATGAGTTAAAGCTACCACCACATTGCCTACTCGATGGCAGCACAGTGTCGTAGGGTGAAAAGAAGGTCAGATTCATATTCAGGGTGTGCTTGTTTGTCAGGCATTTCCGAGCTACGATGCTAGCCTACACGACATCACCAGACTAGACGGCAAGAATCAAGGTTTTGCATCTTGACTTGTCATCTCCCATTAACTCTTGACCCTTAACTCCCCCATTTCACTCTGTGTAAGGAATCGACCAAACCCTAGTGAGGGCACAGTCTGTCACAGCTGCTATAAAGTGTTGTGTGTCTTCACTGATCTCCTCCCTATTCAACTTTGTATCCTCCACCAAGTGTTCTCTGAATTCGCCGCTGTCGAGCCCCTATATTCTGAAGTCGCCCATCTGCTTGAGAGGTATGTGTTGGGCGACCATGTTTTTGTTTCAGTAGGTGGATGTAGTAGTAGGATAGTTTCATGTTATGTACTGACACTTTCTTTCATTAGGCTAATATATATTCTTCTTACCTTGTTTTCATGTATTCCCAGACAATTTCTTGGTGACTGGTCGTCATCCCCTCTTCTACCTGGATTTCGGCTTACCAGGTATATCTACTAAGCAATATGATACTATTTTCTATATGGTCGAGTGCCTTACTTCATCAAATTAGTTAAATTGCATTCAATATTGTATACAAGACTTTATGCAGTCTTGTTTTTATTGCATATGTGCTTTATTCCAGGGATGTATGCTCTGATTGATAAAAACCTAATATTATGTATTATATTTATTTAACTTGGAACCTTGTCTATCAACTATGCCATAATAGGAGACATTTGAATAGGTAATGACTAATGTGGTCATGATTTTTCCTCTGTGATGGACCGCAATATGTATATTTGTTCACTTGAATGTGGTCTGATCCCTTGAATGTGGTCTGAATGTGTGATTGAGCTTCATGTTTATTTTCTGTGTTCATAAATAGGTCAATATTTATCTATTCCACCTATTATGTATTATGTTTATTTAAGTTGGAACCTTGTCTGATCCCTTGAATGAGGTCTGACCCCTTGAACTAGGTCTATTATGTTGGACCAAAATTCGACTCCACCTATTATGTATTATGTTTATTTAAGTTGGAACCTATTATTGTGTAGTGTATATTTTCTTTATTCATAAACATAGCATGTTCAACTATAATGATTGACCAAAATTTGGTATATTTGTTCATTTTAGTGTGCTCTGATCCCCTGAATGAGGTTTGAATTCGTGGTTGAGCTTTATTGAGTAGCAATTAAATTATTATGTCATTATTTAACCATTATACCATCATACCAAATAAATTAAAATGATTTACCCAAAATGATTGGTTGAATTTCATGTCCAACATAGCCTGTTCAGCATTACAATTGTGTATTGAATATTTTTTTTGTTCATAAATAGGTCATATTTACTTAGTCCACATATCATGTATTATGTTTATTTAAGTTGGAACCTTGTCTGATCCCTTGAATGAGGTCTGACCCCTTGAACTAGGTCTATTTTGTTGGACCAAAATTCGACTCCACCTATTATGTATTATGTTTATTTAAGTTGGAACCTATTATTGTGTAGTGCATATTTTCCCTATTCATAAACATAGCACGTCCAACTATAATGATTGACCAAAATTTGGTATATTTTTTAGTTTAATGTGCTCTATTCCCTTGAATGAGGTCTGAATTCGTGGTTGGGCTGCATTGAGTAGCAATTAAATTATTATGTCATTATTTAACCAGTATACCATCCTACCAAAAAAATTTAAATGATTTAACCTAAATGATTGGTTGAATTTCATGTCCAACATACCATGTTCAACATTACAATTGCTTATTGAATATTTTTTGTGTTCATAAACTGGTCAATATTTATCTAGCCCACCTATTATGTATTATGTTTATTTAAGTTGGAACCTTGTCTGAATGAGGTCTGAATTTGTGGTGACCTTGTTGAGGTCACCTGGGGCCACTGGCTCTCTCTCTAGGGTTTGCTCTCCCTTTTCACTAGAATCCTCCCCGGTGGCTGCCGCTGGGGGGAGAGAGCATCTTCCTTGATGCCTTCCTCCCCTGGCCCTAACAGTCTCGGTAAGGTTTCGTTTAGTGAAGAGAATGTCGCAATGAATCATTGGTAAAAAGGGAACGGTTGTTGGGTGTTGCCTCAGATGAGCTAGTTGGTGAGTTGTGGAGCGGCGTGAGGAGTAGTTCTAGATCAGTGGAGTGGTTGGTCGACTAGTCAATTCCATTCCGTTCAAAGGTGATGGATGGAAAGAGCTACCGGATCCAGATTTCTTCATCGTCAGTCTTGCTCGCAACTTGGTGATTTTGGCGGTGGTTGGTTCTGTCACTTGGCTGATACTGACCAACTCGGTGGCTCGTCCCCCGTGACCAACGACGACGAGGATGGGTGACTCGTCATCATGCTAGAGGTCTAGTGCCTCCTGAGGACGACATCTCCCCTCTCAACCATGACGCCAGGGCCATTTCTTCAGATCTGGGTGGCTCAGTTTGGAGACCAATGCCAGCAGTCAGCGACGTTGGTTCACTCCATGGGGTTCTCGTCAACGACACTATCATCAATGACAGTCAGGCCGCTTGTGTGTGTTCCTCTATAGGGGAACGTCCGAGCATCCCCTAGGTGTTTGATGGAGTGCTTCTATGCAAATAGAAGTCTCAATGGAACATCCCTATCCATCTCAGAAACCTTGGCAGTAGGGAGGCTAGTGATTGATTAGGGAGGCTAGCCTGAGGCCAGTGGCCTATGGCCACATGGCGCTGTGCGGGATGGGTCAAGGGGGACAGTTCGATTCTCCTTCTTGGCTCTCTTGTGTAGTGTGGAGGAACACCCTCATGGTGTTTGACGAAATGCTACTGGCAGACAGTAGCGTGAGACCTCAAGACATCCTCTGCTGATGCTTATTTGAGCACATGTAAGATGTTCGGCCAAATAGAAGATGATGGCTCCAAGCTTGAGTCGCATGCATCCAGGGTGGAAGATGACTACTTCCAAAAAGGTGCCTAAGATGGGTTTGACATCGGTTGATGAAAATGAGTGGGAGCTTCCTTTAAATCCATTCTTTCAGTTGGATGAGCAAATTGCATATGGAGGATAGGGTGGCTTCTTCTCCATGGACAAAAGTTGTTTGTCATGACCATTGAATGTGCTTCTATGAATCTATTCTTTTGCTGGTTAGATGCTTGCCTGGTTTGGTAGGAATGAGTACCGATGGCTATTCCCCTTGATGGTGTTATCTGCCCAAGTAGTCTATGGCTATTTTCAGAAGGCATGATGTCACAATTTGAAGGTGTTTATACTCATAGTTGATTATTAGGTCTTTTGTAAGCAGTCCAGCAACTGCGTGGTACTCGTTAGCATAGGATAGTTGGAATTTTCTTCTCTACTTTTTTCTACTTCTCGAGGGGTCTTTAGTTTAGTCCTCTTTTGAAAAGTCTGGATTTTATCCTGGTTGTAAGGGGCGCATGATATGTACCCAAAGTTTTGGATTCATTTTAATAGTAATAGGATTTTACACTGACCAAAAAAAAGTTTGAACCTTATTTGATCCCTTGAATGAGATATGACCCCTTGAACTAGGTCTATTATGTTGGACCAAAATTCAACTCCACCTATTATGTATTATGTTTATTTAAGTTGGAACCTATTATTGTGTAGTGTATATTTTCTCTGTTTATAAACACAACATGTTCAACTATAATGATTGACCAAATTTTGGTATATTTGTTCAGTTTAATGTGCTAGGATCCCCTGAATGAGGTCTAAATTTGTGGTTGAGCTTCATTGTGTAGCAATTAAATTATTATGTCATTATTTAACGGGTATACCATCATACCAAATAAATAAAATTGATTTATTATGATTGTGTATTGAATATTTTATGTGTTCATAAACAGGTCAATATTTACCTACTCCACCTATTATGTATTATGTTTATTTAAGTTGGAACCTTGTCTGATTCCTTGAATGAGGTCTAACCCCTTGAACTAGGTCTATTATGTTGGACCAAAATTTGACTCCACCTATTATGTATTATGTTTATTTAAGTTGGAACCTATTATTGTGTAGTGCATATTTTCTCTGTTCATAAACATAGCCAGTTCAACTATAATGATTGACCAAATTTTGGTATATTTTTTTCAGTTTAATGTTCTCTGATCCCCTAAATGAGGTTTGAATCTGTGGTTGAGCTTCATTGAGTAGCAATTAAATTATTATGTCATTATTTAACCATTATAACATCATACCAAATAAATTTAAATGATTTACCCTGAATTATTGGTTTAATTTCATGTCCAACATAGCATGGTCAACATTACGATTGTTTATTGAATATTTTCTGTGTTCATAAATAGGACAATATTTACCTAGTCCACCTATTATGTATTATGTTTATTTAAGTTGGAACCTTGTCTGATCCCTTGAATGAGGTCTGACCCCTTGAACTAGGTCTATTATGTTGGACCAAAATTCGACTCCACCTATTATGTAATATGTTTATTTAAGTTGGAACCTATTATTGTGTAGTGTATATTTTCTCTGTTTATAAACACAGCCTGCTCAACTATAATGATTGACCAAAATTTGGTATATTTGTCCAGTTTTATATGCTCAGTTCCCCTGAATGAGGTCTGAATTTGTGGTTGAGCTTCATTTAGTAGCAGTTAAATTATTATGTCATTATATAACCATTATACCATCATACCAAAGAAATTAAAATGATTTACCCTGAATGATTGGTTGAATTTCATGTCCAACACATCATGTTTAGCATTACGATTGTGTATTGAATATTTTCTTTGTTCATAAACAAGTCAATATTTACCTAGTCTACCTATTATGTATTATGGAACCTTATTTGATCCCTTGAATGAGGTCTGACCCCTTGAACTAGGTCTATTAGGTCAGACCACAATTAGACTCTACCTATTATGTATTATGTTTATTTAAGTTGGAACCTATTATTCTATAGTGAATATTTTCTCTGTTCATAAACATAGCTTGTTCAACTATAATGATTGACCAAAATTTGGTATATTTGTTCAGTTTAATGTACTCTGATCCCTTCAATGAGGTATGAATTCGTGGTTGATCTTCATTGAGTAGCAATTAAATTGTTATGTCATTATTTAACCATTTTACCATCATACAAAATAAATTAAAATGATTTACCCTGAATAATTGGCTGAATTTCATGTCCAACATAGCATGTTCAGTATTATGATTGTGTATTGAATATTTTCTGTGTTCATAAATAGGTCAATATTTACCTAGTCCACCTATTATGTATTATGTTTATTTAAGTTGGAACCTTGTCTGATCCCTTGAATGAGGTCTGACCCTTTGAACTAGGTCTATTATGTTGGACCAAAATTAGACTCCACCTATTATGTATTATGCTTAATTAAGCTGGAACCTATTATTGTGTAGTGTATATTTTCTCTATTCATAAACATAGCTTGTTCAACTATAATGATTGACCAAAATTTGGTATATTTGTTCAGGTTAATGTGCTATGATCCCTTGAATGTGGTATGGATTCGTGGTTGAGCTTCATTGAGTAGCAATTAAATTATTAGGTCATTATTTAACCATTATACCATCATACCAAATAAATTAAAATGATTTACCCTGAATGATTGGTTGAATTTCATGTCCAACATAGCCTTTTCAGCATTATGATTGTGTATTGAATATTTTCTATCGTCATAAATAGGTCAATATTTACCTAGTCCACCTATTATGTATTATGTTTATTTAAGTTGGAACCTTGTATGATCCCTTGAATGAGGTCTGATCCCTTGAACTAGGTCTATTATGTTGGACCAAAATCAGACTCCACCTATTATGTATTATGTTTATTTCAGTTGGAACCTATTATTGTGTAGTGTATATTTTCTCTGTTCATAAACATAGCCTGTTCAACTATAATGATTGACCAAAATATGTATATTTGTTTAGTTTAATATGTCAGATAGTAGGACATTCATTATGTATGTTGTTTTTTATTAGAATCATTAATGGTGTCCTCATTGCTTGTTATGCCTACTCTATTACTTATATTTCTATGTAGATAGCAGGGCATTCATTATGTCTGTTGTTTTCTATTAGAATCAGCATTTTTGAAGAACTCATTGAACCTTTTTATGCTATTCCATGGTTTCTATAGGCCATTATTTTTCTGGATTTGATTTTGAACTTTTTCAATGATTTTGAACAAAACAACAAACTCTTTCTATATGTTGGTACAAAAACATATTCATCTTCCCTGTCTGTCATATGTGAGTATTCTGAACTTGGAATGTAAATGTCATATATGAGTATTTTGAACTTGGAATGTCACTATCATATGTGAGTATTTTGAACTTGTAATGTCACTGTCATATGTGAGTATTTTGAATTTGGAATGTCACTTTCATACAAACTAATTCTCTATTATGGGGACAAATATGTCTCATGTTTCATTGAATGGTTTCTTTGTCATTTTCTTGTTTACCAAAACACATGACCTTTACACTTACCCTAATGACTGCTATCTATTATTAACTAATTCTCTGTGATGGGAACAAATATGTCTCATGTTTCTCTTTAATGTGATCTATATGATTTTGTATAGGAAAAAAAACCAATTTTTGTATGATGGAACAAACTATGAATGATGTTTCCCTTGGTTGTTTGTATGACACATTATGTTTCATTGAATGGTTTCTTTGTTATTTGCTTAATTACATATATGCAATCTCATTCGAATATCATGGAACTAATATTGATTGTAATAAAAAACTAGTAATTGGAGCAAACTACTTATATGGAACAAATTATGTGTCACCTTTCCCCTTACTATGGGATGTATGACCTTAAATAGTACCCTAATCAATGTTATATATTATTATTTTAAAATTTTCTTCTGTTAATCATCGAGCCTTAATAAGCTCTTACTATAATAAACTACTTTAATTCAAGCTATTGCTGTGTAAACTACCCCAAACATCCCCAAACTAGGTTGGTATAAAGGTTTTGTTTAAACACCCTGACTATAGTGATCTATTGCAGTGCCATTGGTGCTATGTCTGTACCATACCCAAAGATCTGTATTATATGGACCAAAGAGTCAGATGAAGCTTTGCTTTCGGCATTGAGGAGACAATATGACCTGGGTAGGTGCATAGATGGATTTTTACTAGGGATGCATGGAGGGAGATGCTACATGATTGGCAGAACAAGATGGGTAGGACGGATGGTACAATGGATCAGGTTAAAACTCAGTGGAAGAACCTTAGGAGAGACTTTGCAAAGATAAGATTGGTGACCAAAAAAAGTGGTGTTGGATGGGATGAGAATAGGCACAAGCCAATACTACCTTACACCCCAGAGTGGAGGGATACACTTGCGATATGTCCAATGATACACCCCCCCTAAATATAAAATATTCACTTAAAGTTATTCAAAATTGACCTAATTAGTAGTGCTTGACCATTTTAGGGAAACAAGGAACTAGTGAGATTGATCAGTAGACCATTCTACCACTACAAAAAAGTCGAGATGATGGGTGGGAGGAATATCACTAGGGGCATCATGTAATGTCCTCAATGGATAGACAACTTCCTTCTGATGTTCCATCTAAAGATGATGTTGTTATTGACTTAGATGCATCAGATACATTTGTCAGCCCAGAGCCATCCAGTGTTACTGAAGATATAGGTTATTTTGGGATGCAAATTGAGGACAACAATGGCGGAACCAACAACCAAGGTGTTGGTTCAAGGACTCCTACCACACACAGACGTAGGAAACGAGCCTCAATGATACAAGACAGTTGTAGCCTTACTAATGATGTCATTTTCGAATTCACAAAGGTGTTTTCAAAGGTACATGAGATGGGCAGTGGTATTGCCGGTAGATCTAATGACAAAGATAAGTATCAAA
Source organism: Alisma plantago-aquatica (assembly GCA_963693085.1). NCBI lineage: Eukaryota > Viridiplantae > Streptophyta > Magnoliopsida > Alismatales > Alismataceae > Alisma > Alisma plantago-aquatica. The sequence continues at coordinate 613,880,558 of OY856411.1, read as the reverse complement.
CCATTTTGCACCATTTTCATGCAACTTACCCTAACGCCCCTGTCCCTATTTTTACCACTCTTGTGCATGCCATAAAGAAGTCATCAAATTGTAACATTTACCTAAGTCTTATAGTTACCCTACAAAAAATTACCATTTGGTTGCAAGACCTTTAGGAAATGAAGAACAAAGCTTTTGGATCACAAACACCCTTCACACCACCATATTCACAATTTCCACCTTCACCATTTAGTAGCATGAGTGGTAATAACAAAAGGTCATGCCCCTTAGTCGTTCTTGTGAGGTTGTCCAATTTAAGAACTATATCAGTAGTCTGCCTTTAATTTAAGAATAATTTTTAAATTTGATTTTGAAATATTTTCTTGCTTTGGGAACAATTTCTAAATTTGGTACTCTGTAATGTTTTCAATGATTAGAAACATATCAATATCATTTTAATTTTCATAGTAAGTAACAAATAGGTATGCTTATCATGGTGATTTCATATCTGCAATCTCTATATTTATTTCTTATGTGGGTAATTGCTTTTAATTATAGACATCATGGCTGGTATTGAACATCCACAAACAACTGATGACATTATACAACTTTTAGATCTTTATGTCCTGTCCAGCTAATGCCATTACTAACACAATAGCCGACCAAATAGCATACCAAATATCATACAATATCATGGAAAATTCATCCGACGGAGCCACATAACAACCAATATCGAGATCGGTTAGTAGTAGGAGTGACCATCAAAAGGTTTTAGAAATAATAATTGGCCATGAAAGGAGGGCGCATGAACTGTACCGCATGCTACATGGCATAGTTTTAGCCTTTGTGGAAAAACTTGAGGAGTGTGGTTTGTTTAAAAGTACCAGAGGTGTGTCATCAGTGGAGATCGTATGCTACTTCCTTCAAATGGTTGGACATGGCCATACCAACCGTGTTCTGGCTGACAACTACATTCATAGTGGTGAGACCATAAGAAGAAAGTTTAATGAGGTATTGGATGCAGTGTGTGCTTTGTGTAATGAATATTTTATGATGCAAACTGCATCCACAACTCCACACTGACTCATACTTGAGAGTACAAGATTTTACCCTTACTTCAAGGTATGACCATCAATTTGTTGAACATGTGGATTGCGTTGCTAGTATAACCACTTCTGTCCTCATTAAATTTTGTATATACTTGTCTTAGGATTCCATTGGCGGAATTGACGGGACACACATCCCCATTTTAGTGAAGCGCGATAAGCAGAACCATTATAGAAATAGAAAAGGGAATGTTTCTATGAATGTCATGGCTATAGTAGACTTCACAATGGAGTTTACATATATCATGACTTGTTGGGAGGACTCTGCAGCTGACCAATGGGTACTACACGCATCTACAACCATAGGCGGTTTTGAAGTACCTGCTAGAAAGTATTATCTTATTGATGCATGATATGCCAACACCTGCCAATTTCTTGCATCATATCAAAATGTAGCTTACCATATAGTAGAGTATCGGGGTAACAGAAACTCATACACCAGTAAGAAGGAGACGTTTAACCACCGACATGCTCAACTCTGTAACACTATTGAATGAGCCTTAGGTGTGTTGAAGATAAGGTTTTCCTACTTTAAAAAAGGAGAGAATTTTCCTATGCATTCACAGTCTCGTATAGTAATGGCTTGTTGTATCATCCACAATTTTATTCGACAGCCAAAATGACGGTGATCCTTTGATGGGACAAAACTTGGATGACCCTCATAATACCCCTGACATCTTGAACGATTTGAGTTCTCTCCAACAAACAAGCCAAGTTGATGCTAGGGAGGGAGATGTTTTGCATGAAAGACTTGCCAATTCTGTGTGGGAAAACAATTGAATTTCATATTTTGTATAACTTTCAGACATTGAAACATGTTCTACAACATGTTTAACTTATTCCCTTTTAGAATTTGATGTGTAACTTAGATGCTTGGTATACCACCTACTTCTGAGTGTGTCGTTATTTTTTCTATTAATAGGTTTGGTTCGAATGGATACCAGAATGCCTATCTTCCCATGTGGAATCCATTGCACCATGCGATTGTTTATGGATGGAACATATGCGACAAATGGTCATTTCAAAGATAACAATCCACACTGGCCATATTTCATGTGTGGTAGGGGTTTGGTTGAAAATAGGTGTCATATGATGTTACCCGCACAACAAGTACAACATACCGTTACAACCTTGACTACAATTAGGGATGCTATGGTAACAAAACTAGTATATGCACAAAACAAAAGGAAGCACTGGTCTTCATGTTGTGATTTTGTATGTTCCACAAGAGCAGATAATCATAGGTATGTCACTGAAATTATGACACTTAGTAGAAGACATGACTATCTTCATGAAAAACTTCACATGACGACTGATAGTGATTCAGCAACAGAGGATGAAGGTTACAATGTAGCATAATGTAAAATCCAAGGAATTTCCGATTATGAATTATGTTGTATGTTTAAATTTGAAGATGCATGAATAATTTATTCAACTAAATCCCTACATGGTTGGCTTGCTTTCAATTGCATGAATAGTTTATTCAACTAAATCCCTACATGGTTGGCTTACTTTCAATTATACTATTACATGTATTTAGATGTCAAGGGATGAATCTAAAGGTAGGAGGTGTTTTTGTGGTCTTATGGCCACATTGTGGATAAATACAATAGATGTTAGTTTGTATGACTTCGGGCATTCTTAGTGAAATACTGGGAGAAATGTATTACATATGCTTTGCCAAAGAGGTTAGACATGTAATGGCTGTAAAGACAAGTTATTATCGACTATGACATGGATATATGTTCGCTAACACTAATCCACATATTACAATATAGGGAAAAAACCACTGCAAATACTTTCATTGGGCGTTCGATGTCCCACCAAGAGCTCCTTCTTTGAATGCTGAGATTAAGTTGTTGACTGATGAGTGCAAGTCTGTCTAGGGTCAGGCAATGAACATGAAGGATTTTGTTGAAATCCATCATGATGTCAAAGAGGTTTACAAATCATACCAATAATAGTATGATACACTTGACACTAAGGTTACCAAGTTAGTGGATAGTTATAATCTTCTATTAGGTACACCATCACCTCCAATGACTCCAAGACATTTATGTTCCATTTATATTTGAATGATGTTGATTGCAAAAATAGGCTTCAAATGTCAAACATGTTGTAATAACCCATGCTTAGCTTATGTACCCCAACTTAATATGGTATGTGTAAATGCTAAAACAAACGCGATTACCTATTATTTGTGGATTGCCAAAATTTATCATAACATTTATCCATGTCTTTTTAACCATTCGTTTTGGAACAACCTGTAGATGTCGCACAACAACAAATTCAATAAAAAGTTCATGCACTTCACAAAGTGTAAGGATAAGTCAGCGAAAGCCGTAGTAAATTGATCAAAAATGGAATGCAATGTAGATGGGATACTCCTAGACTAGTCAAAGTATATATGTTGTGTCAATGACAACTCAGTCAATTCTTCTTCTTCACCAACACCTCGTAAACATCAACACCTGCCGCTGCTTTTCACTAGCCAATGGACGAGATAGACGAATTAAATATAGCAAAAATGGCAGCAGTACGTGCTCTGTTTGAAGAATACAACAAGGCTTTGATGTGTATCTATAGTGAGGGGCCTACATCGGATGATCAAATTTGTCAAACAACCAAGAGAGCGGTCGAACAAAACCCTTCTTCTTCTGAGTAGTGGGCAGATTTTGTTTTTAAAGTCACTATATAAGGGAACAAATGGGTGTGTAGATGTAGTCATGCACCATGAGATGTTGTATCAGCCAAAAGAATGCAATTAATACATCTGGTAGAAAGAGACTACATTTTTTTCGCCAAAGAATGGATTCCAATTAGCATGATATGAGTTGTATGGTTCACATTGGTCATTCAATGAAAAATCTTTGCTGATTGCAAAATTTAGCTGGAATAGGCACAGGATGCAGTATGGTTTTGTTTGGCTACTGTTATAGTTACCAAATTAAATCAGACTGCATCCTATGACTATTCTAACTGAATTTAGTAACCAGTCTAGGTTTTTCAATGCTTGACCAAATTGAACCAAACAAATCATATCATGCCAAATCAGATTTCATTTCCTTGATGACAAAAATACAATCTTCTATCTACCAAATGTTTCCATTGCCTTCTTTAGGCCAGCACAACAACTCCTAAAGCATGATGACTCACTGAATGGTCATCTACTTCCCTTGCTACACTACTCTATATAAATTTGTCTTTATCAATGTACTGTATGTTTATTACACTACGTACTACATTTAGTACTAAATAATGTATAATTGGAAGGTATTTTCCTGCTACCATCTCGAATGATGGACATGTACTAAGATTATTCAGACGGTACTTCATTTTTAATACCACTTAGCTATACATTTTGTCATTCTAGATTATATAGATCATGAATGTGTCTTTAGTGACTACACATGTATTTTTCAGTTTAACAGATACAATGAATCAATTTGTATGGGATCCAGAATGTGATGCATCCCTAGGAACAATGTTAGGTCGATAATATTACTTGCGCAAACTACGTTGTCCTTTTACACGGAAGGGTCAGCGTGATACCATAGCCGAGTTCCATGAGATAACTGGAAGAAATGATATTAGCATGGGTGTGTTTAAGGCGAGATGGAAAATTTTTAAAATTGTGGATGCAATTTCAAAGACTTTTTGGACTAGCCAGCGAACTTATCCACCAAGACTACAACAACATCTAGTTCACCAACAAAACACATCTAATAATTGCACAATACATTCAGAAGATACATGCAAAGTACACGAGAATGTTGGTACAACTTGAATAACTTAGTGCAATGAATGCCAGTTTGGATTTGATTGACTATGTTTCCTTCGTTTGTAGTTAACTACACATACAATGTTATGTATTTGTATGAAAAATTTTCCTTTTGGCATGTTGTTGTAATAACCCATGTTGTTTTTGCTTGTCAGACATGTTGTTGTAATAAACCATGTTGTTGTTTAAGCTTCTTAGTATGTACATTTATATTACTTTTTCTCAACATTATTTTACAATGTTGTAGGCATAACATCTCATAAATTGTTCAGAATCTCTCCAACCACAACAGTCACTATGGCCTGGGCCTCTATGCCAACATTACTATTCCCTAATGAAGAAAAGTTGGACATCATCATAGACGATTGTTCCTTAGAACAGCTAACTATACCTAAACATTGGCGTTTCTAAACAGAAGACGTTACAACACTGGTGAAGTGTACCTAAATTTTGGTAATTCTTCATCTGTTATCGAGGTTAAGTATGATGTTGCTAGAAATCTTCTATCCACATCTGGTTGGTGCGAGTGGGTTAGGAAGATTCTATTGGTCCATAGCGACAAGATTTTCTCCATCCAGTTGACCATAATACCATCAAGGTTTAGATAACCAACACCAACAATGAGACATCCGATCATCTCAGGAGGTTTGAGTACTTGATAGAAGGTAGGGAAAATTTGGATGAATCTGATGATGAGAACACAACCGATGAGATATGTTGTGATTGCTACAAAGTGTCTTTTATTCCTTTTGGCAATGCTAATTTTCCTATCACCATCAGTTCATATTCATCTAAAGACAACGAAGAGCTCTGTGACATAATTGTTGGGTTTTAGAGGAGGCAGAGAAGCAGCGGAAACAAAAATTTTCTCCCCAAACCCAGAACAAAAGGATTCACGTCAACGTCTATATAATAGGAAAGATGGTTTGTGAATCATACCTTGTCCCGAGGCTTGATCGGGGACAGTACCTCATGCCTTGCGCGGTCTTCACCTCCAGTCTTGGACGGTGTCTGTGCAGCTCCTGTTCGCACCGGGACTGACGACTCCTCCTTATACCGGACTGTCGGATGACAGTTGTCCTCCTAAGCGGCAGTGACCTCTCGCCTCTAAAGTAGTCCACACGGACCACCTGGAACTCCACACTCCTTGTCCCACAAGGAAGTGGAAGGAGTCTCACCCTCCTGTTGACGTACTAGTCGCCAACACACTCTCCAACTGCCAATTGCAACTGCAGTTGTCTTTCCCTTACTGCACCTCCCTTTGCGGGAAGCACTTGCTCAGGCAATTGGTATCGAATACCAATCCTATTTCCAATCAAATTGGATAATTGAAACAAAAGGAAAATTCTCACCAATCCTACTTTCCCAAGTTGCTCAGTTGCACCAGTTGAGCCGATCGGTTCAACACTTGAACCGGTCATTTCACTCTGTGCATGAGCCGATCAGTTCAACAATTGAGCCGACCGGTTCAGCAACCTCAGCCGACCGGTTCATCACATGAGTCGATCGGTTGGGAGTGCAGGTTGTGCAGAATTAGTCAAATGCGATTTCAATCAATTTGATACTCCAATCAATGCGTCCAACACCTTGAACATTATGATATTGAGCTATCGATTAATTGAGTGTTTAATTGAACTACTAAACTCCTTTAGTAATCAATCTAAACATTGTTTGTGGACAAATCTCCTCTTCCAGGTTAAATCCTATGTGTGTGACCCTGTAGGTCCATTTCACGTTGGTAGTGAAAGTCCATAACACTTATGACTTCACAAGAAAAGAGTGGTGTCTAGTCACACATCATTGCTACCCAAGTGAAATAGAAAGTCGGAGAACAACTTTCATCCCTACAATCCGTGAATGGTGTTATAGTGAATGTATAATTCCTTTGTTACGGATATCCAGAATGAACTCGAGGCATGGAACAGTCATCCTGTCAATGTTCATTCATTTCCTTGATCTCAGAGTAGACCAAGTGAGATGCGTGTGACATCAATATCACATATTGATTCACATGTGCATGTGCATGCCTTTTCTCGATCCTACTCATCAAGTGGCCAAGGATATCAAACTCCCTCATGAGAGACAAATCCCATATCTATCACTCACCCCTCAAAAGCCCCATGTGTCAAAGGCACCCAATCATCACCTTTATAACAACCCATGTTTCAGGACTGTGTTTGATGATGTCAAAGTGTACCCAACGACATGTGTTGAGTGTAGTGATTTCAGGTCTAAGAATCACACTCACCACCATCACTGTGAGAGATGACTGTGACTACCAAGTCATGGTTCCATGTGTCACTCTCACAGTGGGTCTGTCTGGTACCTTGTTCTCTAACAAGTACCTATGTGCTTGGTTTGATATCACTATATAATGAATAATGAGATTTTGTCATCAACCAACACACAATCTAGTCTTTAGTGTTATTGATGTATATGGTTATTTCCACAATAACAACCGACTAGGAACTAAACAAGAATGTCTACTCTTAAGATCTGTATGATCTCATCGTTTAGGTCCTCAACCCAAAAGAAAACGTAATTGAGTAGAACAATTCTTTAGACATCTATCATGTTACACCATCATCTCAGAAACAGTTTAAACATATAGATCGGAAATTGCCTTTATTATTATTCAAATCATTTACAAAGTATCCCATTACAATCATCATATGACTTTCTCTATGGGCATACATACCAACCGACTCCCACTTGCACTTAGAGCCAGTCACCAAGGAATCTCAAACCTTGTGACCTAGCATGACCATCATGCTTCTGCTGATAAAGGGCCTTAGTCAGTGGATCAACTATGTTGTCTTCAGTTGGTACTTTGCAAATCTTCACATCTCCTTGTTGTACGATCTCTCGTATGAGATGGAAGCGCTGCAGTATGTGCTTGGACCACTGATGTGATCTGGGCTCCTTAGCTTATGCAATAGCTCCATTATTGTCACAATAAAGCTCAATTGCATCACAGCTACTGGGAACTACACCAAGTTCAGAAATGAACTTCCTGATCTACACAGCCTCCTTTGCTGCATTTGAAGCAGCAATATACTCGGCCTCTGTAGTAGAATCGGAAACTGTTTCTTTCTTGGAACTCTTCCAGCTCACAACTCCATTATTAAGGAAAAACACAAATCCTGACTGTGATCTGTAATCATCTTTATCAGTTTGGAAGCTTGCATCGGTGTAACCCTTTACAACCAGCTCTTCCTCGCCGCCGTACACAAGAAACTGATCCTTAGTCCTTCGCAAGTACTTGAGGATGTTCTTCACGGCTGTCTAGTGAGCATCCCCGGGATCTGACTGGTACCTTCTCGTCATGCTGAGAGCATACGAGACATCTGGGCGTGTGCACAACATAACGTACATGATGGATCTGATGGCAGATGCATATGGGATCCCATTCATACGCTCCCTCTCTTCACAAGATTGGGGACATTGAGCTCTAGAGACGGTGACTCCATGTAGCATGGGGATGTTGCCTCTCTTTGAGTTCTCCATGCTGAACCACTTCAGCACTTTGTCAATGTACGTGCTCTGACTTAGTCCGAGAAGCCTTCTAGGTCTATCTCTATAGATCTTAATTCCTAGAATGTAGGATGCTTCTCCCATGTCCTTCATTGAGAAAGTATTCCCAAGCCAATTATTTACCTTCTCTAAGGCTAAGACATCATTACCCATCAAAAGTATGTCATCCACATACAATATGAGGAATGTGGTCGATCTCCCACTAAGCTTCTTGTACACACAAGGTTCATCTTCATTTTGAATAAAGACAAACACTTTGACTTCCTCATCAAATCGAAGATTCCAACTCCGAGATGCTTACTTCAATCCATAGATTGACCTTTGCAGCTTACAGACTTTATTGGCATTCTTTGGATCTACAAAACCTTCAGGTTGTGTCATGTACACATCCTCATTTATATTCCCATTAAGGAATGTGGTTTTAACATCCATCTGCCAAATCTCATAGTCATAATAAGTTGTAGTAGCAAGCATGATCCTGATGGACTTAATAATGGCAACTGGAGAAAAGGTTTCGTCATAGTCAACACCTTGAACTTGTCAAAATCCTTTCGCAACCAATCTGCCTTTATAAGTTTGCACATTGCCATCCATGTCGGTCTTCTTCTTAAAAACCCACTTGCACCCTATGGGTTTTACCCCTTCGGGTGGTTCCACCAAAGTCCATACTTTGTTGGAGTACATCGATTCCATCTCGGATCTCATGGCATCAAGCCATTTCTCAGAATCTGGTCCCTCCATAGCCTCTACGTAGGTAGTTGGATCATCATCTATGATCAACTCACCACCTTCCTGAGTCACAAGGTATCCAAACCGCTCAGGTTCAAGGCGGGTCCTACTAGATCTACGAGGTCCTTGTGTTACCTGAGAAGACTGAGATTCCACAACACCTTGTGAATCTCCAATTTCCTCTTGTACATCTACCGGTTCTATGTTTTCTTGTTGGGCTTGAACCTCTTCAAGCTCTATTTTCCTCCCACTGCTTCCTTTGGAAATAAATTCCTTCTCTAGGAACACAGCTGTCCTGGCAACAAACACTTTGTTGTCAGTAGGGTGGTATAAATAGTATCCCCTCGTTTCCTTGGGGTATCCAACAAAATAACATTTATCAGATTTGGGTCCAAGCTTATCAGGAAACATTTTCCTAACGTAAGCCTCACAACCCCAAATCTTCAGAAAAGACAAATCGGGACGCTTCCCAGTCCATATCTCATATGGTGTCTTTTGAACTGATTTAGATGGTACACGGTTAAGTGTAAACGCGGCGGTTTCAAGAGCATAACCCCAAAAAGAAATTGGAAGATCAGCAAAACTCATCATTGATCGCACCATATCCAACAATGTGTGATTCCTTCTTTCAGACACACCATTATGTTGTGGTGTTCCAGGCGGAGTCCATTGTGATACAATACCACGGGCTCGCAAAAGGTCCTCAAACTCCTGGCTTAAGTATTCTCCACCTCGATCGGATTGAAGTGCCTTAATACTTTTACCAAGTTGGTTCTATACTTCATTCATGAAATCCTTGAACTTTTCAAGGGTTTCTGACTTATGTTTCATCAGGTACACATAGCCATACCTACTGAAGTCATCAGTAAAGGTAATGAAGTACTAGTACCCACCTCTGGCATTAGTTCTAAAAGGCCCACATACATCAGTATGTATGAGTCCTAATAGATCACTAGCTCTCTCACCTTTACCTGAAAAGGGAGTCTTGGTCATCTTGCCCAACAAACAAGATTCACATGTCTCTATTGATTCACAATCAAAAGAGTCTAGATAACCATCTTTATGGAGTCTAGAAATGCGCTTCTCATTTATGTGCCCTAGATGACAATGCCAGAGATATGTTTCATTTGAGTTGTTGAGTTTTTGCCTTTTGGTGTTTACGTTGTATACACTTGTCTCTAGATCTATAAAGTATAGACCATAAGACATTGGGGCACTGCCATAAAAGATCCCATCTTTAGAAATGGAACAATTTCCATTCTTAATAAGAAATTCAAATACATCCTTGTCTAAACAAGAGACGAAAATGATATTCCTATTTATGGAAGGTACATAATAGCAGTTCTTCAACTCTATTATTAGCCCACTAGGTAGAGTTAACTCATAGGTTCCTACAGCACTGGCAGTAACTCTTGCCCCATTGGCAACACATAGTTCAACCTCGCCTTTCCCTAAAGGCCTACTTCTCTTAAGATCCTTCACATTTGAACAAATGTGAGATCCGCATACGATATCAAGTACCCATGACGAAGAAGTAGTAAAGTTAATCTCTATCACGTATGCACCAGAAGTAGAGATCTCTATCTCTGACTTCTTCTTCCATTGTTCCTTCCATCCTCTCCATGTAGAAGAAATTGGTTTGGTGAGAGAACACTTCTCTCCCTTACCTACTTTCTTCTTCACTAACGCATTAAGCGTACATAGAGTGGATTCTAAGGCTCCTGGTATATCTGGATTGTGCAGAACACTTCTCACAGTCCTCAACCAGTTATGGAATTTATTCTCAATTAATTTTCCCATTTTAAAAGATGATTCTTTTGCCATTCTACAAGAGAAAATTTGCATTTGTCAAAAATCCTTTTTGATTTGATTTGAATAAATTTGACGATAGTTAATTAGGCCTTTAATTAATTACCGCTCCCACTATTTTGACTCAAATTGATAGCCCTCACCATAAATTCGGAAGATTGCAGCGTACAATCTTCTAGTGGGTCAAGATCCTGAAATCCTCTGAGCCATGGACCAGCTTGGGCTGTCACCCACAACTCAGATCTTCCAGGTAGGAAACTCTTGCCAATTGCATCATATGCAACTCTTGAAAGATGTCATATGCAACTCCTTGCCATGATCATCTCCATGCCTCAAGGTGCTAGATCCTATCTAGGTCACCTTGTTAAGTCCGACCCAAAGCCAACACGATGAACATGCACCCTGCTTGGGCAGACCCACACATTCATCCTTCATGCTTCCACGAGATAGACGGTGCACCACGCTTGGGCGTGCCCACACTTGGTCGATCAAGCTTTTCACATGTGTCGCATTTGGAAGGCATCTAAAACTTAATATTTAATGAGGGATTTGGTTTTTATATACATGTACATATCCAATCACCACAATATATAGTACGTATCATATACATGCTATATCCCACAGAAAACATGCAAAACGATAAAAAAAGCAATGATTATGGCCATCCTATTGTGATTCCTCAAGCCAAGAGGAATCACGGTCATCTAGGTCTACATCACATGAAACCTATACAAGATGAAATTTGTGCCTGCCTTTCTGGGTTTGATCAGCTCATCTCCATGACCGATCGGCTCGCCATCAGGTTGGTTGTTCGGGTGCCACCAGCCGATCGACTGGCGCCTCCAGCCGATCGGTTCATCGGTCGTCGTGCATCTCCTCAGGTCACCACCAGCTCGTCTCGTTCCTCGAACCGGTCGTCTGAATCACCAACCGACCGGTTCACGCCTTGAACCGATTGTCTTCAGGTTGTCCACCGTTCTTTGACATAACAGGAAATAAAATCTATCCTATTTACAATATAATTGTGAAACCCTGAGTAACATTCGGGGGGAACAAAGGTAGGAAAAGAATTCTCGAATTATTTAGAGTTACATCATGAATAGGAGAAAGGGAATCAGTGCGCAGACCGAGATGCAAGCTACCACGCAAACAACCACACACATATATAGGGGTTTATAGGCCATAACCATGCTACACATCCACCACAAAACTCGTTTAAGGGCGACGCGTATCGAGTGCATTAATATTACATATCATATATGGACATTAGGGATTTGTGGATTGGACATGTAAAAAGTCGATATTATTTGCATCGCATGCAATAAATAAAGGCGACAAACCAAAATCAATCATATCGATAATCCTAAAATATAGAACAGTTGACGTGGCTCTGATACCACTGTTGGGTTTTAGAGGAGGCAGAGAAGCAGCGGAAACAAAAATTTTCTCCCCAAACCCAGAACAAAAGGAATCGCGTCAACGTCTATATAATAGGAAAGATGGTTTGTGAATCATACCTTGTCCCGAGGCTTGCTCGGCGATAGTACCTCGCGCCTTGCATGGTCTTCACCTCCGGTCTTGGACGGTGTCTGTGCAACTCCTGGTCGCACCAGGACTGACTCCTCCTCCTCCTACCAGACTGTCAGATGATAGTTGTACTCCTAGGCGGCAGTGACCTCCCGCCTCTGAAGTAGTCCACACGGACCACCTGGAACTCCACACTCCTTGTCCCATAAGGAAGTGGAAGGAGTCGCACCCTCCTGTTGACGTACTAGTCACCAACACACTCTCCAACTGCCAATTGCAACTGCAGTTGTCTTTCCCTTACTGCACCTCCCTTTGCGGGAAGCACTTGCTCGGGCTCTCTCTCGGTTACCAAAACTAGAGAGAACGACAAATTTGCAGAGCAACCGACTTGCACTGAGTTGTACTCTGAGAAGCCCCCAATACCCCATATATAGGTGGGTCATGGGACAGGGTTCTCAGTCCCCGGCAATATGGGACTAAAAGCAGGAGTAGAAGGGTTCGGAATTTTCCACAAAAGCAACCAACTCGCAACCTGAACCGATTGGTTCACAAGTGAACCGGTCGGTTGGGGACCTGAACCGATCGGTTCACTACTGAACCGATTGTTTGGGACCCTTGAACCGATCGGTTCACTCCTGAACCGGTCGGTTGGGGTTCCAGGTTGGTTCCCGATTGACTTTCCTTCTTTTGTTTCCAATTGGTATTGAATACCAATCCTATTTCCAATCAAATTGGATAATTGAAACGAAAGGAAAATTCTCACCAATCCTACTTTCCCAAGTTGCTCGGTTGCACCAGTTGAACCGATCAGTTCAACACTTGAACCGGTCATTTCACTCTGTGCATGAGCCGATCGGTTCAACAATTGAGCCGACCGGTTCAGCAACCTCAGTCGACTGGTTCATCACATGAGTCGATTGGTTGGGAGTGCAGGTTGTGCAGAATCAGTCAAATGTGATTTCAATCAATCTGATACTCCAATCAATGCATCCAACACCTTGAACATTATGATATTGAGCTATCGATTAATTGAGTGTTTAATTGAACTACTAAACTCCTTTAGTAATCAATCTAAACATTGCCTGTGGACAAAACTCCTCTTCCAGGTTAAATCCTATGTGTGTGACCCTGCAGGTCCATTTCACGTTGGCAGTGAAAGTCCATAACACTTATGACTTCACAAGCAAAGAGCGGTGTCTAGTCACACATCATTGCTACCCAAGTGAAATAGAAAGTCGGAAAACAACGTTCATCCCTACAATCCGTGAATGGTGTTACAGTGAATGTATAATTCCTTTGTCACTGATATCCAGAATGAACTCGAGGCATGGAACAATCATCCTGTCAATGTTCATTCATTTCCTTGATCTCAGAGTAGACTGAGTGAGATGTGTGTGACATCAATATCACATATTGATTCACACGTGCATGCGCATGCCTTTTCTCAATCCTACTCATCAAGTGGCCAAGGATATCAAAATCCCTCAGGAGAGACAAATCCCATATCTATCACTCACCCTCAAAAGCCCCATGTGTCAAAGCCACCCAATCATCACCTTTATAACAACCCATGTTTCAGGACTGTGTTTGATGATGTCAAAATGTACCCAACGACATGTGTTGAGTGTAGTGATTTTAGGTCTAAGAATCACACTCACCACCATCACTGTGAGAGCTGACTATGACTACCAAGTCATGGTTCCATGTGTCACTCTCATGGTGGGTCTGTCCGGTACCTTGTTCTCTAACAAGTACCTATGTGCTTGGTTTGATATCACTATATCATGACTAATGAGATTCTGTCATCAACCAACACACAATCTAGTCTTTAGTGTTATTGATGTCTATGGTTATTTCCACAATAACAACCGACTAGGGAATAAACAAGAATGTATACTCTTAAGCATACGTCATTGAGTAGAACAATTCTTTAGACATCTATCATGTTACACCATCATCTCAGAAACAGTTTAAACATATAGATCGGAAATTGCCTTTATTATTATTCAAATCATTTACAAAGTATCCCATTACAATAATCATATGACTTTCTCTATGGGCATACATACCAACAACAATAACATCAACAAAAAAACCAAGGTAGGTCCAAGTAATAATTTTAGTTTGATATCTTATTTTGTGTTTACTAAAAGTAATCAATCCTCATAGATACTTTTTGTTGAACTTTAGGAGAAGACCACCACAATGAAAAGGGCCTCACAATTACTGGTTTCATACCATGTTGGTGTAGTTTAAGTTGTGCATCTAGACTAGTTGTGTCTCTCTATTCCCAATTATTTTAACTATGCGCATGTTTAAGGGTACACCAACCCCCTTGTTTAATTACTGTTTTGGACAATAATACCACTACATTTCATAACTATGTCATTTGTCATTCATCCCTTACAGTATTCACATATTCATTACAATTTTTTGCATTTGTATTACTAAAACAATCTAACCATGACTTAAGTAAGCCTACAAATTTTTATGTTAATTTCTGCTGTGTAAAGAATATCATATAATCAGTTTTTTTATAATGAAAACATATTTGTATTGAAATCAGTTCACAAAAAACAAACAGTTCAAATCATGTCTCGGTTGCCAAACACAATTAGACTGAATCTTGACAGACAGCCAAATAGAATTGGACTGAAACAAGACTCAAACCTAACCAACTGACCAGAATCTGACTGAGTTGCCAAACAAAATCAGACTGCATCCTGACTACCCCAACCCAGATCATCAGACTAACCCCTACTAACCCAGTCCAGATTCCAAAATCCCAGTCTCGTGCCAAATGTAGGCTTATGGTCTGGAGAGATTAGTGTATCTTGAAGAGGCATTATTGGTATACCCATAGAACCAATCATTTGATGATTGACATGGCATATACCATAAAGGATTTGATTCATACTCATAATGGTCAGCTTCTAATTCATTCTATTTCCTTCAGTTAGGAAATAATGAGGAAACATTGTGAATGTATAAAGAATGACAATACTCAATGACGTGTGTTGTCAAGTACGTGACTTGGAGAATGAGATTATATGAATGCTAAGAGTATGTACATTCCTATTATGTCCCTAGTCAGTTGTTACTGTGCAAGGTAGACAAACACCAGTAACACATAAGATCAGAGTATGAGTTGGTTGATGATTGAGTCTTGTTAGTCATGATATGGCAATATCAAACCAAGCACATAGATACATGTTAGGGAACAATGTATCGGACAGACCCACCTTGAGAGTGACACATGGAAAGCATCATTGGTAGTCATAGTCATCTCTAATAGTGAAGGTGGTGAGTGTGATTCTTAGACCTAAAATTAGTGCACTCATCACATGTCATTGGGTATGCTTTGACATCATCAAATGCAGTCCTGAAACATGGGTTGTTATAATAGTGATGATTGGTGACGTTGACACATTAGGACTGACTGTGAGTGATAGAGATGGGATTTGTCCCTCCTACTGGAGATTGATATCCTGGCCACTTGATAAGCGAGACTGAGAAATGCATGTGCATGCACATTTGAATCAATATATGATATTGAGGTCACATTATCTCATATGATCCACTCTTGGTTCAAGGAACATGGGTTGAACATTGAGGATGACAACTCCATGCTTCGAGTTCACTCTGGATATCAGTTACAAAGGAATTATACAATCATTGCAACACCTTATACATATTGTGGGTTGAAGTTGTTTTCCAACTTTCCATTCACTTGGGTAGCACTGATGTGCAACTAGGCACCACTCTTTGCTTATGATATCACAATTTAGTTATGGACATTCACTGCCAACATGATATGAGACCTATAGGGTCACACACATAGGAATTCATCTAGAAGAGGGGTTTAATCTTGAATGATGATTGGATTGATTACTAAAGTGTTTATGTACTCAATTCACACAACAAATTGGTTGATTGCACCCCAACCAATCATCTCACAGGGTGAGATGAAAATTTTGTGCACTAAATGATCGTCTCAAGTGTTGAGACATTCGTTTGTGTCATCAGGATGATCATAAATTGAATTGGAAAATTTCTACCCAAATTGAGGTGTGAATCGACTGATCCATTCTGATGAACTGATCGGCTCAGCTCATCTCATAAGACCCATCTAAGTGAGAGACACGACCATCTCACATATGCGAGATTGCTCAGTTAGGCTGGAGTAAAGTTCTAGATACTTTCCCAGATTGTTTCAATTACAAAATACTTGTGGTGTAAGGAATTAATATTTAGCATTAATTGGAAATGAATTGCCAATTTCCTATGCGATTAAGAAACTATGAAATGACCGTCTCACAGTGTCATATGACCATTTTGTGTCTCACATTTTGCAAAAATTCAAGATCTTCCCATCCCTTCCACTCCCGCACAGATTCCAAACAAATTGTGAACCTTGGCCCTAACCCCTCCTATAAATAGAGTAGTACTAGGGGCTTCCCAGATAACAACAATAACACATACAATTGAGAATAAGTTTCTCTAACAATTGTTGTCCTCTCTAATTGTGGTAAGTAAGAGAGCCCAAGAAAGTCCTACATGACTAGGGATGGATAGCTACAGGACTGAACAACTAAGGATCATTGTTGTGGGAGAGCAAGTTGGTGACTAGTATGCCAATAGGAGAGACGTGATGACCTCTATCAAACTGATAGCCAAATCACATAGTAATTATGCGGAATAACCATTAGAAGCGGATTAATGAAAATCACTAAAAATTAAAACCATTTTGCAAAGAGATACATTTCCAGGAAACTCTTAAAGAAAGAACCAAAGCAATATATACATCATGGTTCACATTGTACATACATTCTACCATCTCATATCAAGGATATCATATACTTGTTGCTTTGCCCAAACATATACATAAGCAACATAAAACCTCGAGGCATACAAGCCAAAATCTCAGATCGTTTATAAAACCCTTACATACTAACTCCCAAGGACCTAAGAGTACATATATGACACATAGGACTTCTGTCTATAAGATAAGATAGACATCACACTCAACCTAAGTTATTATTGTTGTCCCTATTTTCGTTGTCCTCCCTTTGTAGTACATCCTCTACCTCCTCGTCCGCATCCACCTAAAAATGTTGGGACCAACAGAGTGAGACAAAAGTCCCGACGAGAGATATAACTCTCTGTCAACAACATTATTATCACAGGTAAACAATATAAAATTGGGTAGAGGATCTTTTATATTAATGATCAAGATTAATTACTATTTTTTAGTAGAATAGAGCAATATCATCTTCTCAAGCAATGCAGCTATCTATGATAGAGTAATAAATCATCTATTCACTTTATAAGGAATATGAAGAACACATATAACATCTATCCATTTAAGATGTATAAAAGTAGTGTAACATCAACCAATGTTTCTGTATTCAATCCTTAATCAAATATGCTACACAGATGATTACATATTTACAATCACACTTATGCCCTGAGGAGATGAGGTATACCACTCATGCTCCAACTGACCACAACTATGTAAAGCATTGGTACTATATAAGATCAAAGGAAGAGCCAGATTCCAAGACCTCACATGTCTCGATCAGTACGAGAGCACTGGCAATGACATCATGTATCAAACTACAATTAGCTTGCCAGGGTATAGTGACATCTTCGCTATAGAGTTACATCCACAACATTCACTCTCTTCAAGGAGATCACACATCAACCCTAGTATATTAATAATGTGTCATGTCATATAGCCATATTCATATGATGATGAGGGAGATCACACAACAATACCTATTTGGATGTAAGGATATTTTTGCCCATTACCCCCACATATTCAACAATATGCTCTCTAAGTTAAACTCATTTCACCATTCAGCAAAATCTGACACTAAATGGATCTATGGCTAGGGCAACTACATAATAAGGTTCCACTTGATTAATTAGGTGTAGTATAGTATCATTTAGCATCAACCAAGTTACAAGCATGAATTATAACAGATGCTACAAAGAAAGGTGTAATACATTTATCAAGTACTTTCATAATCTTTGGAACACACTGGATGCATAACACTTGGGATCTTAGTTCCTTATCACATTTCTTGGGATTCTCATCCCTTAACATTATCATCATCGTGATTGCTAGATCTGGGTATTCAAACCCTTAGTTCATCACTGAACATTGTCACCTCTTATCAGGTAACTATTATCTCTAGGTCCTCAGACCTAGGTATACATTATACTTGTTGCACAAGTATTTCACACGGCTCACAAGGCCTATTTTAATCTATATCATGTAAAACATCATAGCTCATACCTGGCTATTCTCATCATCTCATGATACCTGCATGGTTAGTATTTCATGATAAAAACAATATCAAGTACATATCATCACCATGCAATACAAGAGAAATACAACCTTCCCATTATTAGGGTTAGGGTTTTCCTTTTTATCCAATTCAGGTTACAAGTTCATATTATCAAGAATCAAATCCCTAATTCATAGCTCCACACATATTAGGAGCATAAATTGATATCATAAGTATTCAATCATACTTGTTTATTCTCATCATTTATCATTAAATGATTATCACACAAAGTATGAGTTTCTCTCTCATCCTCACTAGGATATTGATTACATCATACTTTATTAAGTTGGCTCAACCCTTTTCTCAAGGTACATTGGCCTACACTTATGAAAATGCATTAAACTCTTTACATCTTAATGTATCATTTGACATAACACACTTCATGTGTTAATCAAGTATATCAGATTTGAGGTGCTTACCTCCATATTGGTTTTGAGGTGCTTCCACCATATCGAGCTAGAGGAGTATTCTTACTACCATATCGTCCAAGAGGTGTGTGCTTATCAGTGTATAGTCCAAGAGGTGTGTGCTTATCACCATATCATCCAAGAGGTGTGTGTTTACCACCATATCATCCAAGAGGTGTGTGCTTATCACCATATCGTCCAATAGGTGTGTTCTTACCACCATATCATCCAAGAGGTGTGTGCTTATCACCACATCATTCTAAAGGTGTATGCTTATCACCATATTGCCCAAGAGGTGTGTGCTTACCACCATATCATCCAAGAGGTGTGTGCTTACCACCATATCATCCAAGAGGTGTGTGCTTACCACCATATCATCCAAGAGGTGTGTGCTTACCACCATAACTTCCAAGTGGCATGTGTTTATCACCATATCATCCAAGAGGTGTGTGTGTGTCACTTATATCGAGTTACTCTAGTGTAGGGTTTTGCATATCGGATTAGACCCTTATGCTCATACCTTTTTAAACCTTTAAAGTATCAACCTACCATGTGTTGAGTGATAGCCTAGACAGCTAGTTAGTCCTTTTTCAACCAACCCACATGTAAAAAATGATAGGGGTGTGGGGTTATAAGTTATAACAGATTTCATATCACCATATTAGGTTTCATTACCATATCGGGATAGAGGTTCTTCTACCCGATATTGATTTGTGCCATGATGATGTCATCACCATCAAGATCTATACTTTCATCCCTTACTATTCTAGTTCATGGACAACAATCCTATGCAACTATTCAAACTCATAGATACATCAATTATTCAAGAAAAATTAAAATTGAAAGTAGATCAACAAGTATAGCAAGATTGAAGGTGAATAATAACATGATTGGATTCAAGTTATATAGCCCACCTCAAGAACAACTTCAAAGCTCCAAGATCCAAAGCTTCACATTCCCAAGGTTGAAGATGAACTTATCAAAGATCCAAGACTTGTTAAAAACTCCTCTATAAGCAAAGAATCACCATAGATAAGAACTTAGTGAAGAAGAAAAGAAAGGAAGAATCACAACCTGAGAACCATGCTTCAACCAAGGTTGAAGATGACTATGGCTTCACCTTAAGGTTAAGGCTCGACCTCCTCCTTGATCCTCAACTATTATGAATGATATCTAATAGAAAGAGAGTTGTAGGATTCAAAAAGTTTCACTAGTAGATGAAAGGAGTGGTATATATAATTGAGGCTCATGAGAGAGAGTGTATAAGAGGTGTCATCACCTTATACTACTATGTGACACATGTCCATGCATGGGTTGTCACATGTCCATGCATGCACACATATTTATCTTGACATGAAAAACTCTTTGGAATAATCTAGGGATAATATTTCAGCCATTAGTTATCTTGTTGAACAAGATATTTCAACCCAACATCACTTTATTCACAAATCGATACAACTTTTCCAAGGAAAGTTGTAAACTGATATCCATCACCTTCTTGAGGTTCTTAATTCGTCATGGCATTTGCCAAGAGTTGAAAAAAAGATATGGACCTCCTCTATGGCTTCTTGGCTAATAGGCACTTCCATATAAGCTCTACAACTTAATACAACTCAATAGAACTCATTTTAGGGTTTCAACTGTACAACTCTTCTTGGTCTTTTCATCACCAAAAATACCATCACTCAAATATGATTCAAATATGGTGCCTCTTTCTTTTTATCTCCTCTAGATGATGCTAAGAGAGAGTAGGGACACTCTAGAGGTGGTAATTTGAATATCAACCCTACATTTTGGGTAAATTACAATTTACACCCAAACTATCATATAATGCACAAATAGTTTGCAAATAAGCTCAAACTTGAAAATTAAACTTTCATTGAGTCTTGATTACTTTTCAAAAGATTAAAAAAAGTTTATAAATAACTTACTTAAGCAAAACTTCCAGGTTTATGGCATGACCCAGGTTAGGGATGTTACAATTATCAACCCCTAACAGGGATTTCATCCCCAAAATCTCAAGAGAAAAGAGAAGGGTACTTCCTCCTCATTTCTTCCTCGAGCTCCCATGTGGCTTCTTCAATGACACGGTGATGCCAGAGAACTCTCACAAGAACTATGTCTTTCTTTTTCAACTTCTTGATTCTTCTATCAAGAATCATCATAGGACCTTCCACATATGATATATCTTCATTCAATTCTACCTCTACAGGTTGCAACACCAACTCTGTATCAGGATGACACTTTCTCAGCATAGATATATGAAACACTGGATGTAGTCTATGTAGCTCAGGTGGCAACTCCAACCTATAGGATACCTTTCCAATCTATGTTGTCACTGGGTAAGGTCCCATAAATCTAGGAGCTAACTTACCCTTCTTCCCAAATCTGAGAACACATTTTCAAGGAGAGACCTTGAGATACACTCTGTCTCCAACTTAGAATTCTAAAGGTAAATGAAATTTATCGACATATGACTTCTGTCTATCCTGTGCAGCCTTCAACTATTGTTGTATTACTTTAATCTTTTTAGTTGTTTGTTGCACTAATTCATGTCCCAGAAGTTGGTATTCTCCTGTCTCATACTAGCATAACAAAGATCTACAATGTCTACCATATAATGCTTCATAAGATGCCATATCAATACTTGTCTAATAAATATTGTTGTAGGCAAACTCTATTGAGCTCAAGTGTAAGACCCAACTTCCTACAAACCAAATAACACATGCCCTAAGCAAGTCCTCCAAAGTTTGTATAGTCCTTTCAGATTGTCCATCTATCAGAGGGTGAAAAGTTGTGATAAACTTTAACTACGTACCCAAGGCTTTATGTAGTCATTCCCAAAAATGACTTGTAAACTAGGGACCTCTATCAAACGCAATTGTGGCTGGAACTCCATGTAACTGCACTATCTCATCTATGTAGATCTATGCAAGTTTTTCAGCAGTATAGGTTGTTTTAACAAGAAGAAAATGTGTTGACTTAGTCAACCTATCAACTATCACCCAAATGGAATCATGACTTTTGGATGTTCTGGGTAGATTAACCACAAAATCCATTGTCACGTGATCCCATTTCCACTGCGGTATAGGTAAGGGTTGTAATGTTCTTGTAGGCTTTTGGTGTTCTACTTTAACTTGCTGACATACTGGACACCGCATAACAAACTCAGCGACATCCTTCTTCAAACCAGGCCACCAATACATATCTTTTAAGTTATGATACATTTTAGTACTCCCTGGATGCATTGCATACATAAATGAATGTGCTTCCTCCATAACTATCTTTCTTAAGTCATTGGAATAAGATAATACCATCCTACCATGGTAGCAGACTACCTCATCCTTTGACTCATGGAATCTGTCATGTTTCTCACTACCATACTCTAACATGATCTGTTGAATCATAGTATTAGCCTATTGTGCCTCTTTAATCTATTGTCTCAGAGTAGGTTTCATGTGCATCTCGGCCAGCAATCCAGCTAACAAAGATACTTTTGACTGTACATTTATTTATCTTAAAGAGACAAACATGTCCCATTTAAAGCATATTAAAGAGTTCAACTGTGCTTTATCTATGGGTGGAGATGAAGATTTTCTACTTAGTGCAGCCACTACATTAGCTTTTCCTAGATGATAATCAATTGTACAATCATAGTTCTTGATTAATTTCGTCTAGTGGCATTGTCTGATATTCAACTCGTGTTGTGAGAAGATGTACTTTAAGTTTTTATGGTCGGTGAAAATCTGACACATTTCTCCATAAAGATAATGCCTCCAAATCTTCAACGCATGGACCACTGTAGCTAACTCTAGATCATGTGTCGGATAATTATCCTCGTGTTTCTTAAGCTGTCATGAAGCAAAACAAACTACATGATCACTCTACATCAGCACACATCCTAGACCATTCTTAGAGGCATCATAGAAAACAATGTATCCCTTTCCCGACTCAGGTATAACCAACACAGGTGCACTAGTCAACCTTTCTTTGAACAACTGGAAAGAATGCTGACACTTACCATTCCAAACAAAAGGAACCTCCTTCCTGGTCAACCTAGTTACGATCAATGCTATAGAATTTAAGTCTTTGATAAACCTTTTGTAGTAACTTGCCAGACCTAAGAAACTACAAATCTCAGTTGGTGTCTTGGGTTGTTCCCACTCTACAACAGACTCCACTTTCTCTAGATCAACATGAATTCCTGAAGTAGATATAACGTGTCCTAGAAAAGATACTTCTGACAACCAGAACTCACACTTTCTAAACTTAGCATATAGCTTGTGTTGTCTGATGAACCCATATTCATCATGATTTTCAGTCGCCTTTTTGGGACCAATTCGAATCAATACTTACGATTTCATCTCCTAAATCTCACAAAATGTAAGATTTCTTAACTGACTTAATTATCAAGATTATGAACTAGATTTATATTGATTTTGTGTAGGTCTTAGTGAGGATCAACCATTAACTAGAAATCACCAAAGATCCTCTCAACCTTGGTCTTGACCAATCGGTCTTGACCAAACGGTTTTGCCTATTCGGTCTTGGTCAATCATTCTTGACCAAATGGTTTTCCCTAGCGGTCTGCCCATTCGGTTTTGACCTCTCAGTCTTAGCCATTCACTCACACGTTCCTCCACCTGCCACCTACCCAAATGGTCCCCAAGACTGTTTGGACCCAAGACCGTTTGGATGCCAAAGACCGTTTACATCTCAAAATTGATTGAAACCCATTGGTCTTCCAGACCATTTGGAAGTGAAGACCGATTGAAGCCAAGACCATTTGGAGCCAAGAGCGTTTGGAGTAGAAACCGTTTGGAAGTGAAGATCGATGGGCTACGAACCATTTACCCGAGACTGTGAGAGCTCAAAACCATTTGGCGGCACATGGTCCTAAGACTGTTTGGATCTGTTTAGTCTTCAAGACTATTTGGTCAACAGATACTCTCAAGACTGTTTGAACGACGATCGTTTACGAAAGACTGTATAGTCATAGATCTGCAAGATTATTTGGACAAAGACTCAAGACCGATCAGAGGCAGAAACCATTAAAGCGGGAACCATATGAAATACAAGACCGTTTGGCCATCAACCGATCTCCAAGACCGGTTGGAGGGTAATAATCAAGACTGTTTGGATAGAGACTCAAGACCATTTAAATAAGTTCACAGAAAAACACATGAGGACCAAACCCAAGACTATAAATAGGACCACAGTGGTCCTCATTTGGGCATCGATCTGGGGACGCCGCCAGGCTGCCTAAATGCAAGGTTCGATCCAGCTCCATCCACATACATCCACGCCATAGCCACTTCACCTGCACCTCCTGCTGTGAGCAAGGAAGTCGAGTAGAGAAGGAAGGTGGAGAAGAAGGTCTGCCCGATCTTCCTTGGTGATTCTTCCTCCTCATCCAAGATCTGCCCCGACATGACGTAGAAGACCGCATCATCTTCACCGAGCCGCGACTACCTTCTTCATCATGCTCATGGCAAAATCTTCCCTCTCTCTTGTTCTTCTTATTTCCCGCATCATGAGCGAGTAGTTCCTTTTGCTGAGGTGCGAGGACTAGCCCCACTTCCAATGCAAGCATGTTCTCTTACTAAACATTCCATGGCAATGTATATAACTTTTCATTTCGTTATTAATCGTTAATGTTTGAAGATTGGTTACCTTCTTGCTTTCATCACATTTTTCCCTATGTTGTTAAAACTTCTATACATAGGGTAGGATGTCGATTAATGAGGTTGACTCCAAACTAGAAATAGAATGGGATTCCTTGAGGTAGTAAGTGTATGATCTGTAAGGGGACGAGCCATCTAGCCTACGGTGACGCTTCTGTGGCCTAAACATCCCTCAGGGAGGGCCACATCCTTAGTTGGATTTTGTATCTTCCTTGTTAATCGTCGATGTTTCCCTATAGATTAATCACCTACTTGCTTGTCGATTAGTGCGGTTGACTACTTGACGAGAACTTTTGATAGAATTCCTTAAGGTTGTAAGTGTATGATGTGTAAGGGGACAAGCCATCTAGCCTACGATGATGCTTCTGTGGCCTAAACATCCCTCAGGGAGGGCCACAACCATAGTTGGATTATGTATCTTCGCAACCGTAAGTGTATGATTCAGATGGTGATGAGACATCTGATGCCTAAGGGGATGCTTACGTGGACCTAAACATCCTTCAGGGAGGGTTCACATCAGTTCTATTTGGATAGTTATATCTTGCCTAGATGTTTGATGTTTGGATGTGTTTGCATCTGTAGTGGTGGTGAAACCCGGGACCATCCCAGTGATTCCATATCATTAATCTAGATCCAAATTTAATTCTACTCTTTACTTTCCTGCAATTAGTTTAATTAACATCAAATCAACCAATCGTTCTAAATATTAGTCTTACTTGAGCTAGATTAGACTGATAACAATTCTTAAAAACATTGTCTCTTGGGATTCGATCCTTAACTATATATTGCGATAAGACTCGTCTGCTTGTGGGTGGTATTATTACACAAGGTTTTGGTAAAAGCTCAGGGATCTCAACCCCGAGTGAATTTGTTAGTGTGATAATATTCCACGACAAATTCTAGCACCGTTGCCGGGGACAACAGAATCAGTTAGTCAAATCTAGTTCTTTTAAGGGTAGTCTAGGTTTTTGTTTTCCTTTTTTATACGGTCGATCATTCACTTGAATTCAGTTTCTCTCCATCAACCTTACTTTTGAAAACTATTTTCATCTCAGATACCCTCAAGGACTAGTGCATGCACCGTCTAAACTGTCATGGACTCACTGCTAGCTTTGACCCTGAGATAGACAAAACTTTTCATTGTTAGAACAGAGAGAACCAAGCAAGAAAGGCTCAAGAGGAGGAAATACCCTGAAGGGTAGCTCAAACCCTTAATGCACAAAGAGAAAGGTTCATGCAAGAAGCCAGAGCCGCAGTTCAAGAAGAAATCCTAGCAGTACAAGTAGCAATGCAAGAAGCAGAACTGCAAAAGGATCCTAGGGAGTTCTCAATCCCTAAAGCTGTTGATATTCATCACCCAGTTCAACCTCCTCCCATCAATGCTCCCAACTTTGAGATATGAGCACATTAGATTACCTTGCTTCAAAACAGCCCATTCTATGGTAAACAAGGAGAAGATAGTCAAGAACATCTTCTGAGGTTTATTGATCTATGTGCCATGACAAAGCAAAATGGAGTCTCAGACGATGCTATTCGACTCCGTATTTTCAAGTATTCTCTTGCTGATAGAGCTATAAGGTGGTACAACTCCTTGCAATGTGAACCTATCACCACTTGGGAACAACTTAAAAATGTTTTTCTAGAAATATTGTATCCCCCTTCTCTCACCTATGAAATTAGGGGTAGAATCACCATGTTCACTCAAGCCCCTGGAGAAACCCTTGTTGAGGCATGGGAAAGATATAAAGATCTTCTACGCAAATGTCCACACCTTATAATCCCTAAGAATAATCTTATTGAAATCTTCTATAGGGGTGTGGACAATGATATCAAGAGGTTTTTAGACTCCTCGTCTGGAGGAAACTCCATGCGACAAAGTTATGATAGCGCATGGAGGGTTGTCACCCTTTGAGCTGAAAATCAAGCTAATTGAGGTAGATCTGTAGGCAAGGAAGTGTTGAAGGTAGATATGGCTGAAGTTATTCCTGAATACAAGTCAATCGTTGAAACCCTCAAACTCCTAGTTGCCAAACAAGACCATATTGAATCATCCCTTGCTGCTTTTGTAAGAGGACGATCACCCCCTCAGCAACAGGAATAGATTAAGTCAGCTTCACTGTTTTGTGAAGCATGTAAAGGTACTAATCATTCCACTTTAGCATGCAATGTTCTCTACGATGTTGTTCTAAGAAACGCATGTGGACAAGGAGATAATAGTCAAATGGAAAATCTTAATATTGTCAACACCACCCCTGGTCAAGGATATTACAATCCAAATCAGAATAGGAACCATCCTGGTTTTCAATATGGAAATCCTTCAGGAGCAGAAAACTCATGACAACTTGGTTCAAACAATAAACAATGAGGCCCACCAGGATTCCAGTATAACCAACAACAAAATTTTGGGAATCAAGGGAACTTCAGAGGTAACTTCCCAAACAAGAACTTCAACAATTATCAGAACAACTCACAATTCCAAAATCCCAACCAGGTCCCTTACCAAAATCAACAAAAAGGGCAAAAAATCAAACTCATCTATCCTGATGACAAATTGACGACCATTGACAAGATGTTGCAGTCACAGCAAACTATGATAGCTAACTAGCAAGCCTTGATAGCTAACCAGCAAGCACATCAGAAAGCCATTGAATCTCAACTAGCTCAACTTGCAGCTAGCGTGAAGCCACCTGCTGGAGCCTTCGCTGGTCAACTGGAGAACAACCCTAAACATCCTGAGCAATTGAATGTTGTTATGACTCATTTTGTTAATATATATTATGACCCACCTATCAAGACACCAATGATTGTCATAGATGAACAAGACCAGGAGAAAGATCAAGTTGACAAAGAACCTGAATCTTTTCCGAAGGAGCAGCCAAGCAATGATAAGTTAGACAAAGAAAATTATGAGAACCCTACTACAGAAGATGAAAAAGCAACACCAGAACCTGATATCCCTATATACAAGCCTCGTATACCTTTTCCAGCTCGCCTAAGGCAAACGAAGCTTGATACCCATTTCAACAAGTTCAAAGAAGCTATGAAAAAGCTTCATGTTGATATTCCCTTTTTAGATGCTATGGTTGAGATACCAGCCTGGACAAAGTACTTCAAGTCTCTCCTCACTAGAAAATATATAACTGAGGAATATGAAATAGTCAAGCTAGCAACAACTACTTCATACATCATCCAGAGCAAGATGCCCAAGAAGTAGAAAGATCTAGGATCTTTTGGGATTTCTTGCCATATCGATGATTCATCTTGTAAGAAGGGATTGGCAGATCTTGGTGCTAGCATTTCCATCATGCCACTTAGCCTTTACAAAAGGCTAGGGTTTGCTGAATTGCTCCCAATTGACATGACAATACAACTTGCAGATAACACTGTGACTCTACCCTTAGGAATCATTGACGATGTCCCTGTCAAGGTATGAAAAGACTCCTATGTTCCTTGTGACTTTGTCATCATGGACATAAAGGAAGACACTAGATACCCTCTCATATTTGGACATCCATTCCTCGCCACTACAAGAGCTCTGATTGATGTTGAAGCTAGAACTTTGCTGCTTAGATTAGGTAAAGAAACTCTCGAGTTTAAAGTTTTTGAAAGTATGCGAAGACCAAGCATGCAAGAAGAAGTCTACTCGATTGAGTGCATAGAGAAGATGTCATTACTCACGCAAGAGGATTATGAACAAGAAGATCCTCTAGGAGTAGCTTTGACTAACCCAAATGCAACTAGTTCAGTTGATGAACAAGTGAACAATTGCGTTCTCGACCTTGACATTGCCGAAGAAGATCTTCAAACCAAAATTGAGGAACTCAAAGTTGTGGATGTCATTGAAGAACCATGTGAAAAACCACAAGCTCCTGAAATGAAACCTCTACCTGAGGGATTGAAGTATGCGTTTCTAGATGACCTCAAAGTCTGCCCAATCATCATAAATTCTGATCTAACAGACAAATAAGAAGAGAAACTCTTGACCGAACTAAATGAAAGAAGGAAAGCCATAGGCTACAGGATGAGTGATCTCACTGGGGTGAGTCAAGTGCTTTGTATGCACAAAATCCCCATGGTGGAAGACCATAAGCTTTGTTGAACATCAATGAAAGCTAAACCCAAATATGAAAGAAGTAGTCCGCCGTGAAGTTATCAAATTACTTACTACATGGATCATCTATCTGATATTTGACTCACCATGGGTATGTCTCGTGCATGTTGTCCCGAAAAAGGGTGGAACTACTATAACAAGGAATGAAGACAATGAACTCATCCCCACTCAAACAGTCACCGGGTGGAGGATGTGTATTGATTATAGGAAGTTGAACAAAGCAACATGAAAGGATCAATTTCCGATGCCTTTCTTGATCAAGTCTTAGAAAGATTGGCTCACCAAGAATATTTCTATTATCTCGATGGTTACTCTGGATTCTATCAAATTCCTATACATCTAGATGATCAAGAGAAAATGACTTTTACTTGCCCGTGTGGAACATATGCCTTTAGAAGGATGTCGTTCGAACCCTGTAATGCGCCTGCAACTTTCCAACATTGCATGGCAGCTATATTCACTGGTCTAACTGAGACTATCATGGAAGTTTTTATGGATGATTTTTCTGTATATGGAGATTCATATGACTCATGCCTAAATAACCTCTTCCTTGTCCTTAAATGGTGTGAAGAAGCACATCTTGTGTTGAATTGGGAGAAGTGTCACTTTATGGTGAAGGAAGGCATGGTCATAGAGTCAGAAATTGAGGAATCGAAGTAGATAGGGTGAAAATTGAAGTGATTTCCAAACTCACTATCCCGACAAATGTAAGAGAAGTTCGTGTATTCGTAGGTCATGTAGGATTTTACAGATATTTCATAAAGGATTTCTTAAGATAACCAATCCGATGACAAATTTGTTACTAAAGGATGTTGAGTTCCATTTTGACGAAGAATGTGTCAAAATTTTTAATAACCTAAAACATGCCCTTACAGCAACACCCATCATTAGAGCTCCCGATTAGGATCACCCATTTGAAATTATGTGTGATGCCAATGATTATGATGTGGGTGTTGTCTTAGGCCAATGTATAGAAAAGAAACATTATGTGATCTACTACGCAACAAAGACCCTCGATGACACTCAGAGGAATTATGCAACTACCGAGAAAGAACTTCTTGCGGTCGTGTATGCCTTTGACAAGTTCAGATCTTACCTCATTGGCTCAAAAGTCTTTGTCTACACAGATCATGCAGCTATCTGTTACCTCCTAGTGAAGAAAGACACTAAACCTAGGTTAATTAGATGGATTCTCCTATTGCAAGAATTTGATCTAGAGATAAGAAATAAAAAGGGTACAGAGAATGTTGTAGCAGACCACCTAAGTCGCATCCACACTCAAGAAACTGAAAAGACCCTGATCAATGATTCTCTTCCAGATGACCACCTAATGAAAGTTTCAAAAGCTACCCCTTGGTACTCAGACTATGTGAGCTATCTTGCCGTCGTCGTTATCCATCCTGAATGCACCGGAAATGCACTAAAAAAATTCATGCAAGCTGTGAAGCAGTATCACTGGGATGAGTCATACCTCTTCAAGCTCTGTGTTGATGGCCTATAGAGACGATGTATCGCTGAAGAAGAAGCTCATCTTATTTTGGAGAAATGTCACTCAGGCCCAGTTGGAGGTCATATGAGTTCTAAGAAAACTACCTTGAAAGTGTTGCAATGTGGATTCTTTTGGCCAAACATATCCAAAGATTCCTACAACTTTGTTTTATCATGTGACAAGTGTCAGAGAACATGTAACATAACAAAGAGAGATGAGATGCCACTAAAGTTGTGGCAAGAAGTCAAGATATTTGATGTTTGGGGTGTGGACTATATGAGTCTATTCCCATCTTCCCATGGATTTTCTTACATCCTAGTGGCAGTGAATTACGTATCAAAATGGGTTGAAGCTATACCATCCATCACTAGTGACTCCAAACATGTCATCAAAATGTTCAACGATATCATTTTTCCCTAATTCAGAGTCACGTGCATTGTGATATCCGACAGAGGTTCCCATTTTCTGGAAAGAAGCTTTGAAGCATTACTGAGAAAGTATGGTGTAACACACAAGGTAACCTCACCCTTGATGAATGCATATTCATCATGATTTTTAGTCGCCTTTTTGGGACCAATTTGACTCAATACATCCATTTTCATTTACTA
Organism: Alisma plantago-aquatica; assembly: GCA_963693085.1. Classification (NCBI taxonomy): domain Eukaryota; kingdom Viridiplantae; phylum Streptophyta; class Magnoliopsida; order Alismatales; family Alismataceae; genus Alisma; species Alisma plantago-aquatica. The sequence continues at coordinate 613,849,441 of OY856411.1, read as the reverse complement.
AATATCACAATGTACAAAATTGTCTAATTGGTTCAATTACCAGAATTATTAACTATGTTTATGTTGAATTTATGCAGGTCTTACTGAGGTCGAACAATCAGTTGGCATCCACCTCCTTTTAACCCTAATCCACCTTCAATCATCACTACCCCTTGCTTCACTCCATATTTATCTCCATCAACCATCATTCAAATCAAACCCTTTTGAGTGGGACCCACCTTTCTCAACCATTGACCTACCCTCACTCATCCTTGGTCTTGACCATACGGTTTCACCCATACAGTTTCATCTGTACAGTTTTGACCTATCGATCTTAGCCGTTCATCCATTCGGTCAGAGACCGTGAGCTTTTTTTCACCACCATATTGCTAATCAACGGACCCCATCCATTCAATCAAATGATCTACCCTAACGGTCTTGGGCTATCATTTTTCCTCTAAACGGTTTTGCAAGACCGTATAGGAATCTTTTTGCAAGACCGTATGGGCATCTTTTTTTACAAGACCATATGGACATTCCACCTTGAAACCATTTGGCCAACATCCACCCCGAGATCATTTAGACATCTCGGCTTGCAGAAAACCATTTGGAGGTTCCCACCTCCTGCTTCCCTCCTTCCGCTTCCTCCCACCATCATAGAAACCCTAACAACACCTGCAACCTCTTCCACCGCCATCATAAGTTGCATCTGAATGCAACCTGTAACAACCCTAATCATGCCACCACCTCCTCACACCAGCATCGATCGACTGCCTCTGCTCCCTCACCTTCATCTACCTACCTGCAACCCTAGAAGCCACCAGACCTCCTCCATTGTCAATAGCAGATCACTGCAGCACTCGTACTAACTCTTCTCCTACTCCGTCCACCAGCAACGACCCCATCGTTCTCATGCGGCTCTTCTCTGCCCTCCAAACGGTCTTCACGACCGCACGACAGCAAACGGTCTTCAAGACCATGTAGCCGTTGTCCACTAGCAAGGCAGATAGGCTGCAAATGCAAAAAGCATAGACCATTGATGGTGCTCTATCTACAAGACCGTATGGACACCTACTCACTGGACCAAGACCGAAGAGATGCGACGACCGATTAGACGATCAGAGTGTACAGAGTGTTTGGCCAGCCACCATCCAAGACCATTTGGACGTCTCCGAGATGAAGCAAGACTGTGTGGATCCACAGTCCAAAACCATATGGACTCATCAGTGCAAGACTGTATGGTCACTAATATTTCAAGTCTGATCAAAGCAGACCGATAGAGTAGAGTGCACTGCAAGACCGTTTGGATAAGTATCAGTCTCAAGATCATTTGCACGAGACACCAATCTGCAAAACTATTTGGAGGATAGGTTGTGTTGCAAACTATATGGAGGTATAACTCCAAGACCGATTGGACTCATTAGCACCAGACCGTATGGGCATATATACAAGACCGATTGGAGAGAACTAAACACAAAACCAGTTCGGTTGCAGACCGCTTGGAGTACAAGTTCTCAAAACTGTTTGGGCAAGCTGAGAAAATTGCAACAGGGTCCACAATGTCAAGAACCCATCTGAGCCTATAAATAGGACCAGCAGGGTCCTCATTTGGGGCATCAGATCCGGGACGTCGCCAGGCTGCCCAAACATAGGATTCGATCCAGATCTGTCATCCACGCCAATGTCACTTCACCTATTGCTCTTGCTGTGATCAAGGAGACTAAGAAGAGAAGGAAGGAGGAGTGAGAAAGATTTCTCGATCTGTCTTGGCATCCCTCGTTCCTCATCCGGATCTTCTCTGACACGATGTAGAAGATTGTATCATCTTCACCAATCTACGAATACCTTCTGCATCATGCTCATGGTGGAACCTTCCCTCTCTCTTATTCTTCTTATTTCTTACATCATGAGTGAATAGTTCCTTTTCACCGGGGTGTGGGGACTATCCCCGCTGCCCATGCAAGCATGTTCCTTTGTTAAACAATCCATGGCAATGTATATAACTTTTCATTTCATTGATAATCATTGATGTTTGTAGATTGATTACCTACTTGCTTTCATCTTGTTCTTACCTATGTTGTGAGAACTTTTATATGTAGGGTAGAATGTCATTTAATGAGGTAGACTCCCAAACTAGAAATACAATGAGATTCCTTGAGGTCGTAAGTGTATGATCTGTGAGGGGATGAGCCATCTAGCCTACGGTGATGCTTTTATGTGCCTAACACCTGTATAGGGGGCCCACAACCTTAGTTGGATTTTGTATCTTCTTTGTTAATCATCGATGTTTTCTTGTAGATTAATCACCTGCTTGCATGTCGATTAGCATAGTGGACCCCTTGACAAGAACTTCTGATAGGATTCCTTGAAGTCATAAGTGTATGATCTATGAGGGGACGAGCCATCTAGCCCACGGTGATGCTTCTGTGTGCCTAACGCATGTAGGGCCTACAGCTTCATTTGGATTTCTATATGTTCGGTGTTGTAGGTGAGTGATCCTGATGGTGACGAGACATATGATACCTAAGGTGATTCTTACACCAACCTAATGCAAATATGGGGGGTTTTGCAGCAGCTCCATTTGGATAGTTATGTCTTGCCTGGATGTTTGATGCTTGGATGTGTTTGCATGTGTAGAGGTGGTGAACCCCGAAACCATCCCAGCGATTCCATACCATTAATCAAGATCCAACTTTAATTCTGCTATTTCCTTTCTTGCAATTAGTTTAATTAACCTCAAATCAACCAATCGGTCTAAATATTAGTCTTAGTTGAGCTAGATTTGACTAACAATGATTCTTAAAAACATTGTCTCTTGGGATTCGATCCTCAATTATATTGCGATAAGACCCATCTGCTTGCGGGTGGTATTATTGCACAAGGTTTTGGTAAAAGATCGAGGATTTCAACCATGAGTGATTTTTTTAGTGTGATAATAATCCACGTCAAATTCTGGCATCATTCTTGGGGACAACAGAATCAGTTAGTCAAATCTAGTTCTTTTAAGGCTAATCTAGGATTTTCTTTTTCTTTTGATACAATCGATCATCTACTTGAATTCCACTCTACTCCATCAATCTTACATCAGATATTTTCATTTTAGGTACCCCTGAGACTGGTGTATGCACCGTTTGAACATTTCCGAACTCACCGCCACCTTTGATCTGGAGATAGATAGAACCTTTCATCATTAAAATAGAGAGAACCAAGCAAGAATGGATCAAGAAGAGGAAATAGCCCGAAGGGTCACTCAAGCCATCAATGCACAGAGAGAAAGGCTCATGCAAGAAGCCAGAGCCACAGTTCAAGAAGAAATTCTAGCAGCACAAGCAGCAGCGCAAGCAGTATAACTGCAAAAGGAACTTAGGGAGTTCTCAATCCCTAAAGTTGCTGATGTATATCACCTAGTTCAACCTCCTCCCATCCATGCTCCCAACTTTGAGATATGAGCGCATTGGATTACCTTGCTTCAAAACAGCCCATTCTATGGTAAACAAGGAGAAGATAGCCAGGAACATCTTGTAAGGTTTATCGATCTATGTACCATGACAAAGCAAAATGGAGTGTCCGATGATGCTATTCGACTCTGTCTCTTCAAGTATTCTCTTGCTGATGAGCTATAAGTTGGTACAATTCCTTGCAATGTGAACCCATAACTACTTGGGAATAACTTCAAAGCGTCTTCCTAGAAAAATTTTACCTTCCTTCTCTCACCTATGAAATTAGGGGACAAATAACGATGTTCACCCAAGCCCATGGAGAAACCCTGGTTGAAGCATGGGAAAGATATAAAGAGCTTTTATGAAAGTGTCCACACCATGGCATTCCTAAGAATCATCTTATCGAGATCTTCTATAGAGGTGTAGATGATGATATCAAGAGGTTTTTAGACTCCTCATCTGGAGGAAACTTCATGCAACAAAGTTATGACAGCGCATGGAGAGTCGTCACCCTTGGAGATGAAAATCAAGCTAAATGGGGTAGTTCTGTAGGCAAAGGAGTGTTAAAGGTGGCTATGTCTGAAGTTATTCATGAATACAAGCCTATCGTTGAGGCCCTCAAACTCTTAGTTTCCAAGAAAGACCATATCGAATCATCCCTTGCTGCATTTGGAAGAGGACGTTCACCTCCTCAACAACAAGAACATATCAAGTCAGCTTCATTGTTCTATGAAGCATGTAAAGGTACTGATCATTCCACTTTAGCATGCAATGTTCTATATGATGTGGTTTTAAGCAATGCTTATGGACAAGGAGATAATGATCAAATGGAAAATCTCAATGTTGTCAACACCATCCCTGGTCAAGGATATTACAATCCGAATCAGAATAGGAACCATCCTGGTTTTCAATACGGAAATCCTTCAGGAGCGGAAAACTCACGTCAACTTGCTTCAAACAATCAACAATGAGGCCCACTAGGATTCCAGTATAACTAGCAACAAAATTTCAGGAATCAAGGAAACTTTAAGGGCAACTTTCAGAATAGGAATTACAATAATTATCAAAAAAATTCTCAGTTCCAAAATCCCAAACAAGTCCCCTACCAACAACAACAAGGGCAAAAAGCCATCCCCATCTCTCCTAATGACAAGTTGCAAGCAATTGAGAAGATGTTGCAGTCGCAGTAGACAATGATAGCTAACCAGTAAGCCCATCAGAAGGCTATTGAATCTCAACTAGCTCAACTTGCAGCTAGCATGAAGCCACCTACTGGAGCCTTTGTTGGCCAACCCGAGAACAACCCTAAACATCCCGAACAATTGAAGGTTGTCACCACCAGGTCTAGAAAAGACTATGCTAATCCTCCTGTCAAGACACCTATGGTTATTACAGACAAGGATGAACCAATGACTGTTCAAGACTCTAAAACACCTGAGTCTCAACCAAAAGAACCAGTGACTACTGATAAGACAGATGAGGAAAGTTCTGAAAACCTGCTATAGAAGAACAAGCAACACCAGAACTTGATATCCCTGTATACAAGCCTCATATACCTTTTGTAGCTCATCTGAGGTAGAGAAAGCTTGATACCCTTTTCAACAAGGTCAAAGAAGCTATGAAAAAGCTTCATGTTGATATTCCCTTTCTAGATGCTCTGGCTGAGATACCAGACTGGATGAAGTACTTAAAATCACTTCTAATAAGGAAATATACAACTGAGGAATATAAGATAGTAAATTTAGCGACAACCACTTCAGACATCATCTAGAGTAAGATGCCAAAGAAACAAAAAGATCCAGGATCTTTTGGAATCACTTGCCATAGCGGTGATTCTTCATGTAAGAAGGGATTGGCAGATCTTGGTGCTAGAATCTCCAGCATGCCACTTCGCCTCTACAAAAGGCTAGGGTTTGCTGAACTGCTCCCAACCAGCATGACAATACAACTTGCAGATAACACTGTGACTCCACCCTTGGGAATCATTGAGGATGTCCCTGTCAAGGTTGGCAAAGATTCCTATGTCCCTTGTGACTTTGTCATCATGGACAAAAATGAAGACACTAGATACCCCCTCATTTTTGGACGTCCATTCCTCACCACTGCAAGAGCCCTGATTGATGTTGAAGCAGGAACCCTGCTGCTCAGATTAGGTAAAGAAACTCTCGAATTCAAAGTTTTTGAAAGTATGTGAATACCAAGTATGCAAGAAGAAGTCTACTTGATTGAGTGCATAGAGCAGATGACACAACTTATGCAAGAGGATTATGAACAAGACAATCCTTTAGAAGTGGCTCTAACAACCCCATCTGTTGATGATTCCATTGATGAAAAAATAAAAGTGTGTGATCTCCAACTCAAAACTGCCAAGGAAGACCCTGAAGATAAATTTGAGGTACTCAAAGCTGTGGATATTACTGAAGACTCATGTGAGAAACCACAAGCTCCTGAAATGAATCCCTTACCTGAAAGTTTGAAATATGTGTTTTTAGATGAACCAAAGGTCTACCCAGTCATTATAAATTCAGATCTAACAACAGAACAAGAATATAAATTCTTGACGGAATTAAAAGTAAGAAAGAAAGCAATAGGGTATAAGATGAGTGATCTCACTGGGGTCACTCAAGCATTGTGCATTCACAAAATCTCTGTGATGGAAGATCACAAGCCAACTATTGAACACCAAAGGAAACTTAATCCAAATATGAAAGAAGTTGTCCGCCTTGAAGTTATAAAGTTGCTCAAGATAGGTATTATTTATTTGATCTTCGATTCACCATGGGTAAGCCCCGTGCATATAGTTCCGAAAAAGGGTGGAACTACTATAATATGAAATGAAAACAATGAACTCATCCCCACTCGAACAGTCATTGGGTGGAGGATGTGTATTGATTATAGGAAGTTGAACAATGCGACATGAAAGGATCATTTTCCGATGCCTTTTCTTGATCAAGTCTTAGAAAGATTGGCTCACCAAGAATATTTATGTTATCTCGATGGTTACTTTGGATTCTATCAAATTCCTATACATCCAAATGACCAAGAGAAAACAACTTTTACTTGCCCGTGTGGAACATATGCCTTTAGAAGGATGTCATTCGGACTCTACAATGCACCTGCAACTTTCCAACGTTGCATGGTAGCTATATTCGCTGGTCTCACTGAAACTTTCATGGAAATTTTTATGGGTGATTTTTCTATATATGGAGATTCTTATGACTCGTTCCTAAAGCATCTCTCCCTTGTTCTCAAATAGTGTGAAGAAGCACATCTTGTGTTGAACTGGGAGAAGTGACACTTTATGGTAAAGGAAGGCATTGTCCTTAGTCATAGAGTCAGCAATCGAGGAATCAAAGTGGACAGAGAAAAAATCGAAGTGATTTCCAAACTCGCTATTCCAACGAATGTAAGAGAAGTTCACGCGTTCCTAGGTCATGTAGGTTTTTGCAGACGGTTTATTAAGGATTTCTTTAAAATAACCAAACCTATGACGAATCTATTCCTAAAGGATGTTGAGTTCCACTTTGACGAAGAATGTGTTAAAAGTTTCGACAACCTAAAGCATGATCTTACAACAACACCCATCATCAGAGCTCCCGATTGGGATCACCCATTTGAAATTATGTGTGATGCCAGTTATTATGATGTGGGTGCTATTTTAGGACAATATATACAAAAGAAACATTATATGATCTACTATGCATCAAAAACCCTTGATGTGGCTCATAGGAATTATGAAACTACCGAGAAAGAACTCCTGGTAGTCATGTATGCCTTTGACAAGTTCAGATCCTATCTTATTGGTTCAAAAGTCACTGTTTACATTGATCATGCCGCTATATGTTACCTTATGGCAAAGAAAGATGCAAAACCCAGGCTAATTAAATGGATTCTCCTCTTACAAGAATTTGATCTAGAGATAAGAGATAAAAAGGGTACAGAGAATGTTGTAGCAGACCACCTCAGTCACATCCACACTCTAAATACCAAGAAGATCTCAATTAATGATTCACTTCCAGGTGACCAACTAATGAAGGTCTCAGAAGCTACACCGTGGTACTCAGATTATGTGAACTACCCTTTGCTGGGGTTATCCATCCTGAATGCACCAGAAATGCACTGAAGAAATTTATGCATGATGTGAAACAGTATCACTGGGATGAGCCATACCTCTTCAAGCTCTGTGTTGATGGTCTTTACATACATTGTATCACTGAAGAAGAAGCCAAACTCATTTTAGAACAATGCCACTCAGGCTCGGTTGGAGGCCATATGAGTTCTAAGAAAACTGCTATAAAAGTTTTGCAATGTGGCTTCTTTTGGCCAACCATATCCAAAGACTCCTATAACTTTGTTTTATCATGTGACAAATGTCAAAGAACAGGTAACATAACAAAGAGAGATGAGATGCCACTGAAGTTGTGGCAAGAAGTCGAGATATTTGATGTTTGGGGGGTGGACTACATGGGTCCTTTCCCATCTTCTCATGGATTTTCCTAAATCCTTGTGGCAGTAGATTATGTCTCAAAATGGGTTGAAACCATATTGACTGTCACTAGTGATTCCAAACCCATCATCAAGATGTTCAAAGACATTACTTTCCCCCATTTCGGAGTCCCACAAACTGTGATATCTGACGGAGGTTCTCATTTTATTGAAAGAAGCTTTGAAGCCTTGTTGAGAAAATATGGTGTAACTCACAAGGTAGCCTCACCCTACCACCCACAAACAAGTGGATAGGTAGATTTCTCTAATCATCAACTCAAGGCTATTTTGTAAAATATAGTAGGACACAACCAAAAAGATTGGTCAGTAAAAATAAATGGTGCATTGTGGGCCTACTGAATAGCTTTTAAAACTCCCCTCAGAACTACACCATTTCAATTGATCTATGGAAAGTCTTGCCACCTGCCTATAGAACTCGAACACAAAGCATGGTGGGCAATCAAATAGCTAAATTTTGACATGAAGAGAGTAGGCCAGGCTAGGATTCTACAACTTCGGGAGCTGGATGAACTTTGGATGACAGCTTATGAGAATGCACAAATCTATAAAGAGCACACAAAATTTTGGCACGATAGTCACCTGAAAAGAAAGGACATCCAAGTAGGAGACCAAGTTCTATTTTTCAACTCAAGACTGAAGTTATTCCCAAGAAAACTCCATTCTCACTGGTCTGGACCTTACATTGTCAAGAGCATCTACCCACATGGTTCTTTCTCTTTATGGAGCAAAAAGTCAAGCAAATTTGTGGCAAATGGTCAACGATTGAAGAGATATTTCACCTCTACTGACACAGGCTCAGAAGCAATGTTGAATCTCACCAATCCAACATATCCACCATAAAATTTGAAGAAATCAAGTCGAGCCATTGACGTAAAACAAAGGTGCTTGTCGGGAGGCAACCCGATCAATAAATTTGTATTTAGTTTTAATTTTGAATTAAGAATTTTTTTCTTTTTTTAGATAATTTTGCACCAAATAAAATTGCATCATGAGATTCCATCTTGAGTTCTGAATGGTCTTTATGTTTGAGATTTTTAGATGGAGGACACATGCTGATTGGAACGCAACCACATCTGGTGTTCCAAACGAAATGAACTTTCCCCTCCATATTGGATTTAGAGTTTGCTTCGGAAGAGAAAATTTATAAGTTCGGGGTGGAGGGTGGGTGGTACGTACTTTACTTTCCATCTTCACCCATCTAATTCAGATTTAAGACTTCATCATTGCATTTTCGACCAAAATTTTTAAAGTTTTTCAAAGAAATTTGAATAGATACTGGATGAAGTTTTGACACTTTTTCATTTCAATCTCTATGCATTTTGGATCATTATACCTTCCTTATTCAAAGCAGATCCTCAAAAGGACCTTCTTCTGAAAACTAGCCTTTTGATTGAAATCATCTTGTGAAGCTTATGAATCCTAACATCACAATCTTCATGAAAAAATGGCAAGTCTCTCTCGAACTGATAGGTATCAAACACGTCGTGCTTCCTAACTAACTAGTGGAACAAAAACATGGAATCCCCATCGGATCCTCATCAAGTCATTATTTGTGCAGAGTATGATAAAGAGAACATCCCGATGCACGGAATTGTAAATCAAGTTGCATTCTGATCTGAACTCTCTTCTACACTTCTTCTATCATCTTCGTACCCCTCCATCCATCAAAAAGAAACAAAAATAGCCAAAATAGTTCCAAACCCTAAGTTCGGGGTGGCATGCCACTTCCCTCTATATCCGCTTCTTTCATACCCCTCACAAATTAATAGGGGTGTACCACCAAGAAAAGGTGCCAAAGCGCACACAAAATAGGCAATCTCGAGTCGAATAGAGGAGAGATTCACACCAAAAAATGCAATAAACGAAATTGCAAATAATATAATGAAAATCTCAAGTCGAATAGAGGAAAGATTTATTTCTTCCTTCCATACCACCCTTCACTCCCTTTTCTACCTAATGGCACAATAAATTCCCCCACAACCCTAAAATACACCAGTGTCAGATCTGATGCACACTTGTTGTTCTGCGGGTATCTCTAGACTTACGGAACTCCCTGACATGCTTTTTGATTGGAAAAAGTGAGGAGGAAGTGAAGTTGGAAAGCAAACTCAAGAATGAAGATAGGGTAAGATGTGTTCAATGGTCACAGGAAGTTGAGATGCTTAGTCATACTAAACAGAAAGGAAATAATCGTGTTGTAAAGAGGAGGCAATCACATGACCAGAAAGTATTTTGGAAAATGTTTCAGATTTTGTGTTACTCGAGGACGAGCAACATTTAAGTTCAGGGTGTTTTGATGAATTCATATTCATCATGATTTTCAGTCACCTTTTTGGGACCAATTTGACTCAATACATCCATTTTCACTTACTAAATATCACAATATACAAAATTGCCTAATTGGTTCAATTACCAGAATTATTAACTGAGTTTATGTTGAATTTATGTAGGTCTTGATGAGGTCGAACAGTCAGCTGGCATCCACCTCCTTTTAACCCTAATCCACCTTCAATAATCACTACCCCTTGCTTCACTCCATCTTTATCCCCATCAACCATCATTCAAATCAAACGCTTTTGAGTGGGACCCACCTTTCTCAACCCTTGACCTACCCTCACTCATCCATGGTCATGACCATACGGTTTCACCCATACGGTTTCATCCATACAATTTTGATCTATCAGTCTTAGTCATTCATCCATTCGGTCTCAGACCGCGAGCTTTTCTTCACCACCATATTGCTGATCAATGGTCCCCATCCATTCAATTAAATGATCTGCCCTAACAATCTTGGGCTATCGTTTTTTTCTCTAAATGATTTTTCAAGACCGTATAGGCATATTTTTGCAAGACTGTATGGGCATCTTTTTGCAAGATCGTATGGGCATTCCACCTCAAAACCATTTGGCCAAAATCCACCCCAAGACTGTATAGGCATCCCGGCTTGCAACAAACCATTTGGAGGATCCCACCTCCTACTTCCCTCCTTCTGCTTCCTCCCACCATCATAGAAAACCTAACATCACCTACAACCTCTTCGAACGCCATCGTAAGCTGCATCCGAACTTGACCTGCGACAACCCTGATCATGCCAATACCTCCTCACACCAGCAGCGATCGACTGCCTCTACTCCCTCACCTTCATCTACCTACCTACAACCCTAGAAGCCATCAGACCTCCTCCATTGTCAATAGAAGATTGCCATAGCACTCGCACTAACTCTTCTCCTGCTTTGTCCACTAGCAACGACCCCATCGTTCTCGCGCGGTTCTCCTCTGCCCTCCAAACGGTCTTCGCGACCGCACGGCAACAAACAATCTTCAAGATTGTGTAGTCGTTATCTACTAACAAGGCAGATAGGCTGCGAACGCAAAAAGCATAGACAGTTTTACAGCGCTCTCTCTGCTAGACCGTATGGACACCTACTCACTGGACCAAAACTGATTAGATGTGACAACGGATTAGATGATCAGAGAGCGCAGATCATTTGGCCAGCCACCGTCCAAGACTGTTTGGACGTCTCCGAGACTGATGGAAGCAAACCGATTGCTACCCATGAAGCAAGACTGTGAGGATCCACAGTCCAAAACATGTATGGACTCATCAGTGCAAGACCGTATGGTTACTAATATCTCAAGTCCGATCAAAGTAGACCAATAGAGCAGAGTACACCGCAAGACCGTTTGGATAAGTATCGGTCTCAAGACCGTTTGTGTGAGACACCAATCTACAAAACCATTTGGAGGATAGGTTGGGTTGCAAACTATATGGAGGTATAACTCCAAGACTAATTGGACTCATCAGCACCAGACTGTATGGGCATATATACAAGACCGATTGGAGAGAACTAAACACAAAACTAGTTGGGATGCAGACCACTTGGAGTACAAGTCCTCAAAACCATTTGGGCAAGCTAAGAAAATTGCAACAGGGTCCAAAACGTCAAGACCCCATCTGAGCCTATAAATAGGACCAGCAGGGTCCTCATTTGGGGCATCGGATCTGGGACACTGCTAGGCTACCCGAACACAGGATTCGATCCAGATCTATCATCCACGGAAATGTAACTTCACCCACTGCTCCTGCTGCGATCAAGGAGACCGAGAAGAGAAGGAAGGAGGAGTGAGAAAGACTACCTGGTCTATCTTGGCATCCCTCATTCCTCATCCAAATCTACTCCGACACGACGTACAAAACCACATCATCTTCACCGATCTGTGACTACCTTCTGCATCATGCTCATGGAGGAACCTTCCCTCTCTCTTATTCTTCTTGTTTCTCGCATCATGAGCGAGTATTTCCTTTTTGCCGGGGTGCGGGGACAAGCCCTGCTACCCATGCAAGCATTTTCCTTTGTTAAACATGTTGGGTTTTAGGCGAGGCAGAGAAGCAGCAGAAACAAAAAAATTCTCCCAAAACCCAGAACAAAATGAATCGCGTCAATGTATATATAATAGGAAACATGGTTTGTGGATGCATACCTTGTCCCGAGGCTTGCTCGATGACAGTACCTCGCGCCTTGCGCAGTCTTCACCTCCGGTCTTGGACGGTGTCTGTGCAGCTCCTGGTCGCACCGGTACTGAAGACTCATGGTCTCACCGGGACTATCGAGATTGACAGTTGTCCTCCGAGCGACAGAGGTCTCCCGCCTCTGCAGTCATCCACACAGACTGCCTGGAACTCTGATCTCCTTGTCACACAAGGAATCGGAAGGAGTTGCAGCCTCCTATCGGCATACTAGTCGCCAACACACTCTCCTGCCACCAGTCACTTTCTGTAGTTGTCCTTCCCTTGTTGTGTCTCCCTTATCGGGTAGCACTTGCTCGATCTCTCTCGGTTACCAAAACCAGAGAGAATGACAACTTTGCAGAGAAACTGGTTTGCACTGAGTTGTACTTTGAGAAGCCCCCAATACCCCTATATATAGGAGGGTCATGAGACAGGGTTCTCTATCCTGGGCAATGTGGGACTAAAGCAGGAGTAGAAGGGTTTGAGATTTTCCACAAAACAACCAACTCGCAACCTGAACCGATCGTTTCACAACTGAAATGGTCGGTTGGGGATCTGAGCCAGTCGGTTAACAACTCAACCAATCGGTTGGGACCCATGAATAGTCGATTCACTTCTGAACTGGTCGGTTCATGGTCCTGGTCAGTTCCCGATTAACTTTCCAACTTTGTTTTTCTAATTGGTATCAAATATCAATCCTTGTTCCAATCAAATTGGGCAAGTGAAACGAAAGGAAAATTCTCACCAATCTTACTTTCCCAATTTGCCCGGTTGCAACAGTTGAACCGATCGTTTCAACACTTGAAGCAATCATTCACCCTGTCCTTGAGCCGATCGGTTCATCACATGAGCCGATCGGTTCACCAAGCTGAGTCGATTGGTTCATCACATGAGCTGATCAGTTGGGAGTACAGATTGTGCAAAATCAGTCAATTGTGGTTTCAATCAATCTGATACTCTAATCAATCAGTCCAACACCTTTAACACTGTGATACTGAGCTATCAATTGATTGAGTGTTTAATTGAACTACTAAACTCCTTTATTAATCAATCTAAACATGTTTGTGGACAAACTCCTATTCCAGGTTAAATCCTATGTGTGTGACCCTGCAGGTCCATTTCACGTTGGCAGTAAAAGTCCATAACACTTATGACTTCACAAGCAAAGAGAGGTGCCTAGTCACACATCAGTGCTACCCAAGTGAAGTAGAAAGTTGGAGAACAACTTTCAATCCTACAATCCGTGAATGGTGTTACAGTGAGTGTATAATTCCTTTGTCACTAATATCCTAAATGAACTCGAGACATGGAACAGTCATCCTGTCAACATTCATTCATTTCCTTGATCTCAGAGCATACTGGGTGAGATGTGTGTGACATCAATATCACATATTGATTCACACATGCATGCACATGCCTTTCTCAATCCTACTCATCAAGTGGCCAAGGATATCAAACTCCCTTAGGAGGGACAAATCCCATATCTATCACTCACCCCTCAAAAGCCCCATGTGTCAAAGCCACCCAATCATCACCTTTATAACAACCCATGTTTCAAGACTGTGTTTGATGATGTCAAAGTGTACCCAATGACATGTGTTGAGTGTAGTGATTTCAGGTCTAAGAATCACACTCACCACCATCACTGTGAGAGCTGACTGTGACTACCAAGTCATGGTTCCATGTGTCACTCTCACGGTGGATCTGTCTGGTACCTTGTTCTCTAACAAGTACCTATGTGCTTGCTTCGATATCACTATATCATGACTAATGAGATTCTGTCATCAACCAACACACAAGCTAGTCTTCAGTGTTATTGATGTCTATGGTTATTTCCACAATAACAACCGACTAGGGACTAAACAAGAATGTATACTCTTAACATCTGTATGATCTCATCGTTTAGGTCCTTAACCTAAAAGCATACGTCATTGAGTAAAATCATTCTTTAGACATTTATCAGGTTACACTATCATCTGAGAAACAGTTTAAACATATAGATCGGAAATTGCCTTTATTATTATTCAAATCATTTACAAAGTATCCCATTAGAATCATCATATGAATTTCTCTATGGGCATACATACCAACAGACTGCCACTTGCACTGCGAGCCAGTCACTAAGGAAAGATGCACCAAGCTTGAACTGGAGGATTTTATTATATTAACTGCCTTATTTGATAGTGTTCATCAATCTTGGGGTGGATATCTCTTATTGATGATCATTGTCGCCTAGAGGGTAATTACCATTATGTGGTTAGTGAGGGCCGGTATGTGAATGTCTGGTGGGGGTCATATGGCAAGGTCTGTTGTGATAATATGTTCTTTAGTTGACCCTCGCAATTTTATTCTATAGTTTTGCTGCTTGAGGATGAGCAATGTTTAAGCTTAGGGGAGTTTGATGCGATGATTTTGAGTAGCATTTATAGACTTGTTTTACATGCGTTTTATGTGTTTATTGGTCACTTTTGTGGTTATTATCGCATGATTCATTCGTTGTAGTCTATAATCTCATTTTGTATCAAATCTCTCATATTTTATCTTTTTTATTATTAATGATCATAATAATGGGTTTTAGCATAGCTGATTCTGCTTTGTCTTATAATTTCAGGAAAAACAAATATACACAGTTGTCGATACCATCGACATCCGTCTATAGTATCGACACAGTCACAGGGAGATAGCCGCAATGAGCCAAGAAGAGTCGATACCGTCGACTGGGAGGTCGATGGTAGCGAGATACCTACAGTGAGCCAGCAATCAACTGGTCGATACTATCGACATAAAAGTCGATACTATCGACATTGCACAGTTGCAGCATCAGAATGGTGACAAAATCGACGCTTAAAGGTATCAATACCATCGACCCGAGTCGATAGTATCGAGTCTGCATCAGGTGAAACATTAGAGAAGAGAAGAGAACTTGCCAATACCATGACGGGTCGATACCATCGACCCACGTCGATGGTATCGACGCTGTCAGGATATGTTTCATTCCAGATCAATCCTAATCCAATGGTGGTGATCTTTTGGTGACCAAAAGTGATCCATATACCTAATTTTAGCAGCCTTAAGCAGAGGAATAGGTCATTAGTCGCAGCATAGATCCCGAGGGGAGGGAGAGAGAAGAACGGAGCCCAGAATCACACCCCGATCGTTCTGAGAGCTGCAGAAGATGTTTTCCACCTCCAGAAGGCTGTAGATCGTGCACTCTATGTCAAGGAATGCCCGGATCTCCTCCGTTCAGGTGTTTACATCACTTTTATTGACGTTTCTCCATGTTTTCCCTTTCTCTCATCATGTCTTTCTTTGAGATGAACATGCGGGGCTAATCCCCTTTGTCTTTAGGACCGGGAGTAGCCCGGGTAATCGCTGTATGACATTTTTATCATAGTAATTCATATTTTGTCTCTTAAATCCGTGGTATGATTTCTTTTTCTCCATTATATCATTATGATTGATCACCTTAATGATAATCTAATGCCTTTAATTTCTTTGAAAGAAGAACTAACGATTGAAAAGAGATGAAATTCACATTAATTAATAAATGCCTTGAACAAGGTGATGTATGATTAATGGTGGAAACCCAGAGTTTGGTCTTCATGCACCTAGTTTAGGGTATAGGTTACTACGACCGTGGAACTGACCTAGATTTAGGTAGTGAATTGTATCACGACAATGAACAATTCTGACTACAAGCCACTACCCGGAATGATAGACAAATTTGATTAACTATATAGAAATAAATACAACGAGAACCTGCGGTGAAACCGCAATCCTAAAGATTCCCATCTAAATTGATTAAACTCAACATTTAATCGATTGCTTTGTTTTCTTCTATTTTTCTTTTATTTTTCAATCAACTCTCAAAACCTTTTAATTGGTCTAGCTGATCGCGAGTAGTTAGTAAGTAGTTTATCGATAGTTCAGTGTCCTTGTGTTCGACTCGGGCCTCACAAAGGCCTATATTACTCTAATGCATGCACTTGCATTATACACATGGTAAAATCATGTCAAGGATCTTTTATATTAATAATCAAGATTAATCACAATTTTTAAGCAGAACTGAGCAATATCATCTTCTCAAGCAATGCAACTATCTATGATAGAGAAATAAATCATCTATTCACTTTATAAGGAATACAAAGAACACACATAGCATATATCCATTTAAGATGTATAAAAGTAGTGTAACATCAACCAATGTTTTCGTATTCAATCCTTAATCAGATATGCTACATGACTGATTACATATTTACAATCAGACTTAGGCCCTACGGACATGAGGTATACCGCTCATGCTCCAACCGACCACGGCTACGTAAAGCATCGGTACCATACAAGGTAAAAAGATGAGTCATCTTCCAAGACCCCACCTGTCTCGATTAGTACGAGACCACTGGAAGTGACATCGCATGTCAAATTGCAATTATCTTGCCAGGGTATAGTGGCATCTTCACTATAGAGTTACAGCCACAGCATGCACTCTCTTCAGGGAGATCACATATTACCATATTGTCCAAGAGGTGTTTGCTTATCACCATATCATCCAAGAGGTGTGTGCTTAACACCATATCATCCAAGAGGTGTGTCCTTATCACCATATCATTCTAGAGGTGTGTGCTTATCACCATATCATCCAAGAGGTGTGTTCTTACCACCATATCATCCAAAAGGTGTGTGCTTACCACCATATCGTCCAAGAGGTGTGTGCTTACCACCATATTGTCCAAGAGGTGTGTTCTTACCACCATATCATTCAAGAGGTGTGTGCTTACCTCCATATTGTCCAAGAGGTGTGTGCTTACCACCATAACGTCCAAGAGGTGTGTTTGTATCACCATATCATCCAAGATATGTGTGTGTGTCACTTATATTGGGTTACTCAAGTGTAGGTTTTTACATATCGGGTTAGACCCTTATGCTCATACTTTTTTAAGCCTTCAAAGTATCAACCTACCATGTGTTGAGTGATATACTAGACAACCAGTTAGTCCTTTTTCAACCAACCCAAATGTACAAAATGATAAGGGTGTGGGGTTATAAGGTATATCAAATTTCATATAACCATATTGGCTTTCATTACCATATATATTGGGTTAGAGGTTCTTCTACCTGATATTGGTTTGTGCCATGATGATGTCATCACCATCAAGCTCTAGACTTTTGTCCCTCACTGTTCTAATTCATGAACAACAGTCCTATGAAACTATTATAACTCATAAATTCATCAATTATTCAAGAAAAATCGAAATTGAAAGTAGATCAACAAGTATAGTAAGATTAAAGGTGAATAATAACATGATTGGGTTCAAGTTATATAACTTGCCTCAAGAACAACTTCAAAGCTCCAAGCTCCAAAGATTCACATTCCCAAGGTAGAAGATGAACTTATCAAAAATCCAAGACGTGTTCACAACTCCTGTATATGCAAAGAATCACCATAGATAAGAACTTGGTGAAGAAGAAAAGAAAGGAAGAATCACAACCTGAGAATCATGCTTCAACCAAGGTTGAAGATGACGATGGCTTCACCTTAAGCTTAAGGCTCGAGCTCCTCCTTGCTCCTCAACTATTATGCATGATATCTAAGAGAGAGAGAGTTGTAGGATTTGAAAAGTTTCACTAATAGGTGAAAGGAGTGGTATACATAATTGAGGCTCATTAGAGAGAGTGTATTAGAGGTGTCATCACCTTATACTACTAGGTGACACATGTCCATGCATGAGTTGACATGTGTCTATGCATGCACACATATTTATGTTGACATTCAAAACTCGTGGGGATAAACTAGGGATAATATTTTGGCCATTTGTTATCTTGTTGAACAAGATATTTAAACCCAACATCACTTTATTCACAAACTGATACAACTTTTCCAAGGAAAGTTGTAAACTGATATCCATCACCTTCTTGAGGTGCTTCACTCATCATGGCCTTTTCCAAGAGTTTAAAAAATGATATGGGACCTCCTCTGTGGCTTCTTGGAAAATAGTCACTCCCATATAAGCTCTACAACGCAACACAACTCATTTTTGGTTTCAACTATACAACCTTTTCTTGTCGTTTCATCACCAAAAATACCATCACTCAAATATGATTCAAACATGGTGCCTCTTTCTTTATCTCTCCTCTAGATGATTCTAAGAGAGAGTAGGGACACTCTAGATGTGGTAATTTTCATATCAACCCTACATTTTGGGTAAATTGAATTTACACCCAAACTATCATATTATACACAAACAATTTGCAAATAAGCTCAAACTTGAAAATTAAACTCTCCTTGATTCTTGATTACTTTTCAAAAGTTTAAAACAAGTTTATAAATAACTTACTTAAGAAAAACTTCTAGGGTTATGGCATAACCAAGGTTAGGGATATTATAAGACACCTCCTTCCAATCTGTTCTAGTTGAACGACATGAGTTCTAGTTGGTTTGTGTGGACTACTCTAGAGGAAGGAGTCCTTTGGCTGCTGTTGGGAGAGAAAAGTAAACCTAAAGTCTATGGCGAACCATCAGAGTCGTTGTAGAAGCTGTCATGTTGGTTGTTCATGGTGAAGAACAGGAGATCCACAACAACCACCCAAGAGCAACTAGATGATAGTTGCAACTGCAACGAGTTGTAGTCGCTAGACTTGCTCCAGGACCGGATATAACTCATTAAACCATCCTTCCTATTTCATAGTAGTTGATGCAATCTTGCAGTTATGGGAATACAGATAGAAAATTCTTTTTTGTTTCCACTGCTATACTATGTGATTGTATTCCCCAACAGATGTATTAGACCCACACAATTTACTAATGTTTAGGATAATCAATATTTTTGGTTTTGTCATTTATTTATTACATAGGATGTGAATATTTAAACCATCTCATATGTTTATCCCATCAAAGGCCACATAATCCCAAACTAATATATGTATATATATATATATATATATATTTATATATATATATGTATGTATGTATATATATATATATACACACATATATATATATATATTTCTGTGTATGTGTGTGTGTAATTTACATGCGTCACCCTAAAAGTGATTTTGATGG
Source organism: Alisma plantago-aquatica (assembly GCA_963693085.1). NCBI lineage: Eukaryota > Viridiplantae > Streptophyta > Magnoliopsida > Alismatales > Alismataceae > Alisma > Alisma plantago-aquatica. Next base: position 613,829,946 of record OY856411.1, on the reverse strand, counting down.
TGGATATGTATCATGGTTATGGCCAATACCCAATATCTGTGTGTGGTTGTATGGTATGGTTTTATTCATGTTTATCTCGATCTATGTACCGAGCCTCTGCCTCCTTCTTCCCAATGTAAAGTTAATTCTTTCCTCCCTCAAATGTAACTTGAGGTTTATTTATAATCAATGCAATAAAGTAGCAATAGGATAGTTTCATGCTCTTGCAACAGCAAAGTAGATGATCGTCACCAAAGGAGACGACTAGTTTGTGAGATGAACCGACCGTATGGAGGACCATGGAGCGTAGAACGATGGAACCAGATGACCGCCTGGTGGTCCCAACTGACTGTCTAGAAAGAGACTAGACATCGGTTGGACAGAAGGCTAGACGACCATCCTAGAAGGCCCAACCAACTGTTTGGAAGGAGTCCAAACATCAGTTGGATAGGAAGACCAACTGACCGGCCTAAAGGTGAGACAACCAATTCAAGGGTTGAATCGATCTACCTAGATTGGCAAGCATAGATCTAGACCAACAATAGGTTCCTACATGTGATGTGATGATTTACCTAGGTGGTAGTAATTCCTTGAGGCTCCAAGGAATTACAGTAGACATGGCAATAACGATCGCTTTTTGTTTATAGTGCATGTTTCAGTTGTAGTATATAGCATATATATGATACATACTATATATATGGTCATTGGATACAATATATATATATATATATATATCAATCTAGCATATTAAGTCTAAGATGTTTTCCATTAGAAACCCACGTGAAACTCTTGTTCAACTAAGCATAGGTTACGCCTTTACATGGTGCTCCATCTACCTTGTGGAATTGTGTTGGTAGTAATGTAGGTTCCACCTTTGTAGGGTGCATTCTTATCGTGTTGGTTATTGGGTCAGGCTTAAGTGGTGATTCTTAGAGAATATAAGCCCAAAAGCATGCAAATGACTATGTCAAGGAGTTGCTCATATCATCTATCAAGAATTGCATATGATTCAATTGGCAATAGTTGCCTACCTTGGTAATTAACTGTGTTTTGCGGTGTCGGTTGGGCCATAGTTAAATAAATGTGGATCTTTGTCATCAGAAAATTAAGTTGCTATAATTTTCCAAATTGATACTTCTGGGTTATCAATGTGAAAAAATAATGAGAATGGTAATTAATTAAAGACCTAATTATTACTGCCCAAATTTTAATCAAATCAAATCAAAATTGGGTTTTTGACAAAATTGTTAACTCTTTTATAGAATCAAATGGCAACAAACAACAACCACTTTTCTCTGTGATCGGTCCTTGAGAAGGACAAACTTAATGGGAACAATTTCCATGACTAATTCAGGATGTTGAGAATCATTCTCACACATGAGTGCAAGCTCTATGTCCTGAAGACGCTAGAACTAGAAGAACCACCTCAAAATGCAATTAGGGCTCACAAGGATGCTTTCAAGAAGCATACTAAATATGTCATGGATGTCAAGTATCTGATGCTATGCTCCATGAACTATGAGCAATAGAGGCAGCATGACAACATGGATGTGATTGAGATGGTCACACATGTTAAGAACATGTTCCAAGATCAGGCAAGATAAGAGAGATACGATGTCTCCAAGGCACTATTCAAATGTAACATGGCAAAAGGTGACCCAATAGGTCCTCATGTACTCAAGCTCATTGGGTATGTGGAGAACCTAGATAGACTGGTAATACCCTTGGTTCAAGAGTTTCCCACTGACATGATTTTGTAGTATCTGCCAAAATCATATAGTCAGTTTGTCATGAACTACAACATGAACAACTTTGATAAAACATTGACAGAGTCGATGGGCATGTTGAGAACAACCTAGTGACAGATGAAGAAATACAAACCCAAGTCTGTCATTATGATCAACAAGACAAAGGGAAAGTCCAAAGGCAAAGGCAATACTAAGAAGAGTTATAAAGCTAGCCATAAGCCCAAGTCTTTAGATCTCAAAGTAAATGGAGGAGTAAAGAAAAGAGGCAAATGTCATCATTATCAATAGCTTGGACATTGGAAAAGAAATTTCCCACTCTGGTTAGAGGAATGAAAGAAGAAGAAGGAAGGCATTAAGGCCTCCATTTCATGTTTAAATGTTATAAGATAAATTTGATTACTTCTTCATTTTGGTATGTGATACCAAATAGAGATCTAACATACTTGATGTGTAAGATCTAAGAAAAAGTAAAAGCCTTCATATAAGGACAACGATGAACAAGACAGAGCAAGAGTTTCTCAAGTGGTCTACATTTAAATTTATCATAGCCCAATGGGAATGTAATAGAGAAAATAGAAATGCTATTTCATTATGAGAATAAAATAGAAACATTTACTTTAAGCTTCTTGTATGACAAGAAATATGAATCAATAAAGTAAGATATTAATGTTTCTATTTCAAAATATATGGTCTTGTATGGCAATGCCCAAATATATAAATGGTCCTTATATAAAAGATTTTGATATGAATGTTTATAATGTTAATACCAAAGCATTATAAATGATATATCAAGACTATCATTAGCATTAGTTACCTCAAAAGTACATATAAGAAATAACAGGCTGCCACCACTAGGAGTGATGCAACAACCAAGCCACTGCCACTCTATCCAGCACACAGAGGTGCCTACCACAATCCATCAGTACATGTAACTACCTTCTTTTACCTATTCTTCTTCAACAACACAAATAAAAGAGAAAACAAAAGACCCCATGCAAGTATATAAAAATAAGAATGGTCACCACACTATTCTTCCTCCTATCCATGTGTCTTCCCTAACCAACATGCCTGAGTGTTTTTTTTTAGTTAGGGGTTTCCGTGTTACATATCATGATTCCTACATTCTTATATATTTTTCTTTTGTCCCACTGAGCCTGTATATCAGTAGTTTTTTGTTTATCCTTCCTATCATGCCTATATACTGTAGTGCTTCTATTCTCATATATTTTCTACCATGCCTACATAGAAATAATGATTTATTTCTATATGAATAAAACCTTTGTCCACTATCATCTACAATGGCATGCCCCACATCACTGCTATCAATCTCAATGGAGACAATTTCATATTATGGATGAATGTTGTTCAGACATTTCTAAAACTGTGTGGAAAACTAAATATCATTAAATAAAAAGCAAAGACAAGAACTGATGATGTATGGATCATAAAAAATATCTAGGTTGTTTCTTGGCTCTAGGGGTGTATGGAGCATAATGTGTCTATTAAATACATTATAACATGAATGTAAAAACCATTATGGATGAACTAAAGAAATTCTACATTCCAGAAGATAATTGTTGGTGCTAGTGTAATGTCGTGAACAAGATCTCTAAAATAAAAAATGTGATTGTTTGTGTCAAAATACTTCTCTTCAAATAAAGTTTTTCCAATCGGATAATTTTTTCTCACCTACCACCTCCTTCAAAGTTACTAAAGAGAGAGACACTCTCATTAGTGGGAACTTCCTAAATAGTCTCAAACATGGTAGGTTCTAGTACATCAACTTTTTCTTATTTGAGCAATTCGTCGGTCCATGGACCCACTATCCCAATTAAAGATGATCTCTACTCATGTATTCTATGATGATGCTTTTGATTCCCAAGAAATATTGAGTGCAACTACAAGGCTCGATGATGAGGTCGTGGCTCACAAAATGGCTGCGACCAATATGTACCTATTTTGAACAACTAGGACACATTGAGGAATTGTATCACTCCAAGCATTGCTACCCTTCTCACTATGGTTGAGGATGAGGTAGGGGCTATGCACATGTCTCTCACGCTCCCACTTCAGTATTTCCTGAGTCCATCCTACATTGTGTCTCCTACTTTGACTAGGAATCTCACCCATGTTTTGTTGACAAAAGAGGAGTATGAGAATCTTCGTCAAGCTACACACATGTACTTTTGTCTCTCCTCTTCACAACACTATGTCAACACCACAACCCTCTCATGATTGGCACATTGGTGACCCACCCAATGCATCACCTTCTCACCTAACTACTCATCAAGGTAATCCAAGGTCTTCTATGCTTACCACTGATTCTAAATGGATTGTCAATTCATGTACTACTAAGCGCATGAAAAATATGCCACGCCTCTTCACATCTTTAGATTCATATATTCCCAAGTTCACCATCACTATGGCATATGGGTTAGCAAAATAGGTCACTAGGGGTGGCACTGTCCTTCTCTCATCTAAACTAAAATTGTCTATTGTTCACTTTGTTCCTAATTTTCCTTATAATCTCATATTAGTGGTAAAGTTAGCTGACTCTATCCAATATGTTGTAACCTTTGGAACTTCTAGTTTGTCTTACATGATTTTTAAAAATTGAAGAAGATTGTTCATGGAGTGTTCTGTTGTAATCTATACTACTTCATTGCCCCTTCAAAGCCTCACACCAATTCTCTTATTACAAGTTCTCCCCTACAATAGTATCTATGATTCGACCATCCCTTTCTTAACAAACTCAAGCTTTTAGATAGCTCCATTTATTCCTGTTATTCTATTCGTACAATGCATGTCGATTGGGAATATGCCATGATATATCTTTCTTATTTCAGACTCTTAAACAATACTCAAAAGATTTTTTATTTAATTCATAGTGATGTGTGTGGTCCTTTTCACACAATAAGCTATAATTGTTTCAAAAATTCCCTTACTTTTGTGAATAATTTGTTAAGAGTGATGTGTACTTATCTTCTTTAAACTCATGATGTGGTTTTTTTCTTATTTGTGCATTTCATAAAATGATCTTAGTTAAATTTCCACCCCTATTAAGATTTTTCATATTGATAGTACCCTTTACAATAAGAAGTTTCCTCCTTTTGTCAAGATATGAGAATAATCCATCAATGCTCTTTCACTTATTATCCACAATAAAATTATTTTGTTGAGTGTAACATTTGTCACCTTCTTCACATTACACACTCCCTTACCATTCATGCAAATATTCCAAAAATTATTTGGTCCAATGTTGTTTTCACTGCATGATTTTTAATCAATCGTCATCCGTCCTCAATTTCTCAAACAATGCACTCTTCTATTATTCTTTATCCTTAAACCAAACCATTTCCTTGACAGCCTTGAGTTTTTAGATGTGTCACCTTTGTCCATAATTTTGATCCTAAGGTGACAACTACCCTCTAAGCAATACAAATGATTTTTCTAGGATAAAATCTATCTTAGAAATTGTACAAATGCCTTGATCCCCAATGCAATCAAATATATATTATGACAGATGTCACATTGCATGAGGATGAGTATTTCTTCCTTTTTTGTATTCTTCCTTTGATCATACCAATGAAATAAGTCTCGCTCCCTAAACCCTTTCTCTAACTTCATTGTCACCACAATTACACCTTATAGGCACATGGAAAATGTTTGTGAATCAGTAGCCCCAAAATCATCATCAATTCATGTCCAATTTGACTTATAGTGACTCTTTACAACGGTATACACAATTGGACAATCAAACATTCCATCTCCCACCCATGTGGTCAAGCTCATCTCTCTCTTGCTTCTTCTATTTTTTCCACCATTCTGACTTGTAATGGATTTTTTCTACATCCTGGACTGAAATATGCAATGTAGAATGATATTTAAGCTTTACATGACAATCATACATGCAACCTATTTCATTCACCACCTAACAAGAATAATGTTATCTATTGACAGGTGTTCTTAGTTTGTCACCAGTTTGATGGATCTAATGAGTGACTAAAGGTATGCCTTGTCGCCAAGGGTTTTACTCAAACCTTTAGTGTGGATTGTTTTGAAACATTCTCCCCAATAACATGAAATTCCTCTATTTGCATTGTCATTTATTTGGCAACACGTTTTTATCGTTGACATTTCTAGATGGATATCATGAATGCTTTTCTACATGATGGCCTCCTTGAAGAAGTCTATGTACAAATGCCTCCCAATTGTTTTTGTTGAGGAGGAGTCTTCTCACAAAGTTTTCCATCTTTGACACTCATTATTTGGACTTGAGAAATCTCTAAGATCTTGGTTCAATAAACTCATCATATCATTGAGAAATTGGGCTTTCACATATCGTCTATAGATTATTTTCTTTTCTCTTCAAAGTCCTAAAGAGGATATCATTCTTGTTGTTATCTATATTGATGATATTGTATCGATGATATTGTGATAACTATCAGTGACAAAATTTACATCTATATATCGAAGAATTCCTCATAGATCCACTCCATATAAAGGACTTAAGAAATATACAATAGTTCCTCATAATAGAGGCCATTCTCTCCTCCATAGGGATAAGCTTTTTCCAAAGATGTTGTCTTGGACCTACTTTAAGAGATTGGGATGAAAAATACTAAACCCATCTCTACTCCATTGGACTATCATATAAAGGCTCCACTTAATGGGAATCTCTTCTCGGGCCTAAAAAAATACCTTGTAGTAGTTGGGAAATTGATTTATCTAACAATCACTCAACCTTATCTCACGTATGTTGTCTTCATTCAAAATATGATTGCTCCATTTAAATCTCATCAGTGCATCATTTAACGCATCCTAAACTATCTCAAGAGTTCTCTAGAAAGAGGAATATTCTACAAACATCCTAAAGAAAGACTATTAATATATCGGGATATGTTGAGTCATCTGCACAAGTCTTAAATTTGTAACTCAAACACTACCCCAAAAGTATATGAGTGAATGTAGTATAATCTAGGCTATCCAAGGATCAGGGTGTTGTTACATGCAAGAGTATAAAATATCAGCATTCTTGTAACACCCTCCCTAAGTACACACATGTATATAGCGGAAGCAACACTGAGTTATCCATAATTCGTGTACTCAAGGGGGCATTACATAAAATTGTCATTCATAACACAATATAATTTAATTTCCGAAATTCCTTAGAAGTTTGTAATATTTTTCTGTATTGGCTTGCAAGAGGAGGGTAAGATGAATAAAATAGCCTCCTGGCTTCCCTAAAAAAAATCACACAAAATAAAGTATTAAAACATTCTCATGATTGTTCTTACAAACGTAACATAAATGTTATTACATGAGAAAACTCATTTAATTTCTTGAGTCTCTACTCTAAAGTTCTAAACATTTAAAACATATAGCTGAGTCTATAAACCTCAGGATCATCTTATAGTTGGCACCCCACCAGATCGAGTCATGTTCTATCCTTGTGCTTGATTTTCCATAATCTACTCTGCTCCTTCTCTCACCTGCGGACATCTCATCCCCAGCCATGCATTGGAAAAGTGCTTGTGACCATAAGTGGCACGAGTATTATAAGATATATATTACTTGATGAAATAAGATGCTGCAAAATATTCTTAACATTATATATTGATAACTAACACTAAAAACTTTACCAACTCTGAAAGATAAGTATCTCTTCTTACTTTAATTTAATTCTTATCTTTTTATGGATCTTTCATTAGAGACATGTAATCTAGTGCCTAGTTCTCATGACCAGCACTACGGTGCCTGAGTCACATAACCTACTCTTTGGCCTGTGTTATGTCTCTTTATCTTAATCTCTTTCATCATACTTCTAAATGATATTATGTACATGCTCTGAATTAAGGTATCTAATCTTTACAACTTTTATTTGATTGTTGCCACCATTATACGATAAGTCATCCTCTATGACATCAAAGTGCCCTCTATGGTTCAATGCACCCTTTATTGGCACTATGTGCCCTCTGTTGACACTGATGTATCCTCCATGGTGCAACACACCCTCTATTGATAGTTTGTGCCCTCCATTGACACTGGTGTCCTCTATGGTGCAACACACCCTTTATTGGCACTACATGACCTATGTGACACACATAATGTACTTTGTATCGTCCCGAGACTCTCTGGTGAGGACTTATCCTATTATGTAAGTATTAATGTTCTAGTGACATTTTTTATATTTGTTCTTAATTTCTTATTCTGAATCTTAATCTCTTATGTCTGACTATGTTCTTAATTACTATCTCTAAATCTTAATATCTTGTCTCTGACTTTGTATCTCTATTTTCAATATTAAACTGAATCTAACTCTGAATCTAAGTATGATATTATCATGGTCTAGAAAAATATTAATTTATAATTTTTATTTGATAGAGTGACTTAATTAAATTTTGATATCAGATATATGACATCTGAGTTAAACACTCTAGAAAATAATCTGATCTGAATATAGATATACCAAGTATATGAAAATAATTTAAGTATCAAATATCTCAAAAAATCATGTTTTGAAAGCATAACCCCAACTCTATTAATTTTTGTTATATATGACTTTAACATGAATCTTATACATTATGATCTTATAGTCTTATCATGAACTTATACCTTGAATCTTAATATAGTCTGATCTTATAGTCTTATCATGATATATAAAGAATAAATCTTAATGGACTTACATCATAAAACTGAAAGCTTTCTGTTCTCATATTCTTATCATGAAATCTAAAAAACATATTTCTACATGAAATATGAATTACATGGTTATATCACATAACCATGGAAATATAATAATATTATTTTTGTTTCTTGTCTTGCGGTCTTGAGCATAAAACATTATTGAGAAATCTAACAAAGATATATTCCTATATTATTCATATGAACTTAATCCATGAACTTTAACCATTTTATGATATAAGCATGACATATCTTTACTTGACATATTGAACATTTGAAGTTTAATCTTAAAATTATATGAAATCTTACTTTTATATCTCAACTTTAAAATCTTAGAACATTGGATCATTAAAGTCTTATTAAAAAATATGTAAATGTACTAAGCTTTAAATAGGAATAGTCATGGGCATGGACCACTTATCTGTGTCATAGAGGATAAAAATCTTCATCTTGGATTCCTCTAGTCGGTTCTAAATCCTTTAAAACTTTTGATGTTACATTTCCTTGAAATTCAATGATGAGGTTCACACCTTTCACATTTATTTCACAATTATTAACATATAAACCCATAATCTACTTATCTAACCTTTCCTCAAATTAAACTACCTTATCTAGATCATTTAAGAGTTTGGAACCTCCTTCAAGATGTTCTTCATATTTTGAGCTTTCCAATGATCCCTTAAGCACCCTATTCTGACAACTAGATCAATCTCCATTAATTATTAAATTTATAACAAATTAAAATCTTATTGTTCAATTTCCCTTGCTTGCTCTACCTTTGAGGCTAATTGGGCTGATGATCGGTGGCCCATCAAGAAGGATTGGGGACCCTCCCTCTTCTTCTCTCATAGGGTGCAACACAGGCGTGATGTCCTTGTCCCACTATAGAAATAGAGTGCAATGTTGTCCCCCTCTCCGTCATGAATTCCGGCCATCCCAGACTGACCCAGTGATCATGGTTGGACCATGTATCTGTTGAACCTCCCCTAGGTGTTGAGGCATGTAAAAAAATGGTCTTCATGCTCAACTCAGTTGGTTGTGATTGTATTTCTCGTATGTCAAGAATAGGGAAGTTGCACATGTTGCTTGCGATCCTCCTTCTTCCTCGGCGTTGTAGCTCACTCAGAGGATGGCTCCTTGCCTCCTTGCAGCCTCACCTTCAATTTTCTTGGCTGCTCTGATAGCTCCAAGAGACATCCTTGGTGGTTTGGTCCTCCTAAAGCCACTGTGTCCATGTTCCAGGTGCCACCATCGATTTCTCCTTTCTTACTTCTTCTGATTTGCTCTTCCTCTCTCTCTCTATCTAATTTTAACTCAAAACCCTAGTATTAGATCTCACCAACCCTTAGCTTCCAAAATTTGAATCTTAAATATAAACATGGCTTCCGGTCTCACGAGGATATCCCATCTTCTCGGACTCTCTATTTGGTCTATTGTATGCCCATGCATCAGCTTTTGGTCCACGCTGGGCTAGAGTCCCACTCCTTTTTTTTCTTATCTTTTGCTTAAAGTCCTCTTTATAGAAATATTTCTATAACCTAAATCAAAACTCCATTTGATTTCAAATTTTAGGATAAACAACTTATTGTCATGATCTCTTCATAAAAAAGATATTAGGTCCAAATTAATTGGATAGACACTCTAAAAATATCTTTTAAGTAATTGTTGGGTAATTACAAATTTAATCACCTAGGTCACTAGGTAAATAAAAATGATCTCAATTTTCTACCTCTATCTTATATTCCAATTTTATTTCCAATAAAATTAGCTTGAGTGTTTGTTATGAACATGAAAAACTAAATTCTCCAATATTTACACCAAGGACCAATATGTAAACTTTGATTGGTGCAAATGGGCTTGAATTGGGTTCCAGGGCACACAGCCAATCCCTTGTCTTCTAAAGGGTCCATAAATTAATTGTAGTCTTGGTCACAAAAATTAATGTTTGATGTGACATAATTCCTCAATTGAAGATTCCTCATGATATATTTGATCAAACTAGGTCTATGGATCAAGTCCATTAACTAGAGTCATATTTTATTCATTATTCTACTTTGGTTGTTACCTCATATCATCAAATTAAAAAATTTCAAACTTTAAAACAAAAAAGATGACCAAAATACACAAGTGACCATTTCCTACATAATCTTTCCTCTATATCCAGATATAATGAAAAATTTAGTAGAACATTGTTGTAACCATAAATTGATCTATAGTGATTTCATCAATAACTTAATCATGTATTTGCTAGGTCCTAAAAATTAGGATGTGACAATACTACCCACCTTATAGGAATTTCATCCTCAAAATTCTACTAGTCTACCCACCTTAGTTTTTCACATATTCTATGTATTCTAACTCTCTAATATTGTCTTAAATTCTTTTATCATACATAGGACATGGCCTTCTCATGGTTAAATATCTAAACCAGAGTTAACATGGGTACATAAAAGTAAATATGCTTCAAATGTACCTAATAACATGGGTACATAAAAGTAATGATGCTTGAAATATACCTCATAACATCATCATATAACATGGAAAGGAACATATCTTGCCTCTCTCCAAAGGGAGCTAAACCCGTGTTTTGGCTCCACATTGGATCGAACTCACTAATCTATGTCAAAGTATCTACCCCTTGTATACATACTCGGTCCCACTATGTGTATGATTAGGTTTAGGTGACTATATGTCTCACACTTTTAATTCCAACACTTTTTTTCATTGTTGCCTTTGGATACATGTCGGTCGGTCATATATTCAAAGGTAACATGTCTTATCACACTTATATTGGCACCTCTGTTATGCACATGTCCCATACCACATGCACTTAAAAGGACAAGACAAGTATGATTATTCACATCACATTCTCTCTACAAAACCCCAAAAGCCTTTGTCCCATACCACAAACACATCAGAAAAAGAGAGAGAATGTTATATACAACTATAGTGTTCACATAAATGTCTAAAACACCTAGACATATAATCCCAATCCTTTTCTAAACTTTTGTCTCCTATCTAGAGCTCTACCTCAATTTCTAATATATTTCACTTACTTATTATATACACAACTCAAATAGTCATCTTTTTAAATCTATGATCTAGATTAACTTAAGTTCTAATAGGGTGATCTTAAGTAAGGATGACAGAATTTATCTAGTGGCCAACTATAATGTTGCTCTGATGCCATATTGTAACACCCTTCCTAAGTACACACATGTATGTAGCGGAAGAAACACCAAGTTATCCATAACGTGTGTACTCAAAGGGGCATTACATAAACCTAGCATTCATAACAACAATATAAACTGTGATGGAGTGAAATTTTGGTATTCTTGAATACTCAATCAGATAAGGAGTTTATGGATTTGAGATTCGAATATGCATATGTATGCTTTTGTCATAGGAAGGTGCTTCCATCAGTTTGGAAGAAGTTGAAATTTGCATGAGTAATACCCTTAAGTATGTGCTATTTCAATTAAGTTGTTGACTGGTCAACTAGTGATAAACTAACACAGAAATAGAAGAGGATGTAGCTTGTATTATTGTATATCTATCTTTAAAGTTTCATAAAGTTTGGAAGATCCTAAAAGAAGTTGTTTAAGTTTCAATATTTGAAATAATATGGATTATGAGCATTGATGGACCTAAGTTTAATACTATAGCCTAAGTTTTGCAAAGAGGTGTCACACATAGTTTCGGTTAGGAGTTACGACCTGTGTTTAGTTTTGGATGCAGCTGGATATGCCCAGAGAAGAGGTTTTGTGGATGGGTGACATGGAGAGATCAAGTCCCTTGGACGTTGATTAATCAGACGTTTAGTGCCTCATTCCTCTACGTCCTGTCAATCCGAGATCGTGGGATAGTTAGAGGCTATGGATCTGAGTGATCCCACGTCGTGAGTGGTGGCCTGAGGAAGAAAGGAGAACAGGTGGTTGCTTTACCTTTTCAGAAACCTACAGACTGACACACCATACCACTCAGCGCTACTTCACCGTCCCCTGAGTATGGAAAGAGACCACGACGCACCCAGGCGTGAGGTGATATTGATAGAAGCTGGGCTCAGTTTTTGGGTGCAGTCAACGGAGGGCAGTGAACGGGCTTCCAGCTCATACCAGGAGGAGCCATGCTGGAAGGAGACGTTGCCATAGAAGCCAAACCTCATGCGGGTAGACGCACGACGCACCATGCGAGGAGGCATGGATCTCTAACTTTCCATATCGAGGCTCTCCAGTGAGGAGGCTAGTAGCGCAGGCGGCGCTGACAGACACGGAGGGTGCAGCGCCGCAGAGCGGAGCGGCATGTGTGAGGAGCTTAGAGCTAGGGGAATGACGCTTCGAGCTCTTTCATCACAATCTCTGAGTGATTGCTGGTCTATGTGGGTCAAACGAAGCTAATAGAACCATAAGGGGGGGGGTCGAGAGAGAGATCAGGATACACGATCCCTCTTCCGCTCTGTCGAATCAGAGCCCGACGGCGGCGGCGAGCTTGAAGGGAGCAGAGGTTTGGAGTCTTTTGCGGCGAACCAGGGAACCGAAGGTGATAATCTGAGGCAACTGAATCTGATTGAGCCCTTATTAGTTGACGAGGATCCCCAGAGTTTCCAAGTCTGCTCGTCGGAGGTACCCAACCACGACGGTGCCCTGCAGAATAGAGGACGCAAGTAGCGGGCGTATGCGGGATACGCGAGAAAGGAGAAAAACCCTGACCCGATCCGACGAACCGGCTGCCTCGACGCTGAACCAACCAGGTCCATAGCCAAGAACCAAACCGGATCCACCTGGGATGAGAAGAGCTGGAGGCCATGCCCAAGTGGACACATGGCAGACCAGGATTGGTCGCATAAGGTAAATTCCCAGAATTTCTCCTAATCCTGCATAATTCATAATAAATAGCCTGCGTATCAGAAAATTACAAACAAGATACCAAAATTCTCAGAAAAATGTGTAGAACAATATGAAAGTGTAATATCAGGCTTTTGAGGCATAAATAATAGTGTTATCATGTAAGTTGTGAAATACTAGATTCAGGGATAATAAATATCACATCGACCTAAAATTATGAGAAAATACCAGTAAATCACAAATAATATCTATAATCTATCGGATGTCAGTAATCATGATGTTGATACATGAAATCATGTAATTTGCTTTATATGGCTAATTAGGGCTAATAACCCTAAATAAAATGTATTAAATACATGCGTGCTCAATAAATGGTGAAATTTACAAAGTAGGTTTATATCAGTAATGTGAGACTAATATGTAACTCGAATATCAGTTAGATTCATGGAATTAATGTTATACGAAGATGACCCATAATACATGTGATGAAACCCTACTTTGAGTAATACATGTAACCTAGGGTTAATATGTGCACAAAAAGGATATGGAACCTAATGTACAGATGATGAAATTTGATAATGAGATGTAATCTGGAAAATGACATCAGTGAGATAATTATAAGACAAGAATACAAGTAATGGTGCACATATCCAAATGAGTAAGCAAACCCTAATGTGAACACGATTAGGGTTAAGATGAGATATAATAAGATGAGAACCTGATGATAGTATATGGTCTTGTTTGATCAGGTTTGACCAAGCTTATAGTTGACATCAGTGATATGTGATTAGGATATCTCTCGATCAAGGTACGCTATTACCTCTTACTTGGCTTATTATACAATATGCTTGTGTTATATGTGTAGTAGAATACTTGGCATATGGTATTGGATGAAGTGATTGTTCTTGTATGATATCCTACTTTATTTTCCATACTTATGGCTATGAACACACGAAATATAAGATATCTGATCCATCATATGATAGCACTAAACTCTTTGGTAGTACAGTGCATTGAAGTGATCTCAAACTCTTTGGTAGTAGATCACATGTGTTAGATCTCAAACTCTTTGGTAGTAGATCACACGTAATATGATCTCAAACTCTTTGGTAGTAGATCATAAGGCCTACAAACATCAAAGCCCTTGGGGGTAGATGTACGAGATATATGATGGAAATGTGCTTAAAATATGTGTTCTCTTTTGTTAATGAACATCTTTGTGCAAGTATATGTTTTTCTTATATTCTTCTGTTACTGCCAAGTATTAGTTTTATCTTATTGCCAAGATATGATGAGAGGTATATAAAAAGACACGTAGGCGTACTCAGTACAATATTCATGAAATATTGTGCTGACGTGTACCGCATGTAATCTTTTGTTTAGGTTGTGGTTTTGCTCTTGAAGATCCAGGATAGTTGAGAGTTGTGTGGCGAGGTGATGTACAGGTGGACCTGTTGTCTTAAGATCCTGTAGTTTAGATGTAGTACATGTATATGTAGAAGTTTGCTGTTCAATATGTAATATCAAATGTTGTAACAATTCATGTTGTAATTATATGTTGAATGGTGAACATGTGTTGTGGTTTGTTTATTATTCATGTGCATGTGCTACTGATTGTTTCCTTTTGAATTCCTCTGATTTTCTTCTTCTTAGCCTCGTGTGGGGTGTTTAAATTGGGATTCTCACTGAGGTGAGGGTTTCAATTTGGACGTCACACATTAGATTAAGTTTTTGAAAATTCGGGGATGTCACAGGTGGTATCAGAGCATGAACAATAGCAAAGCCTGACATTTGCTCATTATGCAACTCAAAACCAGAAAACCTTGAACTTAATAATCTTTTAGGGTTAGATTAGTCATCTTTTAGAGACTAGATCTGACCTAGCCTCTAGGTTAGCACCTAGATGTCTGATAACTATGTCTAGACTAGTGCTTGTTGTATAGCAAGTCCTTAGATGTCGTACTTTCCTTATAGTGCAGCGGTATGGGACGTTGCACTATTTGGAAATGATGTGCATCAAGGGAAGAGAAACCCTAGACATATTGCGCACGTTGTCTAGAGTAGCTACACTAGTCTACACCATGTTCTCACCCTTTTCACTAGTTTTCATGACACTGGACTCTCTACTATGTGTGGGACACTCATTTTTAGGATTTGGTTTTTGATTCCAAACGGATCGAACCTCGATAGTTTTCTCTGACGTTTGTTTTATTGGAGAAAAACTATATAATATTTTAATATGTATATGTATTACAAAAATGTGTCCCCACACATGTACGAGTAGGAGGTGGTCATGCAACCTAAGTGAAAGTGAATGACATCAGTCTAGAAGAGAGTATAGTTCTAGATTATATGTCTAGAGCCTTGTTTGGTATATGTGATAGATGGAATAGATAGAATAATCTTGATGATATGATCTAAGTCTTATATAGATGATATAAGAAAATTTATGATGATTTATGTTTGTCTTTGAGGACTTAAGTTTAGTTTGAGGATTTGAGATAAGTTTTGATGATACAAGTATAAGTTCTTCTATGAGATAAGATATGTTAAGAGGAGACAAGGTTGTGAGTCAACATGAGCCTCAATCTCTTTTACAAAGGAGGACCTCTAGTGTTAGGACCAGTTTTGGGGTTAGCTCAAGAGAGAGCAAG
The DNA here is from genome assembly GCA_963693085.1 of Alisma plantago-aquatica. Taxonomy (NCBI): domain Eukaryota; kingdom Viridiplantae; phylum Streptophyta; class Magnoliopsida; order Alismatales; family Alismataceae; genus Alisma; species Alisma plantago-aquatica. The sequence goes on along the minus strand of OY856411.1, from coordinate 613,814,037 downwards.
ACCCACAGGGAGAAGGTCAGAGAACCTAGACTCCAAGATATGAGAATTCTAAGATATGTGATATGATATGTCCTAAACTAGAATACTCCTGAGTGATTGAGTTGAGTTGCTTTATGTATGATTCCTATAGTCTTGTTGAACACTAGATGTCCTTGGGAAGACCAAACCCTAGAGTCAAAGAGAGGCTGGCTATATGTGCATATGTGAGCATGAATATGAGTGCCTGCCATCTGGGTGAGGGAGAGAGCCCAAGACCCTGGAGGAGGTAGCTATGTTAGTTTTTGTGAAGCCTCATACTCAGGTTGATGGTTTCCCGCATAGGAATCTAGTGGTGTATATAAGAGAGCTTTGGGTAAGATGTTTCATGGTAGATAACCTATGAAGAGTATGCCATAGCATGTTTTGGTTTGTGCTTATGTGGCTAAAGCTTGTAAAGCTATTGCTAGTGCCAATGAGGTAATCTAAGAACCCTAGACTGAGAGGAAAGATAAAGTATATGCATATGAGATACTCATAGAGTTGAGTTAGCTCAAAGAGACTGAGCATGACATTACCCTCATGATATGGGTCAGGAGAACCTCAGTTGGACTAATTGAAGTTTTGATATATGTTTGAGAAGCCACTCACATAAGTTTGTTAGCACAACCATGGTATAAATATATGTAAAGATGTGACCTAATCTCGAGATGTGATATATAGACCTGATATGATGGAAATCTAAAATATGGTTTAATAGATATTAATGCATAAATGGTTAACCATGTATACATGAATAATGATGCTAATGTGATATTGTTGGTTAATTTGTGATGAAATCACTATTAAATGTTATAATTGATTATGAACAACAGAATAAGTTCATATTAATGAAATAAGATCACATGAACAAAGCATGTTACGTGAGGTGTTAATCTCAGTGCTTAATAAAGATGAAAGATATAGTTTGACAATTAGCATAACATAATGATTATGACACCTCGATATGATCTAGATGAATAACATGAGTTAATTATAGTTAACTCCCTCCTAAAAGGCATATGTTCATGTCGAACATGTTCTAACAATGAGCTCAATAAAATGTTGATGAAACCATGATGTATGAGTTAATCCTAGTTAACTCCTTTAGAACATGGTAATATGATGTGGGGATCCTAATGCATGGGTAAAGATAAGGACGCAACCCTAACATATGATATACATCATGATGTAGCTTAAGCCCCTAAACCATGTTATATGATGAGTGGTTCACCCATGTATCACCTTAGATGTTTGAAAACATCCAAGTAGCTTGGATATAGTTCTGGAGCTTTTGTCTATGTTGTACATAGAATGGTGCCAACATGTGGATGAAGGCAAGATAAGGTTTTCCCTGGAAGTATGAGTATGGCTTACTTTCGAGGACAAAAGTTCCTTTAAGTTGTATATGATGTGATAAAGTGGGTTTTCTGGCTTTATTTCGAGGACGAAATATCTTTTAAGGTGTGTAGGATGTGATGGAGTGAAATTTTGGTATTCTTGAATACTCAATCAGATAAGGAGTTTATGGATTTGAGATTCGAATATTCATATGTATGCTTTTATCATAGGAAGGTCCTTCCATCAGTTTGGAAGAAGTTGAAAGTTGCATGAGTAATACCCTTAAGTATGTGCTATTTCAATTAAGTTGTTGACTGGTCAACTAGTGATAAACTAACACAGAAATGGAAGAGGATGTAGCTTGTATTATTGTATATCTATCTTTAAAGTTTCATAAAGTTTAGAAGATCCTAAAAGAAGTTGTTTAAGTTTCAATATTTGAAATAATATGCATTATGAGCATTGATGGACCTAAGTTTAATACTATAGCCTAAGTTTTGCAAAGATGTGTCACACATAGTTTCGGTTAGGAGTTACGACCTGTGTTTAGTTTTGGCTGCAGCTGGATATGCCCAGAGAAGAGGTTTCGTGGATGGGTGACATGGAGAGATCAAGTCCCTTGGACGTGGATTAATCAGACGTTTAGTGTCTCATTCCTCTACATCATGTCAAGCCGGGATCGTGGGATAGTTAGAGGCTATGGATCTGAGTGATCCCACGTCATGAGTGGTGGCCTGAGGAAGAAAGGAGAACGGGTGGTTGCTTTACCTTTTCGGAAACCTACAGACTGACACACCATACCACTCAGCGCTACTTCTCCGTCCCCTGAGTATGGAAAGAGACCACGACGCACCCAGGCGTGAGGTGATATTGATAGAAGCCGAGCTCAGTTTTTGGGTGTAGTCGACGGAGGGCAGTGAACGGGCATCCAGCTCATACCAGGAGGAGCCATGCTGGAAGGAGACGCTGCCATAGAAGCCAAACCTCATGCGGACAGACGCACGATGCACCATGCGAGGAGGCATGGATCGCTAACTTTCAAGATCGAGGCACTCCATTGAGGAGGCTAGTAGCGTAGGCGGCATTGACAGACACGGAGGGTGCAGCGCCGTAGAGCGGAGCGGCATGTGTGAGGAGCTCAGAGCTAGGGGAATGACGCTTCGAGCTCTTTCATCACAATCTCTGAGTGATTGCTGGTCTCTGTGGGTCAACTGAAGCTAATAGAACCATAAGGGGGGGTCGAGAGAGAGAGATCAGGATACACGATCCCTCTTCCACTCTGTCGAACCAGAGCCAGGCGGCGGCTGCGAGCTTGAAGGGAGCAGAGGTCTGGAGTCTTTTGCGGCGAACCAGGGAACCGAAGGTGATAATCTGAGGCAACCGAATCTGATTGAGCCCTTATTAGTTGACGAGGAGCCCCAAAGTTTCCAAGTCTGCTCGCCAGAGGTACCCAACCACGACGGCGCCCTGCAGAATAGAGGACGCATGTAGCGGGCGTCTGCGGGATACGCGAGAAAGGAGAAAAACCCTGACCCGATCCGACGAACCGGCTGCCTCGACGCTGAACCAACCAGGTCCATAGACAAGAACCAAACCAGATCCGCCTGGGATGAGAAGAGTTGGAGGCCATGCCCAAGTGGACACATGGCAGACCAGGATTGGTCGCATAAGGTAAATTCCCAGAATTTCTCCTAATCCTGCATAATTCATAATAAATAGCCTGCTTATCAGAAAATTACAAACAAGATACCAAAATTCTCAGAAAAATGTGTAGAACAATATGAAAGTGTAATATCAGGCTTTTGAGCATAAATAATAGTGTTATCATGTAAGTTGTGAAATACTAGATTCAGGGATAATAAATATCACATCGACCTAAAATTATGAGAAAATACCAGTAAATCACAAATAATATCTATAATCTATCGGATGTCAGTAATCATGATGTTGATACATGAAATCATGTAATTTTATTTATATGGCTAATTAGGGCTAATAACCCTAAATAAAATGTATTAAATACATGCATGCTCAATAAATGGTGAAATTTACAAAGTAGGTTTATATCAATAATGTGAGACTAATATGTAACTCGGATATCAGTTAGATTCATGGAATTAATGTTATTCAAAGATGACCCATAATACATGTGATGAAACCCTACTTTGAGTAATACATGCAACCTAGGGTTAATATGTGCACAAAAAGGATATGGAACCTAATGTACAGATGATGAACTTTGATAATGAGATGAAATCTGGAAAATGACATCAGTGAGATAATTCTAAGACAAGAATACAAGTAATGGTGCACATATCCAAATGAGTAAGCAAACCCTAATGTGAACATGATTAGGGTTAAGATGAGATATAATAAGATGAGAACCTGATGATAGTATATGGTCTTGTTTGATCAGGTTTGACCAAGCTTATAGTTGACATCAGTGATATGTGATTAGGATATCTCTCGATCAAGGTACGCTATTACCTCTTACTTGGCTTATTATACAATATGCTTGTGTTATATGTGTAGTAGAATACTTGGCATATGGTATTGGATGAAGTGATTGTTCTTGTATGATATCCTACTTGATTTTCCATACTTATGGCTATGAACACACGAAATATAAGATATTTGATCCATCATATGATAGCACTAAACTCTTTGGTAGTACAGTGCATTGAAGTGATCTCAAACTCTTTGGTAGTAGATCACATGTGTTAGATCTCAAACTCTTTGGTAGTAGATCACACGTAATATGATCTCAAACTCTTTGGTAGTAGATCATAAGGCCTAAAAACATCAAAGCCCTTGGGGGCAGATGTACGAGATATATGATGGAAATGTGCTTAAAATATGTGTTCTCTTTTGTTAATGAACATGTTTGTGCAAGGCTATGCTTTTCTTATATTCTTCTGTTACTGCCAAGTATTAGTTTTATCTTATTGCCAAGATATGATGAGAGGTATATAAAAAGACACGTAGGCGTACTCAGTACAATATTCATGAAATATTGTGCTGACATGTACCGCATGTAATCTTTTGTTTAGGTTGTGGTTTTGCTCTTGAAGATCCAGGATAGTTGAGAGTTGTGTGGCGAGCTGATGTACAGGTGGACCTGTTGTCTTAAGATCCTGTAGTTTAGATGTAGTACATGTATATGTAGAAGTTTGTTGTTCAATATGTAATATCAAATGTTGTAACAATTCATGTTGTAATTATATGTTGAATGGTGAACATGTGTTGTGGTTTGTTTATTGTTCATGTGCATTTGCTACTGATTGTTTCCTTTTGACTTCCTCTGATTTTCTTCTTCTTAGCCTCGTGTGGGGTGTTTAAATTGGGATTCTCGCTGAGGTGAGGGTTTCAATTTGGACGTCACACATTAGATTAAGTTTTTGAAAATCCGGGGATGTCACATAAACAATCACACAAATTGAAGTATTAAGACATTCTCATGATTGTTCTTACAAAAGTAACATAAATGTTATTACGTGAGAAAACTCATTTAATTTCTTGAGTCTCTACTCTAAAGCTCTAAACATTTAAAACATATAGCTGAATCTATAAACTTGAGGATCATCTTATAGTTGGAACCCCACCAGATTGAGTCATGTTCTATCCATGTTCTTGATTCTCTAGAATCTATTCTACTCCTATTTTCACCTACAGACATCTCGCCCCCAGCCATGCGTGGGAAAAATAGTTGTTAGAGTAAGTGGCATGAGTATTCTAACATATAAATTACTTGATGAAATAAGATATTGCAAAATATTATTAACGATTTTTGGAGAAGGTAAAATATTACTAAGAGGCGAGCGCCAAAAAGTATAGGGCTGAAACACCCGTATACTATACAAGTGGGTCTACTCTACAAAACCCCACTGTAACAAGACAAACCTATCCAACCCAACCCCGATCTTAGGTCTGGCTTTAACCGCCCAACCAAGATTATGTACAATGACCTCAAACAGGTCCAACACATCAGACTGCCTCTGGCCATGAAGCCTACAGTTATGTTCCCTCCATACAACAAAAAAAATGATAGTGAGACAGAGGCCCGCAAACTCTCTCAACATATGGTTGTTCTTCGTCATGCACAGAATCCACGAGTAGGCTTCAAGCAAGCATCTAGGTGGACAGCCCCCCCCCCACCAACCTAGCTTGAGGGCCTCCCTGCACCAGAGGTACATAGACACCTCACAACCAAAAAATGGGTGATCATGGCTCTCAATCTCATTGATGCAAAGAAGGCATGTCGTGTTGGGTCTAATGCCCCAGGCATTCATCCTATCGAATGTGGGAAGGCGACCCAGCACGGCCCTATACGCCCAACAACTCCATTTGGGGGTGTGACTATTATTCCAAAAAATAGGGTCCCAAGGCACCTGAGTCGAACACAAAGATTCCAGTAACCAAGGTTTAGCCCCATGGTTCTTAAGTACCCATCCGCCCAGTGTCAGCAAGTACTCCTGTGCCACGATCGACCAACTTCTGCTCATCTCCCTCCAGGTTCTGGATGCATTGGCGTTGAGGTTGCTGAGGTCACAATCGTATCTCCTTTTCATCCAACCACTCCAGTAAGACGAAGTGCATCTAAGAAAGCGATCAACTTTGGAAAGGGTGGTCGTCTTCGCAATATCACCATCACAGTGAACGTTCGGGCCACCATCAGTAAAGCATCTGGTGATTGTGGCCCAGGCAACAGAGTGAGACATGCCCCCCCAGATGAAAGACCTGCATATGTTGTTGAAGGTGTCTAGAATGAAACCAGGGAAAGTAGCCTGCCTGCACCAGAACCTCACTTTAACCGCAATGACAATCCTTACCAGGACCAGCCTCCCAGAGATAGACATCTTCAGTCCATTCCATTTTGCCATCGTGTCCTTGAGGTTTTCCACATAGGAATGATAATAACTCCCTATGGCCATGCCCCCGTTAAGCGGAATGCCCAAGTAATAGGTGGGGAAGGTACCTTCATAAAGTCCAATGGCTTCTTTCGGTCTCCCCCACCTCGAATCACATGATCTAGATAAGTAGATTCTGGATTTCAAAGTGCTCATGAACAAACCTGTCAGCTTGCCGAAGATCGCCATGATCCTCTTGAAATTCTGCAGATTTCTGACACTCCCAGCCATAAAGATAAGGATGTCGTCAGTAAAAGCAAGGTGTTCCCTCACCTTCACGCCTTTGTGCCGGAAAGGCTTAATGTCACCCTTCTGTGCAGCGTCGTCCATAGCTTTGGAGAACGATTCCATGATCAAAGTGAAAAGCAGGGGTGATAGAGGATCACCCTGTCTCAATCCATTACCAGCGGTGAAGAAACCATACGGGATGCCATTCACAAGGACAGAGAAAGAGGTCATCGAGACACACTCCTTTACCAGTCCAATCCACTTCTCATCAAAACCCATAGACCTGGAAATGTCCCAAAGGGTGTCCCAACTTACGTTGTCGTACGCCTTGGCTAAGTCAATCTTCACACACGCTTTGCGGGAGCTATTTCTCATCTTGAAATTGAGCAGCAACTCAGAAGCCAGAAGAGAACTTTTAGAAATAGAACGTCCTTTGATGAAGACAGACTGAGACGGGGAGATGATGTCAGGTAAAATCCTCATCAACCGCCTAGAAAGTAGCTTGGAAAGGATCTTATACATCACAGAGCAGCAGGCTAAGGGCCTAAGATCAGTCATTGAGTTAACCATTATCTTCTTAGGTATGAGCCACGGGAATGAATGGTTTATGCTCCTAACCATATTCCCACCAACAAGGAACCATCTAACAGCTTTACAAATATCGTCTTTGATCACAGGCTAGAACTCATGGAAAATCTTTGCATTAAATACATCTGGGTCGGGTGCTTTATAGGAACCAATAGAGAAGAGAGCTTCATTTATCTCCGACTCTGAGGTAGGACCACAAAGCACCCGATTCATCTCTGGGGTCACCCTCAAACCAGGCAGGTTGCACCGCATTCTGTCCACCACATAATCTTTGTTGTACAAAGTTCTGAAGAAATCAACAACAGTATTACCCACATCCGTTGGGTTATTGGTTGGGTTACCATCCGCTTTGATCAAAGTGTGAATCGAATCTCTCATGACATTCCTTTTCACATCCGTGTGATAGACCCGAGTGTTCTTGTCACCATCCCAAATCCAATTGAGCCTGCTCCTCTGCCAATAGCACATCTCTTCCGCCTTCTCAATTTGAAGCAACTTCTTAGTGGCTCTATCTTCTTCTTCTATGGTCATTGTTGAAGTCAGGTTGCTTCTTAGAGCTTCATCAGCCCTGCCATAGTTTTGTTTCACCACAGCGATCATGCTACAAATATCATACAGTCCTTTAGACCAAGCTTTCAATGTAGTTTTGTTCCTCTTTAGTTTCTCAGTAATGACAAACAAAGGGTTACCCCTCACCTCCTCCTTCCAAGCCTTATGGACAGTAGAAGTACATCCTATCCATTCAAGCCACCAGTTGAAGAATCTAAACGGCTTGGGTTTACGTATCACATTGTTTAGCTCAATCAGAAGAATGGTGTGATCGTTGTTTGGATGTGCACCCAATTTGACGTTGGACGTAGGGAAGATGTCCATCCACTCGCTGTTGACAATGGCCCTATCAAGATGGCTCAAGATTCTTTTGTTGATTTCTCTTTTATTATGCCACGTGATAAAACTAGCATTCAAGTTCAACTCCATAAGATTAACAGCAGTGACCACATCATTAGATCTAGCCAGGCAGGAAGTAGGGATGGGCAGACTGCCCACCTTCTCATTGGCTTTCCGAATATGATTGAAGTCACCTATAAAGATCTGCGGTAATTCCCTCTGATTCGCATTGGCTAAGACCTCCCACAGCCTTCTCCTACACATCTCAGAATTATGTCCATATATTGCCGACAGGATGATATGCATGCCTCAATGATTTATGTAGCTCGCAGTAACTAGTTGATCCATCTCAAAGATAACATATACATCCCATACTAACAGATTCCACCCGATAGCAATATGACCCCCTTCAATTTGGATAAGGTTGGATGCAGAACCCCACCCTCCAGGGAACAACCCGCTGATTCTATCAGCAACCTCACATCTAATTCTAGATTCCACACAGACCATAAGTGTAGCTTTGTTCTCCCTAATCATCACTCTCAACCTTCTTTGTTTATCTGGCTGAGAGGCACCCCTCACATTCCACACAAGGATGCACATCAATACTTCCTTCGATGACCACCCCTTCCAGGAGTAGCCCCTCCTCTCCTTGTCTTCCTGGGTGAAACCTGTATGGAAACACCAACCTCCAACAGATTCTCAGCATCACTCTCCAGCCCGTCAAGGACTGAAAACTGGTTCTCTGCTTCATTGTGCATTTCTTGGTTCGGGTAACTCTCTCTATTGAGTAGAGGTGACTTGCCCCTCCTTCTAGAAGAGACGAAGGATTCATTGACTCCTACCTCACTGCCTCTTTCTTCATTGACATCTTCACCCGCAGCCTCCTGTATTTCTAGTTCTGGCATTTCAACCATAACCTGGGCCGCAGCATCTGCCATAGTCTCAAAGTTACTTGTCTCCTTCATCATACTGTCAGACGCAGTGGTCGGGGAGCAAGGGCCCTCTGTAGCTGGTCTCACAGGAGCTTGGTTTGTCTGAGCTCTACTCGCAGGTCTGGACCTACCTCTCCCATAGATACCATCGTTGGCCCTGGACCTCCTGGAGAAGTGCCTAGCCTCCGCCTGCACTCTCTCCACCTCTCTACCTCTAACAGCGGGCAAATCAGACAGAGAGAGTCTCTCCCTAGGGCAATGTCCAGCGGCATGGCCAAAGACAGCACATTTGTCACACTTGTCCGGCAGGGCGTCATAAACTACTCTGATAGCTATCTCAAACCCGTTCGGCATCACAATCATCACCTCTGGAGGAGGCTTCTTGTCCGCTGTGATCTCAATACACAGGTGCGCAGCCCCCTGGTATCTACCCTTATTCATGAACTCAATGACTTTTGGGGTGCCAATGTCGTACCCAATAATCGTGATGGCTCACGTTGTCCAATGTTGACCAACGTCTGACAAGGTGACCCAAATTAGTGCAGTCGTGAGTGCTGCCCTACGGATGTCTTCTACACATGACCATCTCCTGATCAGCATCAGCTTGTTGCCAAAGAACCAAGGCCCACTCTCCGAAGCGACATTCAGGTCAACTTCGTTGGCAAATCTCGCAAGAAAGATGCCCTCGGGCAGGGGCGACAGTTGTGGCTCACCCTTCGGCCTCCAAGATTTGATCATCCATCCATACAGCTGGTCTAAGACAACTGATTTGCCTAGAATCTAAACAATGATGGAGTGTTTATGGAAGGAATCCATCGCCTCAACCACCGGTTCCGGAAACTTCAACCAGGGTCGATCATCGCCTGGTTTAAACTCTAGGCACTTCGGATCTTCAGGTAGGGAGACGAGCACGAACCTCCTACCAACCACCATGGGCTTCAACAGCGTTCCAGCCCAAGATATATCGCCCTTTTGTCACATCAACCTTGGGGTCATACCAAGCGGCTTCAGCACCAGTGCTCGGGGAGGGGGGAAGGGTGGGGGACGAGACGGTGGAGCCGGTCCCGCCCTGGGTTGCCACCGCCATGCCCGCAGTCCTAGAGATGGATGGGAGCCTTCTAGAGAGAGAAAGCTACAAGTAAAGTGTCAAATGTCCAAAATATTCTTAACATTGTATACAAAGATCTAACATCAAAAACTTTACAAAATTTGAAAGAAAAATATATCTTCTTAATTTGACTTAATTCTTATCTTTTTACTGATCTTTCGTTGGAAACTTGTATTGTGGTGCCTAGGTCTCATGACCTGCACTAAGGTGTCTGAGTCACATGACCTACACTTTGGGCATGGGTTATGTCTCTCTTATCTCAATCTCTTTCATCATACTTCTAAATGAGATTATGTACATGCTCTGAACTAAGGTATCTTTTACTTATGACTTTTATCTGTTGTGGCCACCATTATACGATAAGTCCTCCTCTGTGACTCTGAAGCTTCCTCGATGGTGCAATGCACCCGCTACTGGCACTATGTGCCCTCTGTTGACACTGAAGTGTCCTCTATGGTGCAACACACCCTCTGTAGGAACTGCGTGCCCTCTGTTGACACTAAAGTGTCTTCTATGGTGCTACACACCCTCTATTGGAAGTACATGCCCTCTGTGACACACATAGTGTCCTCTAAATCATCTCGGGACTCTCTAGTGAGGACTTATCCTATAATGTAATCATTTAATGTTCTAGTGTCATTTTCTATCTTTGTTCTTAATTTCTTATTTTGAAACTTAATATCTTATCTCCGACTATGTTCTTAATTCTATCTCTAAATCTTAATCTCTTATCTTTGATTTTATATCTCTATTTTTAATATTAAACTGAATCTAACTTTAAATCTGATTATGATATTATTGTGGTCTAGATAAACCTTAGTTTAAAATTTTGATTTGATAATTAAATTTTGATATCAGATATATGACATCTAAGTTAAAGACTTTAGAAAATAACCTGACCTGAATATAGATTTACCAAGTATATGAAAATAACTTATGTATCAAATATCTCAAATATGAGTTTTTGAAAGCATAACTCAAACTCTATAAAGTTTTGTTATATATGATTTTAACACAGATCATATACATTATGATCTTATAGTCTTATCATGAACTAATATCTTGAATCTTAATACATTCTAAGCTTATACTATTATCATGAGATCTAAAGCATAAATCTTAATGGACTTACATCATAAAACTTAATGCATTCTTCTCTCATATTCTTATCATGAAATCTATGAAACATATTTCTACTTGAAATATGATGTACATGGTTATATCACATAACCATGTAAATATAATAATATTACTTGTGATTCTTTCCTTACAGTCTTGAGCATAAACTATTACTAAGAAATCTAATAGAGATGTATTCCTTTATTCTTCTTATGAACTTAATCCAAAAACTTTAACCATTATATGGTATAAGAATGACATATATCTACTTGAGAAATTCAACATTTGAAGTTGCACAATTGTGACGTCCTCAGATTTTCTAAAACTTAATCTAATATGTGACTTCAAAATTGAAATCATCATCTCAGTGAGAATCCCAATTTAAACACCACGCACTAGGCTAAGAAGAAGAAAATAAGAGGAAGTCAGAAGGAAACAAACAGTATCACATGCACATGAACAATAATAAAACCGTACGAAACATGTTTACCATTCAACATATAATTACAACATGAATTGTTACAACATTTGACATAAGATATTTAACATCAAACTATTACATATGCAGATACTACATTCTAAAACGTGATCTTAAGACAACAGGTCCACTTGTACATCAGTTTTCCATACAACTCTCAACTATCCTGGTCTTCAAGAGCATATAGCCATAACCTAAACAAAAGATTAGATATGGTACACAACAGCACAATATTCAAGAATATTGTACTCGGTAACCCTATGTGTGATTTTATATACCTCTCATTACTAATCTTGGCAATAATATAGAACTACTACTTGGAAGTTATAAAGAAATATAAGAAAAAGCATATACTAGCACAAAGATGTTCATTAACAAAAGTAAACACATATTTTAAGCACATTTTCCATTTTATATCCATGCATTGACCACTAAAAGTTTTGATGCATTCTCTTGACTCTCAAGGAGTTCAAGATTAATGCCTTTATGATAGACTACCAAAGAGTTAGATCATATGTACACTGTGACTGACTACCAAAGAGTTAAGTCACTTCCAAGCACTGTACTACCAAAGAGTTTAGTGATTTCATATAATGGAACAAATATATTATGTTTGATTTGTTTATAGAAATAAGTATAGAAAATCAAGCAACATATCATACAAGAACAATCATTTCATCCAATATCATATTCCAAGTATTTTGCTACACATATAATGAAAGCATACTATATAATAATCCAAGTAAGAGGTAATGGCATACCTTGCTCAAGATATCCTAATCATCACATATTCCTGGATTCAACTATCACTTTTGGTCAAACCCTGATTAAGACAAGATCACATATCACCACCAGGTTCTCATCATCTCAACCCTAGTTATATCCATTTTAGGGTTTACCTTATCTCATTAGGATATATCCATTACACTTGCATTATTGTCTTGGAATTATATTACTAATGTAATATTCCAGATTATGTCTCATTATCCAATGGTCATGTTTTCCTTCATTAGGTGCACATATTAACATTATATCACATTCATTAGTTAAATTAGGGTTACATCTTATGTATTAAGATTCATCTTCATATAACATGAATTATTTTCATCATCGTGATCTCATAGTTAAATATGAGGTTCCATACACTGATACGATCTTAAATTGAATATTTCATCAATTATTGATCATAAATCTACTTTCTACATCTTATTTAGGGTTATTAGCCCTAGATAGTTACATTAAGAAAATTACATGATTTCATGTTCCAACATCATCATATCTGTCATCAAATGGATTATAAACATAAATATTGATCTACTAATATTTTCTAATAATTTTAGGCCATCATTTGTTATTTTTAACACATGATAAAAGCATTATACATCTCTCTTAATATATTTTTTATTTAAGAATAAAAGACTGATATGATGGTTGCATGTTATTATAATAATTATTCTTAACATGTTGGTACCTTATTTGTAAATTTTTGATAACCATGATATTTAATACAAATTACACAAATTCCACTTATTTTTTGAGATTTTCAGGTTCATAAATTACCTCTATGCCAATGGTATGCTACTAAGTGGCTCTGAGGGGGCTCTACTCCTTCCTAGGTCGGTCGGTCTGGTTTACAAGTTTAGACCCATTCTATTTTGGGACAAGGTTGGTTTGGGGCTCTATTTTCCCTTCCTCTCTACTCGCTCACTGAGTCCTCAACGCGAGTCAGTTTTCCCGTTCGCGAGTGTCATTGTGCGCCTCCTCCTCGTGATGACATGGCCAGAGTCCTAAGTGGGACTCTAGTCTCCCGTGAGGCACCAACGCCACCATTGGGTTCACCACCAGCATCGTGGATCATGTTGTTCCATAGCGTGGCCATGGCCCTCTTCATCCCTCTCACATCTGTTTCTTCAACGCATGCATGCCAGTGATATGCAGAAGCTACTACCGTCGAGATCCTACTCCTCACCAACACCTTCTGCAGCCAAAAGCATCTCATATGTCTCCGTCACATTGCATGCCTCCAGGCTACTGCTGCTATTCCTTCTCCACCTCGACGCTGGTATGTGTGCGTCATCTCCTAGAAGACGACATTCATCGTGGTATTAGTTGCTTCTACGAAAAGGGAAAGGGGAAACTCCTCCTTGGACTACCACTGACATAGGGGACTATCCCAATGAGTTGAAGGAGTGGCTCCATCGATGCTTCAGTTCCTCGATCCAAACTTCTTTCTCTGACTCCTTCGCCTACCTCTGACATTGGTTCCTTCATACTGAGCTTTTTCATGGAGACGAGGGGAAAAGTGGGTGTTTAAACTCAGTGCCCTGAGGTTATATGGCTCACCTAAGGTGTCAAAAGACCATGATGCAAGGATAACTATCACTCAGTTCCTTCTCGACGCACTTCTAGAGTAGTGGTGCCATTGCAGGTGGAACACAAGCACCCCACGTCTGTACCCCAAACTGTTGGAGGTTGGTTACAAGTTCATGGCCCTCAAATCAATCATGGATGCCTGAATTGATTCTAGCTACAAGACAACCTGTGGGACTAGCCCACCACTAGTATGTGTGGCAAATCACAACCGATCTAGACCCAAGTTTGTAGATATTAAACATTGCTCCATGATACAACATAATACACATTATTTGATAATATCCAAACCTAATTTTATCCCTCTAGGAACCTTGTTTGATCATGAAACTTGGGATGTTGTTCATGACAATCATATCTACATTCAATTCAAATTTGGTGACAAACCTCAACTATTTGACTTGTTAATTAAATACCTCAAAAAGGCATGAGAATGGGGATTTTAATCGTGATATCAACATCCATCACCATCCAAACTTTACCAAAGCACTTGTAACTTTCAATATAACTCAACATTCATGAATTCACTTATGTCACTCAACATTCATGAATTCAAGGATTCCAAAAGTTCAGTCTATCACATCTGACACACCTTAAAAGAAATTTTGTCCTTAAAATTAAGCTAAAATCCAGACTTTCACATCACATACACTTTAAAAAAAAATTATGTCCTCAAAATTAAGCCATCCTCTTACTTCAATGAAAAACTAAAAGGTCTTACTACATATGTAGGACACCACTCTATGTGCAACATATCTAAAAACAAAGCCCCATAATCATATCCAGACCACTATTAGGAGGTTTTAAAACATCTAGGGTGAAATACCCCTTCACAAAAGATTGAAACAAGGGTTTAGAAACTCTAGTTATGTCATTACATATCTCATGTGTTAGGGTAGCATCCTTATGTTTACCCCTGCATTAGGGCTCCCACATCATATTACCATGTTCGAAAGGAGTTAGCTAAAGTTAGCCCATTATATCAAGGTGTCATCAACATTTTATTGAGATAATTGTAAGAACATGTTCAACACTAACATATGCCTATTAGGAGGGAGTTAACTATAGTTAGAACGCTATATCCATCTAGATCATATCAGGGTGTCCTAATCGTTATGTTGTGCTAACTGTCAAACAATATTTTTCATTTTTTAAGCACTAAGATTACCACCTCATGTAACATGTTTCATTCATATGATCTTATTTCATTGATCATAATACGTTGCAAAATTTACTAGTGATTTCATCACAAGATTAGCCAACAATCTCACGTCATCATCATTATTCATGTATATGGTTAACCATTTATGCATTGATATCTATTAAACCATCTCTAGGTTTCCATCATATCATGTCTCAAGATTAGATCACATCCTTACATATATTATATCGTGGTTGTACTAAATTGTAACATCCATGACCTGGGTCATGCTTTAACCCTAGATGTTTTGTTTAAGAAAGATAATTATATGCTTGCTCTTATCTTTTGAAAAGTAATTAAGGCTCAAGAGGAACTCATGTTTCAATTTTAGTCCTTTTTGAATAATGTTGAAATCAATGTTTTGCCTGTTTTGGACTAAAGTGCAAATTGCCCAAGTTGAGGGGTTAACTAGCAAATGTTACATTATAAATTGCTCCTCAAGTGTTGAAGCATCATAAGAATGAAAATTATGCATAGATATGGCTTGTGATAGCCTGAGTACCAAGAAAGAGCTTATTAAGCAATGTTTGTGCATTAAAACCTAGTTTTGGATTAATGTGCAATTTACCCAAAACCTAGGGTTCAATATGTAAAATACCACTTCTAGAGAGTCCCTAATGTTTCTTGGTATCAATTAGATACAAGAAAATCATAGGGGCGTCTCATTAGAATCTTTTTGAAGGAGAGAGAATCTTGATATTAAAATAATCAAGATTTAAGCATAATTGAAACCCTAATTCAATTTAATGCAAAAATAAATATATTAATGGAAGTGCCCTTCAACCAAAAATGGAATGGTTGAATTTACATAAGTATGAACGTCCTTGTGCCTCACAAAGGAAATGAAATATATAAAGTGAGTGGAGAGCCCACTCACATTAGTTAAAGGAAAAGTAATATCCACTCAATTTTGGATATTATTATTATATTGATTAAGGAGCTTCATTTGTTTTCTTTAATTCATGGATAAATAAGAGGATTTTGAATGAAAATATGATGGCTTTGTATTCAAGGAAGTGAGGGGTATAAGTGGCACCAATTTTGGGAATTAAAGGATTTGTATAACACTTTCTCTCTCTTGAATTTCTCTTATATACACTCCATTTTCCACCCACATGAAAGACTCTTTTTGACCCTTCTTTCTTTCCTTTTTTTGTCCATGCACAAGGGATCTTAGGAGAAATAGGAGGACGTGACCCAACCTATAGGTAAGCTCCATAGTCATCTTCAACCTTGATTTCATGGTGGAAATCGAAATTCAATGCTCATTTTCTTCTTTTCTCCACTCAATACTCAACCTTGATCATCCTTTGCATCCAAAGACTTGAGAACGGACCTTGGACAATTTAGAGAGCTTCATTCACAATTGAGGACGTGAATCTTGAAGCTTGGATTCAACTCTGAAGGTGGTTTATATAACTTGAACCCTTAAATATCATTATTGACTTCATTTCTTCATCATTTGTTGATTTCCTTTTTATTCCCAAATTTCCGTTCTATTAGTTGATGAAATCACCATAAGAATCACAGAAAATTTCGAAGGATTGCAGCTTGAAGATGATGATTTCATCTTATCACACACCTCAATAAAAATCATGAGCAATCGGTTTTGAGTCTTGATGACCAAACGGTCTCAAGATCGTTTGAGATCAAACGGTCTCAAGTCTGTTTGAGGGCAAACGGTCTCAAGACCATTTGGGGTTAATTGATGATGTGAATGATGAAGATCCAATGTCTCAAGTTGATTTAATTTTAATAGATTGAAGAATGGGTGATCCATTGATTACAAACCCTAAATTGGATTGAATGGTTGAAACCATAAATTGGTTGAGCCGATTTCTAAGTTGAATGGCTCAAACTATCTCAAGACTGTTTGAGGTCAAGAGGAGTCATGGAAGGATGGAGATCCAAGGGTTGTAGATTGATGTACTTTCAATGGTCCCAATGTTGGATGGTTTAATGAGTACAAACCCTAAAATCAATTAATTGATTGAAGAAAACCCTAGATGACCCCTTTCGGATTCAAGGCAGTTTGGACCAAACGGTCTTGAGACCGTTTGAGTCCAAATGGTCTTGAGACCGTTTGTGATCAAACGGTCTACAGACTGTTTGGAGGGCAAACGGTCTCAAACTGTTTAATGTTCAATTGGTTTCAATAATAAGTTGCTCATGCGGCTTCAAACCGTTTGGAGATAATTATATTTTATTCAAACGGTCTCAAACCATTTAGGGACTTTGAGATCAAGACCGTTTGATGGTCTAATGGTCTTAGGACTGATTGAAGGTTTTGGGACCAAGACCATTTAAGGTCTAATAGTCTTCAGACCGTATGGAAGTGCAATTGATTCAAAGACCGTTTGAAGGTCAAAGTACTTCAAGACCTTTTGAAGGACAAAGTACTTCAAGACCGTTTGAGGGTCTAATACCTCAAGACCGTTTGGAGGTCTATTTGACTCAAACCATGTAAGTATTATTAAATGCCATGATTGTTAGTGATCTTTATTAAAGGTAATTACAATGGTTTTACCTTTAAGGTACTAGGATGATTAGTACCCTTTGAGGGGTTAACCTTTGATGCTTATGGAAGCAATATCTCAATACACTATGCTAACCCTAATTTAGGGCAATGCTAGGTGTAACCCTAATCTAGGGTAATGATGTAACCTTAATCTAGGGTAATGATATGAGAAATCCCAATTCAAGGCAATATAATGAAAAACACTAATATAAGGGGATGCTTCATGAAACCCTAATATTGGGTTAAGCTACATGTGAAACCCTAATGCAGAGATGTGATGAGAAACTCAATCAAGGGTGATGATATGTAATTCTATATGAAATCCTACCCTAATATAGGGTGAAGATATGTGAAATCCTAATTTTGGACTATAGTGCATGAAACCATAATGTTAGATAATATGATGATAAACCATAACCCTAATTTGGGTAATGGGATGAGTATTCCTAATTGACATGAATTGGGAAATCCCAACCCTAATGAGGGAATAGTGATGCTACTCTTACATTGCATAGTGTTGATATGTAATTGATATGACTGTTATCATGTGTACTAATCATGCAGGTATCATGAGATGTTGGACATAGCCAGGTATGTGCTATGATGTTTTATTGAAATTTATTTTATGGGCTTTGTGAGCCATAATATGCTTTGTTTCTTAATAAGAGGTAACAAGAGATTAATGGGCTTTAAGAGCCATGTAATATTCATGTATTGCAAGTATCATGTTTACATTGGTCAGATGACCTGAAGGTATTAGTTACATGATAAGTGGTAACAAGTGTTCTTTAATGAATTGAGGGTTTGAATACCGATATTCCATAATCATGATGATGAGCAGTTAAGGGATGAGAATGCCCATGATGTGACAAGGGATTGAGATCCCAATGAATATAAAGCTTCAAAAAGTACTTATTAGAAGCATTACACATTCTTTGTAGCATTTGTTATAATAAATTATATTTGAAAAACTGAGTGATGCTAAAAGAATATGGTAATGTACTTAATTAATCAAGTGAAATCTTATCATGTAGAGCCCTGGCCATAGATCCATCATCGTCAGTAGTTGATGATGGTGAAATAGGTTTTCCTACGGGAACTCCTGGAGGGCATACTGTTGAGTATGTGGGGGTTATGGGCGTGAATATCCTTACACCCTAATGGAGGAATTTATGTGAGATAAACATCAAATCTCTCAATCCTTCATTATATATATGTTGAGATGGATGTATCACAAATCTCCCGATAATGTTAATGATGAATAGATGTGAGATAAACATGAAATCTCTCGATTGCGAAGAGAGTACAGCTACCATTATAACTCTATAGTGAATTTTCCAGTATACCTTGGAAAGCTATCTAGCAGAGACACAAGATGTCCTACATTTTGTACTCACACTGAATGAGGAGGATGAGGTCATGGAAATAAGGCTCTTCCTTGACCTATGTATGGCACCGATTTTGACTTTGCAATGGTCGGTTGGAGTATGAGTGGTATACCTCATCTCCTCACGCCTTAAGTATGATTGCAAAATATAATCAACCGTGTAGTGTATTTTCTTAAGGTTGAAATACGAGAATCGTTGATTGATGTTACCTTGCTTAGCATATCCTAGATGGATAAATGTAATACATGTTCTTCATTTCCTTACTGGATAAGTGGCATGCTACTTTATCAAGTTACAGCTGAAATGCTTGGAATAAGAATATTGCTCTAATCTATTTACACATTCATTTATCTATTGTTGGATATATATATGATTCCTCTGCTTAGTTTTAATCTATTAAACTGTAATAATAATATTTCTGGCGTAGAGTTATCGCTGGGGCAATTTCAATTGTCTCACCCCCGTGGGATCCAACTTTTTAGGTAGACGCAGAAGAAGAAGCAGAAACCCTACAGCAGGGGAAGAACAGCAGCATCAACAGGGACAACAGTGATATTCCAGGTGGAGACACTAGCTGTCATGTTTTGTATAGAGAGTCCTATGTGTTGTCTTTGTACTCTCAGGTCCTCGGAGTTAGTAGTTGGTACTTTTAATGAATCGATCTGAGATTTTGGCTTGATGCCTCGAGGTTTTTGTACTGCCTGTGTATAGTTTTAACATGGCAGTTGATGTTTGTAGTCCTCGAGAAGGAATGGTACAGGATATGTACTTATGAACCAGAATGTGTATGTAATACTTTGGATCTTGATAAAAGAGTTATCCTATGTTTGGATCTCTTTGTAAATGGTTTTAAATTTTAGTGATTTTCAATAATTCCACTGCTTATGTTTAATTCTGCAATTAATTACACTGTGACGGTCTGATCTAGTGTTGGATCATCTCAGTTTAGTGGTATCAGAGCTCTAGGTTCGCTGAGTCTACAGAGACATAGGATTAAGGTTGTTGAGTTTTTTCTAGTGTCTTCCAATATAGCTGATAGTGTCTTCTACTCATATAGGAGGAGTAGAAGAACTTAAAGATGTCTAGATCACATGAAGAACATGCTGCTGAGAGCAACATTGCTGCACCAGGAAGAGGTGCAAGGGATCAGGATAGGGATGAACCAAAATCTAAACATCCTTGGCTTAACCAAGTTGCATTGGAAAACCCAACTTTCCATGATTTGTTTGGGCAGTTCATGGTAACCATGATGCATATGGTAGATAGGATGCCACCACCTGCACCTAGGGCACCGACCCATAATGAAGGATAGGGGGCCGGCAAGACTTTTGAACGACTTCATCGGGTTGGAGCCACTATATATGCTGGTACAACTGACCCAGTAGATGCTGACATGTGACTGATTGAGCTAGAAAAGGCCTTCAGAATCCTTAATATCCCAGAAGTTCAGAAGGTCAGACATGCAGTGTACCTTCTAAAAGGGAGTGTTGGCCACTGATGGACCATAGAATAGGTTAAAAGGCCAGGTGTTGAGATCGGATGGGACTTATTTCGATGAGAATTCGTCAGTAGATACTTCCCTAAGACATTTCTAGATGAGAAGATCTCTTAGTTTGAGCAGATAAGGCAAGGACCGTTGAATATTAGTGAATATGAAGCTAAGTTTATGGAGCTTCTGTGGTTCTGTCCACATTTGGTAGCTATTGATGAAGAGAGAATTTGGCATTTTGAGAAGTGGTTGAATGCTGATTTGACCACTCCTATGTCTGCCTTAGAGAACGGGGAGAGGTTTGCCACCTTTGTGGAGTCCGTGAGATAGATAGAAAGTTCGGTGAATGAGAAGCATCAGACTAAGAGTAAGAAGGTGTATAATTAGTTTCAAGGACAAGGGTTCAAAAGTTTCAAGAAACCGATATTTTTTGCACCAATGGCACCACAAAGATTCAATACCCAGACGCAATGGACATCGAGTAGGGGTAGAGGTCATAGTTTACCACCGGAGGGAGCCCACAGCTCAGCCTTAGTATCAGTAACAGGACCACCCAGGCCACAGAGGGAGAACAGAGGTTGTTTTATATGTGGAAAGAGGGGACATTTGATGAAAGAATGTCGAGCTAGAGATGTAAGTGTGACTCAACCTCAGAGGCAGAGTTAGCAAGGCTCTCAGAGGCGATAGTTTTCAAGTGGCACTAGAGAATGTGGACAAGCATCCCAAGCTGGTTCGTCAGCACCCAACAACTGAGCACAGGGTCAACAACAAGCAATGGTGAGGTTTTATGCTATGAATCAACCTGAAGCAGTAGTCAACCCTCGAGTTGTGATAGTCAGATGGAACTATTTCATTCTGATTTGTCTTCATCCTGCTTCGTATCTGTTTTGATTGATCTGGGTGCTACGCATTTTTTTGTCACTAGAAAAGTGGTCCTTGACTGCAATATGATTGTTAGTCATAGAGCAGATAGTATGTTGTTAGAAACCCCTTTGTTGGGATCTACAGTGTTGCAAGAGGTATGCTCTCCCTGCATTCTTTCTTTCTCTGAACATCGCATTCAGGTGGACCTTATACCACTTGAGATGCACGGGTTTGATATAATTTTTGGGATGGACACCCAAGAAAAGTATAAGGTTGTCTTGGATTGTGATTCCAAGCAAACTGTGTTCACAGATCATGGTGACACATGGATCTTTCAGTGTAATAGAAAGATTCTTCCAACCTGTCTAATGTCGGTTATGGTAGCTAAGAAGCTGATGAGACAAGGATGCTTTGCATTCTTGGCACATGTGGTAGATACCACAATGGAGAGATCTAATCTTTCTGAAGTTCCGATAGTAAGGGAGTTTGAAGATGTGTTCCCTAAGGAACTTCCAGGTCTACCTCCGCCCCGAGAGATTGATTTTGAGATTAATATAATCTCGGGAACGCAACCAATAGCACAAACACCGTATAGAATGGCACCTGTTGAGATGGCGGAGCTCAAGAAATAGTTGTAGGAGTTGCTTGAGAAAGGTTTTGTTCGACCGAGTACTTCACCATGGGGTGCTCCAGTTCTCTTTGTTAAGAAGAAGTATGGATCTATGTGATTATGCATTGATTACCGACAGCTAAATAAAGTAACCATAAAGAACAAGTATCCTTTGCCAAAGATTGATGACCTATTTGATCAGTTGCATGGTGCAACTATCTTCTCTAAGATAGATCTGAGGTCGGGATATCATCAGTTCTGTATCAAGGAGAGTGACATACCTAAGTCTGCCTTTAGGACAGGGTATGGTCACTATGAGTTCATAGTTATGTCATTTGGACTAACTAATGCACCAGCTACATTCATGGAACTCATGAATAGAATCTTTCAACCTTTTCTTGATCAATGTATAGTAGTCTTTATAGATGACATCATGGTATACAATAGAGATACTCAACAGCATGAGCAGCATCTCTGTCAGGCTTTAACTTTTCTAAGAGAACATAAGATGTATGCTAAGTTTAGCAAATGTGAGTTCTGGTTACTAGAAGTTTCTTTTCTAGGACACGTAATATCTGCCTTAGGTATCTGTGTTGATCCTAAGAAGGTAGAATATGTCCTGCAATGGGAACAGCCAAAGACACCAATGGAGATATGCAGTTTCCTAGGACTAGCAGGATATTATAGGAGGTTCATTAAGAACTTCAGTTCTATAGCTTTACCCCTAACCAAGTTGACTAGGAAGGAGGTTCCTTTTGTCTAGAATGACAAGTGTCAACATTCTTACCAGATGTTAAAAGAAAGGTTAACAAGTGCACCTGTGTTGGTGTTACCTGAGTAAGGGAAGGGGCACATAGTTTTCTGTGATGCATCTAAGAATGGCCTAGGATGTGTGCAGATGCATGATAATCAAGTGATTTCTTTTTCCTATCGACAACTTAAGAAACATGGGGAAAATTATCTGACACATGATCTAGAGCTAGCTATTGTGGTCCATGCTTTGAAGATTTGGAGACATTATCTCTATGGAGAAACATTCCAAATTTTCACAGACCATAAGAATCTAAAATATATCTTCTCACAACATGAGTTGAACATGAGACAATGTCGCTGGATCGAGTTAATCAAGGACTACAATTGTACAATTGATTATCATCTAGGGAAGGCTAATGTAGTGGATAATGCACTATGTAGGAAATCATCATCACCAATCTTCGATAAAGCACAGTTGAACTCCTTAGTGTGCTTTAAAAGAGATATGCTTATCTCCTTGAGGCAAAACAATATACAGCTTAAGGTATCGTTGTTAGCTGGGTTGTTAGCTGAGATGCAAGTGAAACCTACTCTGAGACAGCAGATTAAAGAAGAACAGCAAGCTGATATTGTGGTTCAGCAGATCAGGTCAGAGTATGGTAGTGAAAAATGGGATGGCTTTCATTAGTCAGAGGATCGGGTAATCTGTTACCATGGTAGGATGGTAGTACCTGATGACAATGACTTAAGGAAGTTAGTTTTGGAGAAAGCTCATTCTTCGATGTATGTAATGCATCTAGGGAGCACCAAAATGTATCATACCTTGAAGTAGATGTATTGGTGTCCAGGATTGAAGAAGGATGTAGCTAAGTTTGTTATGCAGTGTCTGGTGTGCCAGCAGGTTAAAGAAGAACATCAAAAGCCCACAGGAACAATGCAACCTTTGCCTATACCACAGTGGAAATGGGATAATGTGACCATGGACTTTGTGGTCAATTTTCCTAGAACAACCAAAGGTCATGATTCCATATGGGTGATAGTTGATAGGTTGACTAAGACAGCACATTTCCTTCCTGTCAAAACAACCTACACTACTGAGAAACTTGCACAGATTTATATAGATGAGATATTGTGGTTGCACGAGGTTCCAGCTACTATTATTTCTGATAGAGGTCCCCAGTTCACGAGTCATTTTTGGGAACGACTACATAAAGTTTTGGGTACGCAGTTAAGGTTTAGTATTTCCTTTCACCCACAGACAGATGGACAGTCTGAGAGGACCATACAAACCTTGGAGGATTTTCTTAGGGCATGTGTCCTTCAGTTTGTAGGAAGTTGGGATCTACACCTGAGCTTAATAGAATTTGCTTACAATAATAGCTATCAATACAGTATTTATATGGCACCATATCAAGAATTATATGGTAGATGTTACGACCCCGCCTCCCGGTAACCCCCAATTAAGGGAGACCGAAAGGACAGAGCCATTAACCAATAACCCGGATCAAAGGTTCGACAAATAATCATTAACAATTATTAAATTCTACCAACTATACTGAAATATGGTAAAAATAAAAACTTTTGCATACCTTTTAAAACTGGGATTTCAAAACTTCTATCCACACAGATACTAATCTAACTAATCCCCCTTTGCACTTTAATTCTCATTTAATACCACATATGCCAGTTTACTGTTTCTTTTCATTGTACCTAAAACGCCGACAAACAAAACGTCAGTTAGCCGAAGCTGGTATGTGGGGAAAACAATAATCATGCAAATATGTTAACAACATAATCATTCAATTAATCATTAAACAACCAAGATTACGTTTTAAGCCATACTACTCAATCCTTACCTATCCCCTAACTCTATGCTATCCCTTGTATGCTACCTCTCTTTAGGTAGCTTCTTACCCCCATGGACCTACCTTACAGGTAGCCAATACCTAGGGTAATAGAGTCGCATGGCACTACCCGTGGGTAGCCCAATATCTAACTCATGATGACTTGATGGTCCTACCACATTGGTAGCCATTTACTAAGTCATCTAATGATCTGATGGACCTACTCCATTGGTAGACATTTACTAGGTCAATTATTAAGCCACAGAGGGGATCCAGATCGGAGCTAGTAGGCACATATCTTATGTGATAGTCATAGCCACATTATAGTTTGCATGAATTAAAATCATCCAACAATTAATTCATGACATCGATAAAAACTTCAGTAAATCTCGGAAAACTAACTCGAGATATTCATAAGTCCAACCACATACATGTATTGCAGATTATTCAACATATACTTCATGTATATACAATTAAGACAATCAACAGATCCAAGCAAGTAATTCAATCATCACATAATTCCTGAAAAGAATATGTACTCTATTTATTATACACTTTATCAAGAATCTACTTTATTGACTTGGATTCACTTTCTAGGGTTTCTAATCCAAATTAAGGTTTCATTAATAATCATTAGGGTTTCTTAGATCAATTTCTCAAACTTTCTCCCTTTTAGGTCAACAAACCCTAAAATACTCTTGTCTACTTATATGAACCTTAATTGCTCAACTATCCACTTTAATAGTCTTTTATACTCAAATTGACTTAGGATCATCATATCTCTATTTATTCATGGGTTTGAACAATTAAAACAATATATTTACCTAAATTAGGGTTTTTAAGCTCATTAATGCATATTCATGCATGAAACCCTAAATTAAGCCAATTATATAAAAAGATCTTCTTTTTAGATCCTAACTTCACTTTTATCAAGGTTTTACTCATTATATATGTCTTGATCAGGTATGAACATAACATAACCAATATTGATCAATTATGTATCATATTAACCTAAATCTAGGCTTTCCTTTACATTAAATACATTAGGGCATGTATTGAACATACTTTAAGAACAGGAAGCATATTTAGACTCTAAAACTATTTTATTTGGATTCTTCTCGTTCTCTTGATCAATTTTCATATATTATGTGTTGCAAACTGAGTTACCAATAATTAACTAGAATTATTCAAATTTATCATTATCTGGACCAATCCCGTGCAGTCACGTCAACATAAAAGAGGTTACCTTGTATTAATCCGGCTCGTCTCCTGGTTAGGTGTGAAAGGACCTCTGCACCCTTGATTGTTGAACACGCATGCTGGGGCAAAGGAGTCATTTGACTCCTATTCTTCTCTTTCCCTCACGCAACAGCTGCGACGGTGTGAAGCCGGGCGCACGCTGCCGCCTCCGCGAGCAGGGCACTGGCCCCAGGTCAAGCGCTGACTAAGAAAGTCTACCACCCCTTCTTCTACCCTACGTGACTCCCTCGACATTGTATAGAAACCTCCTCCAATGCTCCATGCCCAGGTGGTTAGGTTTGCTGGTTGGTGGTCACCTCCTACTCTGTCGCTAGGTCCTCGTTTTAGCGACGCCATAGCTTCTTTCCTCCAAACAGACAGGCACCACTCAAGCACCGCCCTCGCTCGCCTGCACTCATGACCACAACTCCTCATCCTTCTAGTTGTGCTCACCCTTGTTTCCCTACGTGATCGGGCTTGGCCGATAGAGCTAACGTCCCTAACCCTCCTTCTCACATCAGCCCATTCTTTAGAAAACAAGGCGCCTCCACCCAAGCATGCTCTAGCGAGGCTTTATGTGATACTTCATCCAACCCACTCACCTCCATGACTTTCGGTGGTTCTGGGTGGCGACTTCTTCCCTGTCATGGACCAGTTGAGCAACGTGGTGTACATAGCCTCCCCGCTCTCGCTATAGGTGTGGCAGAGCACTACATCTCTTCGGGAAACCTCTTTATACTCTAAGGCAGAGGCTTTGAAAGGTTATAGTAGAAGGTGTCACCTTGGAGACGAGGCCCCCGGGTCCTTATATATATACTTGCTCTAGTAATAACCCTAAGTGTCCCGATGAAGGGAGGATGAGGGTAATTGGGGAGAGCCAAGATCCTTCCTTATACACTCACGAATGGGAGAGAGAAAGACTCCATGGTCTAGAAGAGGAAACCTTCTTCATATATTCCCGAAAGAAAACCAACATGAGTCACCAACTATCCAAGATGGAAAGGTATTTCCATACGTGATTGCTAAAGAATAAAAAGGCAAAGACTTAAATTATATCCCTCCTTCCTTTTCTTAGGATAAAAGGTGTCGACCCAAAGGTCACAAGAAGGTACATCCATATCGTAATTCCTTAATATAATTCTTATGCCAATTATCATCATTCTATGGCTCTCAAGTCATATTCATTTAATTGAGATGCCCTTTATATATCAATCTTATTCCATTAATCATCTCTTAAAAACAATTATATTATGGAATGTCCTTTAATTCTATCTTCTAGAATTATCTTTCTTATTACTATTTTCAAACATTCAAAGGTTAAGTCGAGATAATGTTATTTAGAGTGTCAAACATTTTGTTTCCAAGAATAACTAGATAATTATCCTTTTAATTATCTAACATATCATATCAAAAGTCACTATTGTGTATTTATGCATGGATTCCTTTTTATCTATTTATCTTTTTCCATTATTTGAACTTTTCCTCTTTTCTTTTCTTTTATATCCATTAATGGATTAATCTAATAATAGGAATCACGAAATTCCTATCCAAAGGGATATTTACAAAGAAATCCACCCTTTGAAGCAAAACACATAACCTTTTCAATTAAGTCCAAATTCATAAAATCAATACATTTCAATTACAAAAACATAAGTAAAATTGAGGTTGTGACATCCTTCCCCTCTTACAAGAATTTTGTCCTCAAAATTCAAACAAGCAAACAAACAATTTAGGATAAGACTTTTCCATGTCCATCATTGGCCCCTATGTGGCTTTACCCTACCCATGGAACTTTCGAAGAACCTTTATCATCACATATTCTTTTCTCTGAGTTCTTCCATCCTGGCGTCTATAAACTGCATAGGTGACTCAGGCCATTTCAGCCTCCCTTGGGGCTCATTAGGTTCATTGCTTAGCACATGGTCGGGTACCTCACATAGTGCTCTAAATTGGACACCTGGAACTCATCACACATTTCTTTATCCTGAGGGATAAGGTTAACCTTCTCCACCAATCCATCTCAATGGATCCATGTATCGGGGACTCAGCTTTCTTAGCTATAGCTCAGAAGGGTCGGATTTTCATGTCACATATTCTCCCTCAGTGAACTGCATGTCAGTCTACTTTGCATATGCTCACGACTCGCGTCGTCTCTAGGCTCCTTTCAGACATTGCATGATCAAAGTGACTTCATCTACAGACATTATGGTCCTTTTCTAACCATCATGTGGTCCTTTCACCAACATCACCGTACTGAAGTGGTGACCGACACAACCTCCCTTATAGAGCTTCTTTAAAACCTGATACTGGCTATGGTGGTTATCATCACATCTTTCATAGGACAAGAACTATCTCTAGATATCACCCTGAACAAAGTACACATGCTCTCATCAGACCCTCTAGTCTGGATCATACTAACCATTAGTAAGGGGTGATAAACTGTACCAACATCGAGTTCGGTATGTTTCTACTTCCCCCTCATGGAAGTGAACCGCTAGGTCATACTCAAGAACTTTTGAACTCATATCATGGTGTAGTTGAACCATCTCTCTCTCTTATGTAGTTCAACAGAATCTATCTCTTAGTACTCCCTTCTTTCTCATGTTATCTAGGTAAGGCGATCTACCATAACCCATATTGCATCTTGACCTTCTTGGTCAAAGGGAGACTTACCACAACATCCATAGTGATGAACTCCCATTCCCTCTCAGGGACTCTTTTATCCTCTATATTGATACACTGGGTTAATGGTGTTCATCCTTCACCTCCTGTTATGCATGTCAACATACCACATGCACTTCACCATAGACATCCAAAACACTATTGTCACTTACTATCTTTGTAGTACCAAGGTATATCATGATCTCTCGATTCCTCAAGCTTGATACCTTAGAAACCCTAAACCATTCTAATGAGGGTTTCATCTGAGGCTCTTACCATCCTTTCATTACGTCAATGACTAGACTCGCTAACCAAACAATCATTAACTTGTTCAATCTATCTCATTACATCTGAGTTTTAGCCAAAACACATCTTCTTTCCAAACTTAGTGTTAGCCTAGCAACCTCTTCTAGCCAAACTAGGCAGCTATATCTCCTCCAGAGCATCCATTACCACTTCACATCCTTCGGTATTAGGTAATGTGGAATACATACACCTCCATGTATTCCACTTATCATCTCAGCTCAAACTCTAAGTTTGTCTTCATCAAGAAATGTTGAGCTCCTCTTCATGGAGATCAAACTCAACCTTGCATATCTTGCAAATTCTAGATAGCTCAGGGTATCACATCATCACAAGATGATCTCCTTAATACTCTTAGTGTTTGTAAACCATCCATGTATCTTTCACTCCACAATGGTATGTTATCATCTCTATCCTCACTCCTTATAGCAACGTTCCATCTCACATCATCTTTTATCCTCGATGTATGGCATGCATATTGTCCCATCTCTCCCTCCCATAACAAGAGGAAATATGCATTTGGCGGCCGTCCAAACACAAAGTTCTTCATGTTCCAAGAGTAGAGATGATACATCCCACATTTCTAGTACACCTTCAAATCTAAGTTGAAATGTGCAACTTATGTCTCTACATCACAATCATCTTATTATCAAAGTTACTTCCATGGAAAATTGGTCTCGAACCTTCTTGGGTTTACACACAATCCTTGGTCATGTCCTCTAGGTCTATAGGGTGCCGGCACTTTTGGGGTCATCCCTCTTCCCTTATGCATCCAGAGAGTGTCCTACTCATCTGCCCTTTGGGTCCCATGAGTTCAAGAAGGTGATCAATCTCCTAACCCATGTCCCCCAGACAATGATAGTTGTTACCTCCCGACCCTATGGTCATGTGCAACTAGGGAATTAGGCAACTCCTACTTCCATCGGTCTTATCCCTACCTGACCCTAGGATAGACTTAGGATTTTGTTATAGTACATGTTCAACTTAGAACCTTACCCAAGCCTTTAACATCTCTCTCTATATACATGGGCTGACTTCCATCCTTTCATAGGGGTCATGGTGAACTGCCTACCTTGGTCAAGCCACATACCAGTTACCTCCATGGTAACACATCCATATGTAGTTAGAGATGGATATCTATGGGTCTAAGGTTCATCCTCATACCATGTACTTTTCACTTAACTTCTCAAGATCCTATGAGACCTCCTTAGGTTACTTAAATCAACAAAACTGGTAAACACCCCACCAAAGGGTCCCTTCTCCCAGGATGGGAGGAAAACTTCACCTCGATAACATAGGTCACATACGTCCCTATGCCTCGGGTTTACATCCACCTAAGCATGCTTAACTCTAGTAAGCTACTAAGGAACAAGCTGAACACTTACTAAACCATGCTGGGTCATACTTGTTCTCATCCTCAACACTGGATCACGATCATACCTTCCCATGTCCTCCACTTAGCCGTGAGGGGTTCATCAAACATACCCTTAACTTCAGGGGTTTCCCTTACACATGAGGAGTATCATTCTCGAACTATAGAGACTCATATCTCATCATGAGCACCGGATACACTACTTCCCCTCTTAGGCCTAGGAACCCTAGGTTCTCCTTTGGGTATCCAACTGCATGCTCAATCTCTTAACCACGAATCAAGCATGTCTAAGGTATGTCATGTACTCCCATGATCCTTTTATATGAGCAACACCTCCGAGTTGAGTCCTTCCTCAAGGACAACCAACATGGTACAAGGCCTCACAACCTGTTACTTAAACCTCTTCAAGGTCCAAGGCACTTTTTATCTCATCTCAACAGGTAGACTCTTATACCATATCCACATAGGTTCTAGAAGTATCATCCTCTCTTTAGGGTTTGGTTCCTCTAAAGATAACCAAGATATCACCAGCCTCCAGGGGTCAAGAATAAGGAAACCACTATCATCCACTTAGGTCGCATCATCCTCGACTCCCCACTATTCCTCATGTCTCAGAAGCTAAGCTTCCAACCTTCTTTCTTGGTTCCTTATTTCTCTCTCAAAAGCTAACTCCACATCCAGTCATACTACTAGAGGTCCTCTCTCCATGAAGGATCAAGCTTATAGGCATACCTCTATGCAGGTGAAGCCTATGCTCAAACTTATGTTTTCTCATGATTATCCATAGCCCCTTAGGCTTATCACATAAGCTATCCATCATGTCCTTCTGGTCTCGGTTTTAACTTGCTGCTCATATTACTTATGTACTCTGGTTGCAAGCTACATCCTACTTGCAACAGCTCATAAGGTTTCTATAGGTTCTTCTCTAACCTCATTCATGAAAGAGCTATCCTTCACTCTAACTTGCACGACCCTTCCCAGGGTTGGGTTGCTAAAGGTGCTAGGTCACCCATGGATCATATGGCATCCCAAAGGCATGTCCAGCCAAACACTCAGTCAATCATGACATCTAACTCATCATGTCATATAACTCTCTAACCTTCACTTAGGGTTAGGGTTAACATCATCCTCGGAGGATGTGCTAGGTCTCTACTCTTAATGGAGGCCTCTACCTCTAAGACTAACTCTCTCTCTTCTCACCCTCCATATAAGAAGGTCTAGCCTCTGGTCTCTTCTGAGGACATGACAACTTATGTTGTACGCCCTAAGCATGTATCTATTCTTTACTTTGTGCTTAATCTATTAAGCTTATGTCCGTGACATCTTATTTACATGCTTTTCATTAATTTGGTGGAGGATTCCTTAAACCTTATTAACCTTACCCATACCTCAAGAGGGTGAGGAGAAGAAAGAAAACCCTAATCCTTTAGGTCCTTAACAGAATCTTGTGATGAGAAGGGATGAATAAGATGAGAAAGTCCTAAAGATATCTTATTTCGATTCATACCCTAAGACTTTGGCCAGGCAGTCACACGGATCTCAGAGTCCTCGTATTCCGACTAGCGGTGCGGAGGAAAATATTTCCAGCCCCCGATCATGATCCTTTTCTAGACACCTCCGTCTTTCGGATAATCCTCTAATAACTCCCTTGGGTTCTATGGAGTTTGTAAAATTTAATAATTATTAATGGTTAAATGAGGAACCTAAGCTCTGATACCAATTGTTACGACCCCGCCTCCCGATAACCCCCAATTAAGGGAGACCGAAAGGGCAGAGCCGTTAACCAATAACCCAGATCAAAGGTTTGACAAATAATCATTAACAATTGTTAAATTCTACCAACTATACTGAAATATGGTAAAATAAAAACTTTTGCATACCTTTTAAAACTGGGATTTCAAAACTTCTATCCACACAGATACTAATCTAACTAATCCTCCTTTGCACTTTAATTCTCATTTGATACCACATATGCCACTTTACTGTTTGTTCTTTTCATTGTACCTAAAACGCCGACAAACAAAACGTCGGTCAGTCGAAGCTAGTATGTGGGGAAACAATAATCATGCAAATATGTTAACAACGTAATCATTCAATTAATCATTTAACAACCAAGATTATGTTTTAAGCCATACTACTCAATCCTTACCTATCCCCTAACTCTATGCTATCCCTTGTATGCTACCTATCTTTAGGTAGCTTCTTACCCCCCATGGACCTACCTTACAGGTAGCCAATACCTAGGGTAATAGAGTCGCATGGCACTACCCGCAGGTAGCCCAATATCTAACTCATGATGACTTGATGGTCCTACCCCATTGGTAGCCATTTACTAAGTCATCTAATGACCTGATGGACCTACTCCATTGGTAGCCATTTACTAGGTCAATTATTAAGCCACAGAGGGGATCAGGATCGGAGCTAGTAGGCACATATCTTATGTGATAGTCATAGCCACATTATAGTTTGCATGAATTAAAATCATCCAACAATTAATTCATGACATCGATAAAAACTTCGGTAAATCTCGGAAAACTAACTCGAGATATTCATAAGTGCAACCACATACTTGTATTGTAGATTATTCAACATATACTTCATGTATATACAATCAAGCCAATCAACAGATCCAAGCAAGTAATTCAATCATCACATAATTCCTGAAAAGAATATGTACCCTAATTATTACACACTTTATCAAGAATCTACTTTATTGACTTGGATTTACTTTCTAGGGTTTCTAATCCAAATTAAGGTTTCATTAATATTCATTAGGGTTTCTTAGATCAATTTCTCAAACTTTCTCCCTTTTAGGTCAAAAAACCCTAAAATACTCTTGTCTACTTATATGAACCTTAATTGGTCAACTATCCACTTTAATAGTCTTTTATACTCAAATTGACTTAGGATCATCATATCTCTATTTATTCATGGGTTTGAACAATTAAAACAATATATTTACCTAAATTAGGGTTTTTAAGCTCATTAATGCATATTCATGCATGAAACCCTAAATTAAGCCAATTATATAAAAAGATCTTCTTTTTAGATCCTCACTTCACTTTTATCAAGGTTTTACTCATTATATATGTCTAGATCAGGTATGAACATAACATAACCAATATTGATCAATTATGTATCATATTAACCTAAATCTAGGCTTTCCTTTACATTAAACACATTAGGGCATGTATTGAACATACTTTTAGAACAGGAAGCATATTTAGACTCTAAAACTATTTTATTTGGATTCCTCTCGTTTTCTGGATCAATTTTCATATATTATGTGTTGCAAACCGAGTTACCAATAATTAACTAGAATTGTTCCAATTTATCATTATTTGGACCAATCTCGTGTAGCCACGTCAACATAAAAGAGGTTACCTTGTATTAATCCGGCTTGGCTCCTGGTTAGGTGTGAAAGTACCTATGCGCCCTTGATTGTTGAACACGCATGCTGGGGCAAAGGAGTCATTTGACTCCTATTCTTCTCTTTCCCTCACACAACAGCCGCGACGGTGTGAAGTCGGACGCAGGTTGCCGCCTCCGTGAGCAGGGCACTGGCCCCAAGTTAAGCGTCGGCTAAGCAAGTCTGCCACCCCTTCTTCTTCCCTATGTGACTCCCTCGGTGTTGTATATAAACCTCCTCCAACGCTCCACGCCCAGGTGGTCAGGTTTGCTGGTTGGTGGTCACCTCCTCCTATGTCGCTAGGTCCTCGTTTCAGCGACGCCATAGCTTCTTGCCTCCAAATAGATAGGCACCACTCAAGCACCTCCCTTGCTCACCTGCACTCATGACCACAACTCCTCATCCTTCTAGTTGTGCTCACCCTTGTTTCCCTACGTGATCGGGTTTGGCCGACGGAGCTAACGGCCCTGATCCCTCCTTCTCGCATCAGCCCAAAACAAGGCGCCTCCACCCAAGCATGCTCTGGCGAGGCTTTATGTGCGAATTCATCCAACCCACTCACCTCCATGACTGTCGGTGGTTCTGGGTGGCGGTTGCTTCCCTGTCATGGACCAGTTGAGAAACGTGGTGTACATAGCCTCCCCGCTCTCGCTATAGGTGTGGCGGAGCACTACATCTCTTCGGGAAACCTCTTTATACTCTTAAGGCAGAGGTTGTGAAAGGTTATGGTAGAAGGTGTCACCTTGGAGACGAGGCCCCCGGGTCCTTATATATATATATATATATATATATATATATATATAATTGCTCTAGTAATAACCCTAAGTGTCCCGATGAAGGGAGGATGAGGGTAATTGGGGAGAGCCAAGATCCTTCCTTATACACTCACGGATGGGAGAGAGAAAGACTCCATGGTCTAGAAGAGGAAACCTTCCTCATATATTCTCGAAAGAAAACCAACGTGAGTCACCAACTATCCAAGATGGAAAGGTATTTCCATATGTGATTGCCAAAGAATAAAAAGGCAAAGAGTTAAATTATATCCCTCCTTCCTTTTCTTAGGATAAAAGGTGTCGACCCAAAGGTCACAAGAAGGTACAGCCATATCGTAATTCCTTAATATAATTCTTATGCCAATTATCATCATTCTATGGTAGGTCATCAAAATCTTTCTCAAGTCATATTCATTTAATTGAGATGCCCTTTATATATCAAGCTTATTCCATTAATCATCTCTTAAAAACAATTATATTATGGAATGTCCTTTAATTCTATCTTCTAGAATTATCTTTCTTATTACTATTTTCAAACATTCGAAGGTTAAGTCGATATAATGTTATTTAGAGTGTCAAACATTCTATTTCCAAGAATAACTAGATAATTATCCTCTTAATTATCTAACATATCATATCAAAAGTCACTATTGTGTATTTATGCATGAATTCCTTTTTATTTATTTATCTTTTTCCATTAATTGAACTTTTCCTCTTTTCTTTTCTTTTATATCCATTAATGGATTAATCTAATAATAGGAATCACGAAATTCCTATCCAAAGGGATATTTACAAAGAAATCCACCCTTTGAAGCAAAACACATAACCTTTTCAATTAAGTCCAAATTCATAAAATCAATACATTTCAATTATGAAAACATAAGTAAAATTGAGGTTGTAACATCCTTCCCCTCTTACAAGAATTTTGTCCTCAAAATTCAAACAAGCAAACAAAAAATTTAGGATAAGACTTTTCCATGTCCATCATTGGCACCTATGTGGCTTTACCCTACCCATGGCACTTCCGAAGAACCTTTATCATCACACATTCTTTTCTCTGAGTTCTTCCATCCTGGCGTCTATAAACTGCACAGGTGACTCAGGCCATTTCAGCCTCCCTTGGGGATCATTAGGTTCATTGCTTAGCACATGGTCGGGTACCTCACATAGTGCTCTAAATTGGACACTTGGAACTCATCACATATTTCTTTATCCTGAGGGATAAGGTTAACCTTCTCCACCAATCCATCTCAATGGATCCATTTATCGGGGACTCAACTTTCTTAGCTATAGCTCATAGGGGTTAGATTTTCATGTCACATATTCTCCCACAGTGAACTGCATGTCAGTCCTTTTTGAATAATGTTGAAATCAATGTTTTGCCTATTTTGGACTAAAGTGCAAATTGCCCAAGTTGAGGGGTTAACTTGCAAATGCTACATGATAAATTGTTCCTCAAGTGTTCAAGCATCATAAGAATGAAAATGATGCAAAGGTATGGCTTTTGATAGCCTGAGTACCAAGAAAGAGCTTATTAAGCAATGTTTGTGCATTAAAACCTAGTTTTGGAGTAATGTGCAATTTACCCAAAACCTAGGGTTCAATATGGAAAATACCACTTCTAGAGAGTCCCTAACGTTTTTTGGTATCAATTAGAGACAATAAAATCATAGGGGTGTCTCATTTGAATGTTTTTGAAGGAGAGAGAATCTTGAAATTAAAATAATCAAGATTTAAGCATAATTGAAACCCTAATTCAATTTAATGCAAAAATAAATATATTAATGGAAGTGCCCTTCAACCAAAAAAGGAATGGTTGAATTTACATAAGTATGAACGTCCTTGTTCCTTGCAAAGGCAACGAAATATCTAAAGTGAGTGGAGAGCCCACTAACATTAGTTAAAGGAAAAGTAATATCCACTCAATTTTGGATATTATTATTATATTGATTAAGGTGCTTAATTTGTTTTCTTTAATTCATGGATATTGAAGAGGATTTTTAAGGAAATTATGATGGATTCGTATGCAAGGAAGTGAGGGGGGTAAGTGGCACCAATTTTGGGAATTAAAGGATTTGTATAACACTTTCTCTCTCTTGAATTTCTCTTATATACACTCCATTTTCCACCCACATGAAAGACTCTTTATGACCTTTCATTCTTTCCTTGTTTTGGCTGTGCACAAGGAAGCTTAGGAGCAATAGTAGAACGTGCCCCAACCTGTAGGTAAGCTCAATAGTCATCTTCAACCTTCATTTCATGGTGGAAATCGAAATTCAATGCTCATTTTCTTCTTTTCTCCACTCAATACTCAACCTTGGTCATCCTTTGCATCCAAAGACTTGAGAAAGAACCTTGGACAATTGATAGAGCTTCATTCACCATTGAGGACGTGAAGCTTGAAGCTTGGATTCAACTTTAAAGGTGGGTTATATAACATGAACCCTTGAATATCATTATTGACTTCATTTCTTCATCATCTGTAGATTTCCTTTTTATTCCCAAATTTCCTTTCTATTAGTTGATGAAATCACCATAAGAATCACAGAAAATTTCGAAGGATTGCATCTTTAATATGATGATGTCATTTTAGCACACACCTCGATAAAAATCATGAGAAATTAGTTTTGAGTCTTGATGACCAAACGGTCTCAAGATCGTTTGAGGTCAAAC
Source organism: Alisma plantago-aquatica (assembly GCA_963693085.1). Taxonomy (NCBI): domain Eukaryota; kingdom Viridiplantae; phylum Streptophyta; class Magnoliopsida; order Alismatales; family Alismataceae; genus Alisma; species Alisma plantago-aquatica. The sequence continues at coordinate 613,776,963 of OY856411.1, read as the reverse complement.
GGTCTCAAGACCGTCTGAGGTTAATTGATGATGTGAATGATGAAGATCCAATGGATCAAGGTTATTTAATTTTAATGGATTCAAGAATGGGTGATCCATTGATTACAAACCCTAAATTGGATTGAATGGTTGAAATCCTAAGTTGGTTGAACCGATTTCTAAGTTGAATGGCTCAAACAGTCTCAAGACCATTTGAGGTCAAGAGGAGTCATAGAAGGATGGATATCCAAGGGTTGTAGATTGATGTTCTTTCAATGGTCCCAATGTTGGATGGTTCAATGAGTACAAACCCAAAAATCAATTGATTGGTTGAAGAAAACCCTAGATGACCCTTTTCAATTTCAAGGCGGTTTGGACCAAACGGTCTTGAGACCGTTTGAGTGACCATTTGGGATCAAATGGTCTTTAGACCGTTTGGAGGACAAATGGTCTCAAACTGTTTAATGTTCAATTGGTTTCAATAATAAGTTTCTCATGCGGTTTCAAACCATTTGGAGATAATTATATTTTATTCAAACAGTCTCAAATTGTTTAGGGACTTTGAAATCAAGACAGTTTGATGGTCTAACAGTCTTAAGACCGATTGAAGGTTTTGGGACCAAGACCGTTTAAGGTCTGACGGTCTTCAAACCGTATGGAAGTGCAATTGATTCAAAGACCATTTGAAGGTCAAAGTACTTCGAGACTGTTTGAAGGACAAAGTACTTCAAGACCGTTTGAGGGTCTAATACCTCAAGACCATTTGGAGGTCTATTTGACTCAAACCATGTAAGTATTATTAAACCCCATGATTGTTAGTGATGTTTATTAAAGGTAATTACAATGGTTGTACCTTTAAGGTAATAGGGTGATTGGTACCCTTTGAGGGGTTAACCTTTGATGCTTATGGCAGCAATATCTCAATACACTATGCTAACCCTAATTTAGGGCAATGCTTGGTGTAACCCTAATCTAGGGTAATGATGTAACCTTAATATAGGGTAATGATATGAGAAATCCCAATTCAGGGCAATATAATGAAAAATCCTAATATAATGGGATGCTTCATGAAACCCTAATTTTGGGTTAAGCTACATGTGAAACTCTAATGCAGAGATGTAATGAGAAACTCAATCCAGGGTGATGCTATGTAATTCTATATGAAATCCTACCCTAATATAGGGTGAAGATATGTGAAATTCTAATTTTGGACTATAGTGCATGAAACCCTAATGTTGGGTAATATGATGATAAACCATAACCCTAATTTGGGTAATGGGATGAGTATTCCTATTTGACATGAATTGGGAAATCCTAACCCTAATGAGGGAATAGTGATGCTACTCTTACATTGCATAGTGTTGATATGTAATTGATATAACTGTTATCATGTGTACTAATCATGCAGGTATCATGAAATGTTGGACATAGCCAGGTATGAGCTATGATGTTTTATTGAAATTTGTTTTATGGGCTTTGTGAGCCATAATATGCTTTGCTGCCTAATGATAGGTAACAAGATATTAATGTGCTTTAAGAGCCATGTGAGATGCTTTTATTACAAGTATCATGTTTACCTTGGTCAGATGACCTGAAGGTATTAGTTACGTGATAAGTGGTAACAAGTGTTCTTTAATGAATTGAGGGTTTGAATACACATATTCCATAATCATGATGATGAGGTGTTAAGGGATGAGAATGCACATGATATGACAAGGGATTGAGATCCCAATGAATATAAAGCTTCAAAAAGTACTTATTAGAAGCATTACACATTCTTTGTAGCATTTGTTATAATAAATTATATTTGAAAACTTGATTGGTGCTAAAAGAATATGGTAATGTACTTAATTAATCAAGTGAAATTTTATCATGTAGAGCCCTGGCCATAGATCCATCATTGTCAGTAGTTGATGATGGTGAAACAGGTTTTCCTACGGGAACTCCTGGAGGGCATATTGTTGAGTATGTGGGGGTTATGGGCGTGAATATCTTTATGCCCTAATGGAGGAATTGATGTGAGATAAACATTAAATCTCTCAATCCTTCATTATATATATGTAGGGATGGATGTATGATGAATCTCTCGATAATGTTAATGCTGAATCGATGTGAGATAAACATGAAATCTCTCGATTGTGAAGAGAGTACAGCCACCACTGTAACTCTATAGAGAAGTTGTCAGTATACCCTGGAAAGCTATCTAGTAGAGACACAATATGTCCTGCATTTTGTACTCACACTAACTGAGGAGGATGAGGTCATGGAAATCTGGCTCTTCCTTGACCTGTGTATGGCACTGATTTCGACTTCACAATGGTCGGTTGGAGTATGAGCGGTATACCTCATCTCCTCAGGGCTTAAGTATTTTTGTAAAATGTAATCAATCGTGTAGTGTATTTGCTAAATGTTGAAATACGAGAATCATTGATTAATGTTACCTTGTTTAGAATATCCTAGATGGATAAATGTTATACATGTTCTTCATTTCCTTACTCGATAAGTGACATGTTTTTTTATCAAGTTATAACTGAAATGCTTGGAATAAGAATATTGCTCTAATACGTTTAGACATTGATTTATCTATTGTTGGGTATATATATGATTCCTCTGCTTAGTTTTATTCTATTAAACTGCAATAATGATATTTTTGGCGGAGAGTTATATCTCTCGCTGGGGCAATTTCAATTGTCTCATCCCAGTGGGATCCAACTTTTTAGGTAGACATAGAAGAAGAAGCAGAAACCCTACAGCAGGGGAAGAGCAGCAGCAGCAGCAGCAACAGGGACAACACTGATATTCCAGGTGGAGACACTAGCTATCATGTTTTGTATAGAGAGTCATATGTGTCATCTCTGTACTCTCATGTCCTCGGAGTTAGTAGTTGGTACTTTTAATGAATCGATATGAGATTTTGGTTTGATGCCTCGAGGTTTTTATACTGCCTGTGTATAGTTTTAACAGGGCAATTGATGCTTGTAATCCTCGAGAAGGAATGGTACATGATATGTACTTATGAACTAGAATGTGTATGTAATACTCTGGTTCTTGATAAAAGAGTTATCTTGTTTTTGGATCTCTTTGTAAATGGTTTCAATTTTTAGTGATTTTCAGTAATTCCGCTTCTTATGTTTAATTCCGCAATTAATTACATTGTAACAGTCTGATCCAGTATTAGGTCGTCTCATAAAACAACTTATATGAGTGGCTCCTCAAATATATATCACAGCTTCATCTAGTCCAATTGAGGTTCTCCTAACCCATATCATGAGGGTAGTGCCATGCTCAATATCTCTGAACTAACCCAACTCAATGAGTATCTCATATGCACAAACTTCATTTTCCCACTTTGGTCAAAGCATACCAGGTCTACCTCATTGGCACTGGTGATTATCTTTACAGCATCTAGCCACATAAGCAAAAACCAAAACATGCTATGATGTCCTCTTCATAGGTCTCTACCCATGAGTTATTCTTACCCAACTCTCTCTCTTACATATTCCACTAGAGTCCTATGTGGGAAACCAACAACCAGAGCATGAGGCTTCACAGAAACTAAGACATAGTTACCACCTCTAGGGTCTTGGGACTCTCTCTCCCTCACCTAGATGGTAGGTTCTAATATTCATATTCACATATGCACATATAACTAGCCTCTCTTTGCCTCTAGGGTTTGGTCCTCCCAAGGACATCTAGGGTTCAACAAGACTATAGGAATCATGCATAAAATGACTCAACTCAATCACTCAGGAATAGTCTAGTTTAGGACATATCATAACACAAATTTCTCATTATTCTCATATCTTGGAGTTTAGGTTCTCTGACCTTTTTCCTTTAGGTATCACTGTCTCTGGAGTTAACCCTATAATTGGTCCTAACACTAGAGGTCCTCCTTTCTAAAAGAGCTTGAGGCCCTTACTAACTCACATCTAGTGTTAACTTAACATATCTTATCTCATAAAAGCCTAGTTACTTGCATCATCAAAACTCATCTTGCATCCTCAAAACTGAACTTAAATACACAAAGACAAACATATCTTATCATAATCTATCTTATATCATTTCTATACATCTTAGATCGTCATCTAATCTTATTCATGTTGACTCAAGGTCAATTAGGTCAATTTTGACTCACGTCTAAATTGACTAAACCTGTGTTTTGATGATGACTAACCATTCCACATATTGGTGTCTAATGCTTCTACTTGTGTGATTTTAGATTAGGTATAGACACACTCCAAATGCCCTAACTTGCGCATATCAAATTGGAGAAAAGACAAGTCAAAGTCATACAAGTGCACTTTTTTGTAATATGATGTATATCCATTAGAATCATGTTGTAAATCACTTGTAATGATTGTATGACTTGTAATTAAGCTTAGAAAAATATCAGGAACACTTAGATCGAATTTTAGAGCACTTTTAATGCAACTTTGAAAATCAATTACAGGTACTTGTTTGGTCGAGTTTCCCACCCTGAAACTCGACCGATCAACCTTGGTCGATTTTTTAAAGATTGCATCGGTCGAGTTGTGCACTCACAGAACTCGACCGATTGGGTAGTAGGCCATTTCCAATTGAAATGGTCGGTCAAGTTTCCTCAGGACAAACTCGACCGATCCTTTGAACATCGGTTTGCCTGCTACTTGATCGGTCGAGTTACACCCATAGAAACTCGACCGATTGCACTGTACGGAAAAGTGCAGAAAAGTGTTTCTAGCCATTGTGGAGTTACAACAAGTGAAAATAGATCTGTTGCAAGACACAAAATGGCTAGTTTTCATTCTTAAGTGTTCCCAAAGGCTAAGAGGCATCCCCAGCTATAAATAGGACCCCTTGGGCTTCATTCCAAGGTAGAGCTTTCATTGCAAACTCTTTATGAGGTTCCTATTCTATAGTTGAGTGCTTCCTACAGCCTCCTCTCTCTCTCTAAGCTTAATCACTTGCTACATCCATTAGAGTGAGTAGGAAATCTGTAAGAGAGCTAGTCCTATTTGTATATCTTGTGAGGCTCTCACTTCCACCACCTCCCCATCTCTCATTTGTAATCATGAAGATGAAGGTTCTCTCTCTTGTCCAAGAGAGGTGAAGAAGAACAAGGGAAAGCGTCCCTTGGTGAAGATCAAGGCTAAAGACTTGGAGCTAGAGTGGGTAAGCCCTTGGAGAAGGCAGAAGACTCAAGCTCAAGTGGATAAGACCTTGGTGGAAGCTTCTCTGAGTGAAGGTGAAGTCAAAGGCGGAAGATCCAAGAAGAGTGGGTAATTCCTGTAAGGCCGAAGACTTGTGCAAGAGTGGGTAAGTCCTTGGAGAAGGCCGAAGACTCTTGCAAAGTGGGTAAGTCCTTGGTAAGGTTGAAGACTCTTTGTATTGGATAGGTAAGTCCTTTGTTTGGTCATGTATTGTATGTCTTATTAATGAATATAAGAGTGAAATTGTTTTAAGTCCTAGAGGTTGACCTCTAGTTTGATGTGTGGAACCACTCTAAATAGCTTGTCTAATTGGTGCATGTTCAATCTCTCTTATCCTTGCTATGCATGATTTAGTTGCATTCAAATTGCCTATTTAGCAACCTTATCTTGACATATATTTTGAAGGTTTAATGAGTTTTGTTTAAGTGCTTTCAACTCTATTCACCCCCTTCTAGAGCATCTAATCACCCATCTAGGATCCAACAAGTGGTATCAGAGTGGGTCTTCTCCAAGCATACTTCAACAAGTAGGAGAAGATGGGTGACTACCTAGGGGGGAGACTCTCGACCAGCCTTCCAATCTTTGATGGGAGCAACTTCCTCTATTGGAGAAGAAGACTTCAATTCTATATCCAAGGATCAAGTCTCGAGATGTGGCAAATGGTGAACAACCCATACATTCTACCAAAGACAAATATTGAAGAATGGGATGAGGCCACCTTGATGAAAGCAACTTTGAATGCTAGAGCCATGCACATCCTTTATGCCTCCATGACCCCCACCGAGTTCAACTGGATTTCCTCTTGTGAGACGGCCTATGAGGTATGGAGTAAGATTTGCATCACTTATGAAGGGACAGATCAAGTGAAGGAAAGAAAAGTTTACATGCTCAAAGGGTTGCTTGAGAACTTCAAGATGGGAAAGGAGGAGAGCATAGCCAACATGTACTCAAGGCTCAACACCATCTTGAATGGTCTTGCTGTTCTAGGACATCCTATGTCTAGTGGAGAGATCAACTCAAAGATCCTTAGAACTCTCCCCAAGAGGTGGGAATCCAAGGTGACTTCCATTGAAGAAGCAAGGTCTCTTAAGGATATTCCTATTGAAGAGCTCATTGGAAATCTACAAGCACATGAAGCTACACTTGACAAGTGGGAGGAAGTAGAAAGACAAGAGAAGAAAGAGCTTAAGAGAATGAAGAAGGCTGAAATAAAGGCTCAAATTGAAGCTATCATGGAACAAGTCTCTCCATCCTCTCAAGATAAAGAAGATGCCATGTACTCCAAGGGTAGACTCTACAAAGGCAAGTCCTCCTCCATCCGGTGCTTCACATGTGGAAAGAAGGGTCACTACAAGGAAGATTGCCAACAAGGCAAAAAGACCCATCTTCACAAGAAGACATGGCAATCAGGCTCAAGTGACTCCTCCAACTCAAGCTCAAGTGAAGATTCATGTGAAGGATCAAGCTCAAGCTCTAGTGATGAAGGAGAATGCCATTTTGCCCTTATAGCGTCAACAAGTGAAGACTCAAGTGAGGTAAATCTAGACTCTTTAGATAAAGAATCCTTGATTGATCTCATTCATGATATTTGTGCCTCTCTTAAGTCTTCTCAAAAGAAAAGGAAAAAGCTTGCTAAAATTGTTGATAATTTGTATGTAGAATTAAATGATCTTGAACATGCAAATTCTTGCTTGCTTAATGATAAAAATGATTGTCTTAGCCAAGTAGACTCTCTTAAACTTGAAAATGCTAGTTTACTTGATAAGATTAAATTTCTAGAAGCTCAACCTCTTATGCCTTGTTCTAATGAAGAGCATACTTTAATTATTGATTCTCTCATGCATGATATTGATGTTCTTAAATCTGAAAACAAGGACAAAGATTTTGTCTTGCATGAATTAGAAATAGAAAATGCCTCCTTGCTTGCTAAAATCAATGGGCATGAATCTTGTTCTAGTTCTAATAATAGAGAGAATGATGTTTTTGCTCTTCATATTAATAGAGATTCTTGTTTAACTAAAGCTCTTTGCCTAGAAAATGATCTTGTACATGCTAGAGATAATATTAATCAATTGTCATCTACTATTGCTTCTCTTAAGCATGATAATGATAGTTTGAGATCTTATTTGCAAAGATTCTTAGTTGGTAAGAAGAGTCTTAATGACATCCTACACCATACTACTAAACAAATTGGTAGACATGGTTTATGGTATGATAGTAGTCAAGGGAACAACAAAGATAAAGGACCTCCAATATTCCATGGAGAATCCTCTAGTTCCAAGACTATGGGCACATGCAACTATTGCAATGAATTAGGTCATTATTCTAATTGTTGTCCTTTTAGGAAAGAACCCAAGAGCAATAGGATTTGGGTTGCAAAACTAACCCCTCCGGACCCAAAAACATGATTGGGGACCATTTCATCTTTCTTCTTGTAGGTACTTGCAAATGGATTGACTTGAGCTACTAAATTGCAAATTGACTTCTCAATCCACATGAAAGAAGAAAGGTGAGATGTGTAGAGGGTGACAACAAGTGGAAAAGGTATGGTAAGAGCAAAGGTAAAGTTTTTATTGCTTATAACCATCTCTAACTTGTTTTTGTCAAGTTAGTGTGCACTATACATATGGTTTTTGAGTCAAAAGTGACTTTTTGTGATTCTCTTCACACTCTTGCTCAAAAACTATTTCTAATGCTTATATAGTGCATTACTAACTTGATTAGACATGTTTGGATATGGTTTTTATTTTATCATGCCTTTAAATGTGTTTTTATGATATATATATGCTTTTTGACAGCTGCTCTGTCGGTCGAGTTTGCCCTATTGAAACTCGACCGATAGGCACCAATGGGTGTTGCCAGCAGTTGTCATCGGTCGAGTTGCCAATGCACAGAACTCGACCGATAACACTGTGCACGGAATACACAATTGGCTTATTGGATGAGAGTTTCTCTCTAAACTATATTTTCTCAACCAATAGCCTTATTCTTTGGCACTCCCTTGGTATCTTTATATATGCATATTGCCATGTTCTAAATTGCCTATCTTGCTTACAACTCTATCTCTCTAATTGCTCTAAATTGGTTTATCTATATCTTGCAATTACTTGCTTTGAGTTGTCTTGTAGGTTTTGATGATGATCTCTATGGATCTCTTGGTTGTGTCTTAAATTGCTTCCGTTGTACTCTAACTTGATACATCTATCTAGGTGTATATCTTGTGTTGATACAACCTTGAGGTTCTTAGGGGTAATCATCTTTTGGTAAGGATGCATATCTTGTGAGTTATATCCTTTCATGCTTCAAAAAATGCATATCTCTTTGTTTGGATATATCTCTTCATCTAATCATAGCTTGCTTTATGATGTGTATCTTTTGGTATCTCTTGCTATGATCTAGATCCTACTAGTAGTCCTAACTTGTGATATCATCTACTAGTAGTTCATATACATGTAGTTCTAACCCTGTTTACAATTGACATCTTTGCTCATCTATATGATATGCTTATACATGCTCAAGCTTGTTCCTTAAATTGAATATCTACTATCTTGAGTTGCTTGCATAACATTGTGATGCAGGGTACATAGATCTACATGATATGTGGGAATTGGAGTATTTATGGATTTTTATTCAGATTTTGCTCCAGTTTCAGTTTTTGGTCAAATTCCATCATCTTGAGGGTCAAAATTGCAATTTATTGTTTTTCTACAGCACCTTATCTTGCTTTTTGGGTTGTTCAAGTATATGCTTTAACTTTCTTTTCTTTCTATGCTTGGACAAGCCCCTATCTGTGCTCTTCTACTCTCCTTATATATATTTATGTTATCTCCTTTCTCTTTAACAAGTGATGTTTCTTATTTCTTCATAACCCCACTTTTTGAAATGACAAAGGGGGAGAAAGTATGTCTTCTTTTAAAAGAGGAAGAAGGCATGTCTTACATGAAGAAGAGAAATATGTTCATGTAAAGGGAGAAGGTAAAGGGGAGAAGACATATATGTGTAGAACATATATGAGTAGAAGACATAGTATTCTATAAATGTTATGAAAGCTAACCATGCAGGAGAAATTGCATCAATTGAGGGGGAGTATGAAAACTCCATGCGCATCAATTGAGGGGGAGCATATGAACTCCATTCTATTGAAACCCCTAGGTTTCTCCGAAGGTATGAATTTCCTTAAATGCTTTCAATACATTTATGGAATGGTTTGTCATCTTCAAAACGGGGGAGAATGTTGACTCAAGGTCAATTAGGTCAATGTTGACTCACGTCTAAATTGACTAAACCCATGTTTTGATGATGACTAACCATTCCACATATTGGTGTCTAATGCTTCTACTTGAGTGATTTCAGATTAGGTATAGACACACTCCAAATGCCCTAACTTGCGCATATCAAATTGGAGAAAAGACAAGTCAAAGTCATACAAGTGCAATTTTTTGTAATATGATGTATATTCATTAGAATCATGTTGTAAATCACTTGTAATGATTGTATGACTTGTAATTAAGCTTAGAAAAATATCAGAAACACTTAGATCGAATTTTAGAGCACTTTTAATGCAACTTTGAAAATCAATTACAGGCACTTGTTCGGTCGAGTTTCCCACCCTGAAACTCGACCGATCAACCTTGTTCGATTTTCTGAAGATTGCATCGGTCGAGTTGTGCACTCACAGAACTCGACCGATTGGGTAGTAGGCCATTTCCAGTTGAAATGGTCGGTCGAGTTTCCTCAGGACAAACTCGACCGATCCTTTGAACATCGGTTTGCCTGCTACTTGATCGGTCGAGTTACACCCATAGAAACTCGACCGATTGCACTGTACGGAAAAGTGCAGAAAAGTGTTTCTAGCTGTTGTGGAGTTGCAACAAGTGAAAATAGATCCGTTGCAAGCCACAAAATGGCTAGTTTTCGTTCTTAAGTGTTCCCAAACGCTAAGAGGCATCCCCAGCTATAAATAGGACCCCTTGGGCTTCATTCCAAGGTAGAGCTTTCATTGCAAACTCTTTATGAGGTTCCTATTCTATAGTTGAGTGCTTCCTACAGCCTCCTCTCTCTCTCTAAGCTTAATCACTTGCTACATCCATTAGAGTGAGTAGGAAATCTGTAAGAGAGCTAGTCCTATTTGTACATCTTGTGAGGCTCTCACTTCCACCACCTCCCCATCTCTCATTTGTAATCATGAAGATGAAGGTTCTCTCTCTTGTCCAAGAGAGGTGAAGAAGAACAAGGGAAGGCGTCCCTTGGTGAAGATCAAGGCTAAAGACTTGGAGCTAGAGTGGGTAAGCCCTTGGAGAAGGCAGAAGACTCAAGCTCAAGTGGGTAAGACCTTGGTGGAAGCTTCTCCGAGTGAAGTTGAAGTCAAAGGCAGAATATCCAAGAAGAGTGGGTAATTCCTGCAAGGCCGAAGACTTGTGCAAGAGTGGGTAAGTCCTTGGAGAAGGCCGAAGACTCTTGCAAAGTGGGTAAGTCCTTGGTAAGGTTGAAGACTCTTTGTATTGGATAGGTAAGTCCTTTGTTTGTTCATGTATTGTATGTCTTATTAATGAATATAAGAGTGCAATTGTTTGAAGTCCTAGAGGTTGACCTCTCTAGGAAAGTGGACTGACACACTTCTAGTTTGAAGTGTGGAACCACTCTAAATAGCTTGTCTAATTGGTGCATGTTCAATCTCTCTTATCCTTGCTATGCATGATTTAGTTGCATTCAAATTGCCTATTTAGCAACCTTATCTTGACATATATTTTGAAGGTTTAATGAGTTTTGTTTAAGTGCTTTCAGCTCTATTCACCCCCCCTCTAGAGCATATAATCACCCATCTAGGATCCAACAATTCCATCTATTCCATCTATCCCATATTCCAACAAGGCTCTAGACATCTAATCTATAACTACTCTCTCTTCTAGACTGATGTCATTCACTTTCTCTTAGGTTGCATGACCAGCTCCTACTCGTGCATGTGTGGGGACACATTTTTGTAATAATTACATATATAATAAAATATTATATATTTTTCTCTGATTAAACATGCGTTAGAGAAACTATCAAGGTTCAATCTGATTGGAATAAAAAATCAAAATCCACAAAATGAGTGTCCCACACATAGTAGAGAGTCTAGTGTCATGTCACCTAATGAAAAGGGTGAGAACAAAGTGTAGAGTAGTGTAGATACTCTAGACAATGAGCGCCATATGCCTAGGGTTTCTCTTCCCTTGATGTACGTCATTTCCAAATAATGCAACGTCCAATACCACTGCACTATAAGGAAAGAACGAAACCTAATGACCTACAATACAACAAGCACCAGTCTAGACCTAGTTCTCAGAGATCTAGGTGCTAGCCTAGAGTCTAGGTCAGATATGGTCTCTATTAGACAACTAATCTAACCCTAAATATGTTCAAGTTCAAGGTTTTCTTTAGTTTTGAGTTTCATAATGACCCAATATTAGGCCTTGCTATTATTCATGCTCTGATACCACCTGTGATGTCCCCAGATATTCTAAAACTTAATCTAATGTCTGACGTCTAAATTGAAACCCTCACCTCAATGAGAATCCCAATTTAAACACCACACACTAGGCTAAGAAGAAGAAAATTAGAGGAAGTAAGAAGCAAACAAATAGTAGCACATGCACATCAACAATAATAAAACCATAAGACACAAGTTCACCATTCAACATATAATTACAACATGAATTGTTACAACATTTGATATTACATATTGAACATCAAACTATTACATATGCACATACTACATTATAAAATAGGATCTTTATACAATAGGTCCACATGTACAATTTGCCATACAACTCTCAACTATCCTGGTCTTCAAGAGCATATAGCCACAACCTAAACAAAAGATTACATATGGTACACGTCAGCACAATATTCAAGAATATTGTATTGAGTATGCCAACTTATCTTTTTATATACCTCTCATTACTAAGCTTGGCAATAAGATGGAACTAAGTACTTGGAAGTTATAAAGAAATATAAGAAAAAGCATATACTTGCGCAAAGATGTTCATTAACAAATGAGAACACATATTTTAAGCACATTTTCCGTTATATAGCCATGCATTGACCTTCGAAGGTTTTGATGCATTCTCTTGACTCTCAAGGAGTTCAATATTAAGGCATTTATGATCGACTACCAAAGAATTAGATCATATGTACAATGTGACCGACTACCAAAGAGTTAAGTCACTTCCAAGCACTGTACTACCAAAGAGTTTAGTGCTTTCATATAATGGAACATATATATTATGTTTGATGTGTTCATAGCAATAAGTATATAAAATCAAGCAACATCTCATACAAGAACAATCATTTCTTACAATATCATATGCCAAGTATTTTACTACACATATAATGCAAGCATACTATGTAATAAGCTAAGTAAGAGGTAATGGCGTACCTTTCTCAAGATATCCTAATCATCACATATTCCTAGATTCAACTACCACTCTTGGTCAAACTCTGATTAAGACAAGATCACATATCACCATCAGGTTCTCATCATATCAACCCTAGTTATATCCATTTTAGGGTTTACTTATCTCATTAAGATATATCCATTATCACTAGCATTCTTGTCTTGAAATTAGATTACTGAATGTAATATTCCAGATTATGTCTCATTATCCAATAATCATGTTTTCCTTCATTAGGTGAACATATTAACATTATGTCACATTCATTAGTCAAATTAAGTTTACATCTTATGCATTATAAGTCATCTTAATATAACATGAATTATGTGCATCATCGTGATCTCATAGTTAAATCTGAGGTTCTATATGCTGATAAATCTTATATTGAATATTTCATCAATTATTGATCATAAATCTATTTTCTACATTTTATTTAAGGTTATTAGCCCTAGATAGTTACATTAAGAAAATTACATGATTTCATGTTCCAACATCATCATATTTGACATCAAATGGATTATAAACATAAATATGGATCTACTAACATTTTCTCATAGTTTTAGGCCATCATTTGTTATTTATAACACATGATATAAGCATTATACAGATTACTTAATATCTTTGTTATTTAAGCATAAAAAGACTGATACGATGGTTCCATGTTATTCTACTCATTTTTTGGAACATTTTGGTACCTTATTTATAATTTTTGATAAGCGGACTATTTACTATGAATTATGCAAATTCTAGATATTTTCTGAGATTTTCGGGTTCATAAATTACCTCTATGCCAATGGGATGCCGCCAAGTGGCTCTGAGGGGGCGTTGCTCCATCCTAGGTTGGCCGGTCTGGTTCCCAATTCTGGACCCGGTCTAGTTTGGGAAAAGGCCAGCTTGGGGCTCTCTTTACCCTTCCTCGCTGCTCGCTCCCCGAGTCCCCAACGCGAGTCAATTTTCCCATTCGCGAGTGCCACCATGCACCTCCTCCTCGCGATCACGTGCTCGGCAGCCAGAGTCCCAAGTGGGACTCTAGTATTTTGTGAGTCACTAACTCCACCATTGGGTTCACCGCTAACATCATGGATCATGTTGTTCCATAGCGTCGCCATGGCCCTCTTCATCCCTCTTACATCTGTCTCTCGAGTGCATGCATGCGAGTGATAAGCAACAACTATCATTGTAGGGATCCTACTCCTCGCCAGCACCTTCCACAGCCAAAAGCTTCTCATGTGTTTGTGTCAAGCTACCAGGCTCCAAGTTATTGTTGTTATTTCTTCTCCTCCTCGATGATAGACTGTGTGTGTCGTCTCCTGGAAGACGGCGATCGTCATGGTATTAGCTGCTTCTACAACATGGGAAAGGGAAAACTCCTCCTTGGACGGCCTCTGACGTAGGGGACTACCCCAGTGAGATGAAGGAGTGGCTTCATGGATGCTTCAATTCCTCAATCCAAACTTCCTTATCAGGCTCCTTCTCGTACCTCTGACATTGGTTCCTTCAAATTGAGCATTTCCATTGAGACGAGGGGAAAAGTGGGTGTTTAAACTCCCTACCTTGAGGTTATAGGGCTCTCCTAAAGGGTCAAAAGACCACGATGCAAGGCTAACTGTTGCTCAGTTCCTTCTCGACACACGTCCAGAGTGGTGGTGGTTCCATCGCAGGTGCAACACGACCACCCCACATTTATACCGCAAACTGTTGGAGGTTGGTTACAAGTTTGTGGCCCTCAGATCTGTCATGGACTTCCTAGATCAATTCTATCTACATGACAATCCTTGGGACTAGCCCACCACTAGGATGCATGAAAAATCACTACCAATCCGAACCCAAGTTTATAGATATTAAACATTGCTCCATGATACAACAAAATACACATTATGTGATAATATTCAATCCCAAATATATCTCTCTCTAGGAACCTTGTTTGATCATGAAATTCAGGATGTTGGCTCATTACAATTATATCTACATTTTATTCAAATTTGATGATAAAACTCAACTATTTGACTTGTCAATTAAATACCTTGAAAAGGCATGAACATAGGGATTTTAATTGTGATATCAACATCCATCACCATCCAAACTTTACCAAACCACTTGTAGCTCTCAATATAACTCAACATTCATGAATTCACTTATGTCAGTAATTATCTAGGGATTCCAAAAATTCAATATATCACAATAATCTTAAAATTGTATGAAATCTTACTTACATATATCAACTTTAAAGTCTTACAAGATTGGATCGTGAAAGTCTTCTTAAGAAACATGTAAATGTACTGAGATTTAAATAGGAATACTCATGGGCATAGACCACTTACCTATGTTAAGAGAGGATAAAAATATTGATCTGGGATTCCTCTAGTTGGTCTAAATCCTTTAATATTTGTGGTTAACACTTCCTTGAAGTTCAATGACGAGGTTTGCACCTTTCTCATTGATTTAGCAATTATGAACATATATGCACATAATCTACTTATCTAACATTTTCTCAAATTAAATTACCTTATCTAGATAATTTAAGAGTCTAGAACCTCCTTCAATATGTTATTCATATATCAAGATTTCCAACGATCCCTTAATCACCCTTTTCCAACAACCAGATCAATATCCATTAATTCTTCAAGTTTATAACAAATTAAAATCTGATTGTTCAATTTACCTTGCTTGCTCTACCTTTTAGGCTAATTGAGCCTAATGGATGGCCGCCCATCAAGGAGGATTAGGGACTCACCCTGTCCTTCTCTTGCAGGTTGAAACACAGGCACGATGCCCCTATTCCACTATAGAAATAGAGAGAAACGTCGGCCCCCTCTCCGTCGTGAAGTTTGGCCGTCCCAGACTGAATCAGCGATCATGGTTGGACCATGTCACCGCTAAGCCTCCTCTTGGAACTGAGGCATGTAGAATAGTGGTCTTTGCACTCGACTTGGTTAGTTATGACTGCCTATCTCCTACGCCAAGAATTGGGTAGTCTCCCGAATTGCTTGGTGATCCTCCTTCTTCCTCGACATTACAACACGGTGAGAGCATGGCTCCTTACCTCCCTACAGCCTCACCCTCAATTTTCCTAGCTGCTCTGCTAGCTCCAAGAGGCACCCTTGGTGGTTTTGTCCTCTTGAAGCCACTATGTCCATGTTCCAGGCTCCACCAGCAGTTTCTCCTTTCTTGCTTCTTCTACTTTGCTCTTCCCCTCTCTCTCGGATTTCAAGTCAAAACCCTAGTATTAGATCTGATCTTAGCTTCCACAATCTGAATCATAAATAGCAACATGGCTTCTGATCTCATGAGGATATTCCATTTTCTCAGACTCTCTGTTTGAGCTCTGTTCTGCCCATGCATCGACTTTAGGTCCACACCGAGCTAGGGTCCCACTCCTTTATTTTCTTATCTTTTGATTAAAGTACAATTTAGAGATATATTTCTATAACCTAAATCAGAACTCCATTTGATTTCAAATTTTGGGATAAACAATTTACTGTCATGATCTCTTCATAAAAAAGACATTAGGTCCAAATAAATTGGATGGACACTCTAAAAATATCTTTTTAATTAATTTTTGAATAATTACAAATTTAATCACCTAGGTCACTAGGTAAATTAAATTGATCTCAAATTTCAGTCACTCTCTTATATTCCAATTTTCGTTCAAATAAAATTATCTTGAGTGCTTTTTATAAACATGAAAAACTAAATTCTCCAATATTTACACCAAGTATCCATATGTAAAATATCATTGAGCAAATGGGCTTGAATAGGATTCTGGGGCAGATGGTCAATCCCTTGGTCTTCCAAAGGGTCCATAGGATTAATCATTTCTTAGTCATACAAATTAATGTTTGATGTGACATAATTCCTCAATTGAAGATTCGTCATGATTAATTTGATCAAACTAGGTCTATGGCTCAAATCCATTAACTAGAGTCATATTTTATTCATTATTCTACTTTGGTTGTTACCTCATATCATCAAAATAAATATGAAAATTTAAAAATTTTAAGGTATAATGAAAAAATGGCCAAAGTACACAAGTGACCCTTTCCTACATAATCTTTCCTTTATTCCAAATATCATGAAAATTTGGTAGAACATTATTGTAACCATAAATTAATGTTATATAGATTTCATCAATAACTTAATCATGTATTTGCCAGGTCCTAAAATTAGGATGTGACAATACTACCCACCTTATTGGAATTTCCTCTTGAAATTCTACTAGTCTACCCACCCTAGTTTTTCACATATTATATTCATTCTAACTCTCTAATATTGTCTTAAATTATTTTATCGAACTTGGGAAATGGCCTTCTCATGGTTAAATATCTAAACCAGAGTTAACATGTGTACATAAAAGTAATGATGCTTGAAATACCTCATAGCATCATCATCTAACATGGAAAGGAACATAGCTTGCCTCTCTCTAAAGGTAGCTAAATTAGGGCTTTGGCTCCACATTGTATCTAGCTTAGTTATCTATGTCAAAGTATCTACCCCTTATATACATGATCGGTCTTATATGTGTATGATTAGGTTTAGGTACTATATATATCACACTTTTAATGCCAACACTTGGTTTCTTGGTTGCCTTTGGATAGATGTCAGTCGGTCATATATTTAGAGGTGACATGTCTTATCACACTTATATTGGCACCTCCCTCATCCACATGTCCCATACCACATGCACTTGAAAGGACAAGACAAGCATTATTATGCACGTAACATTCTCTCTGCAAAGCCCCATAAGCATGTGTCCCATACCAAAAACATGTTGGAAAAAGAGAGAGAATTTTATATACAACGATAGTGTTAAAATAAATGTCTAAAACACCTAGGAACATAACGCCAATCCTTTTGTAAACTTTTGTCTCCTATCTAGAGCTCTACTTCAATTTCTAATATCTTTCTGTTACTTACACTAGTACATAAATGGGTTATAACGTCACTACTTGTAGGGTCAGTTTTTCCAAATAACTGACCTTATATGTCTAAAAAAAATGTGGGCACCACTTAAGACCTCATGGGTCGGTTTTCTTTAAAAAACCGACCTTGTAGTGTAACTCTATAGGGTCGGTTTTCCAAATAACCGACCTTATATGTCTATAAAAAATGCGGGCACCACTTAAGACCTCTTGGGTCTATTTTCTTAAAAAAACCGACCTTGTAGTGTATCTCTATAGGGTCGGTTTTCCAAATAACTGACCTTATATGTCTATAAAAAACACGGGCACCACTTAAGACCTCTTGGGTCACTTTTTCTTAAAATAACCGACCTTGTAGTGCATCTCTATAGGGTCGGCTTTTATAAAATAAGCGACCTTATAGACAATTGGATTAGAAAGTCAATTACAAGTTTCCCGTAGAAAAAATGTGCTTGATTTTGGCTTCGCGCCTCGATCTATAGCGTCGGTTTTTCCTTATAACCGACCCTAAAGGGCTACTCGGTCGACAAATTTGTCGACCGAATAAGAGCTAGATTTCACGTATACAAGCACCTTTAGGGTCGGTTTTTTCCTTATAACCGACCCTAAAGTCCTCTTCGGTTCAGCACCTCTAAGGTCGATTTTTCCTTCAAAACTGACCCTAAAGGGCTCCTCGGTCGACAAATTCGTCGACCAATATCAATTTTGGATCTGTATAAGCACCTCTAGTGTCAGATTAGTAATTTTAACCGACCCTAGAGCTTTTCTCAGTTGAAAAATTTGTTGACTGAGAAACAGCCAGATTTCCTTCGTATAAGTACCTTTAGGGTCGGTTTTTTCCTTATAACCGACCCTAAAGTCCTCCTCGGTCGACAATTTTGTCGACCGAGATGAATTTTGGTTCCAATTTAGTTCACGCTTGTGAAAAACTAAAGTGGATCCTAAGTTTATCTCGGTCGACAATATTGTCGACCGAGGAGGACTTTAGGGTCGGTTATAAGGGGAAAACTGACCCTAGAGGTGCTTATATGAAGAAAATCTTGCTCCTTCTCGGTCGATGAATTTTTCGACCGAAATGGAGCTAGATTCGTTCGTATAAGCTCATGTAGTGTCGGTATTTCTTTATAACCGACCCTAGAGGGATTTTCGGTCGACAATATTGTCGATCGAGATAAACCTAGGATCCAGTTAATATTTCACACATGTATATATTCTCGGTCGACTAATTGTTCGAGCGAGACAACATCGGTCGACAAAATGTTCGACCGAGGCCAACACTGTGAACCTCCATTTGCATGAATTAAAAAGGCAATATTCTGATTAAAATATAAATTTAATGACTTGAAAAATATTAAAAAAATTGTAACCGCTAGTTTTCGATCGACCGTTGGCCGACTGGGAGGAGTGTCTAGAGAAACGACTGTTGCGGGCATCGGTCGACAAATTTTTGACCGAAATGGGCTCTATTTTCTATAAATAGCACCGAAAACGACCCATTTCTTCACACCTTCACACTCTCACTTCTCTAGCTCCTCTTTAGTGTATTCTTATGAAAATCTTTAGCTTCTCTAAATCCAAGTCTTTCTTGCTACTTCTCCATTTCAAAGCAACGAGATGGCTTCCTCATCAACATGTGGAAAGAAGCAAGTTGCATCCAGGAAAGGAAGGACAGTCTCTCCAGCGCTACCAATCATCAATGGCATCCCCTTCAATGACGCAGCTACAGGCGACCACTACCTCAGGCTCTCCTCAAGAACTCCTCTTCCACGACGGCCAGTCGACGTCATGGACTTCCACAGCATTGTTGATTTGGAGGAACTCTTTGAGGTGCAACATTTGACTGATTTTCTGATCCCCTCCTTCCATTCCTACTCCTCCAAAGTAGTTAATGAATTCTATGCCAATTTAACCCCACATCCTGACCATGATTCCTTCTCCTCTATGGTTGGTCGTTATGGATTCCATTTTATTAAGGAGGGTATTCTTGATATGCTTGACATAGACATAGAAGAATATAAAGATTTTCTTGATCTCACCACAGGAAATCCACTCAACAAACTCTCCCAAGATGACACTACACCTAGCCTTAGTGATGTCAAAGAGCCATCTTTCAATCAAATACAACTTGCCATGAAGATAGGGGTACCTATTATGCCATAAATTTAAAACCTGAAGCTAGGATCATAAATCTCATTGTTTCCACCAATATCCATCCTAGAGCAAACAAATTTGAAGTACCCACCTTTCGTATGTACCTTATCTATGCCATTCTCAAAGGTATTCCCATAAACTTTATTCGTATCATCCTTAAGAATATGCTTGAGTTTTCTGGCAGTCCACCTTATGCTGACTTTATATGCCAAATCAGTCAACATTTTCTTATGAAGAATATTGAGGATGACTTAGGTTACACATGGGATAGAAAACCCCAAAAGATAAGTAAAAATACGGTGGAAAATATGGGAATTGACTTTGGCCACAAAAGGGCTAGGACTGAAGGGGAGACATCCACCCAAGACATACCTCCACCACCTCCTCCTACCAACCTACCCCATGATCCTATTACAAACACATTGACATACATTGCTGGATCCCAATATCACCTAAGTAGGCAATTGGATTATAATCACCATGCCATGACTTATTTAAACCAAAGGATGCAAACTCTCTCTCCTAACCAACCTGATGAATATCCCTATTCCCTTAATCCTGGCATGATAAATCCATACAATCCTTCCTACAACTACTATCAAATTCCACCTCCACCATCTCCTGATCTCACACATACTCAGTTTTCCCCAATTCAACTTCAACACATTGTTGCCCACTTTCGCTTGATCGTGTTCCCACCTTCTTGGAGGCTTATGCCTTAACCAAGACAGGTGCCTTGGAGTGGTAGACACTGGTCAAATAATATGGAGCTGAGCCCTTTCTTGGAAAAGACCCAGACATTGATGTAATCCTTCAGTCTTTTCAGTGAGATTATGAGATATCTTTGTAATGATTGTAATGGATATCTTTTTATAAAGCAAGTATGTCATGCTTCATCTTATAAAGTGTATGGGCATTAAATTGTTATGAATAAAATTGTTTTCCATGGCTTCATTTCAAATGATTGAAAAATAAATTATGGCTAAATTTGACAAAGCATCACTTGGTTTTAAAATTAAATATCTCTTTAAGGGGGGCATAGCATAAAATTAAGGGGGAGAACTAAAGAGTCATACAAAATGATTATATTGGATATCATGTAAAATCTTGTACAAGTACTTAGATATCATGTAAATCTAGCGTTAGATCTTTCCTAGCCATTTACAACACTTAGATAGGTCATCCTCTACAATAGTGTCACAACCGTACACTCATACACACACTTGGTACTTAATTTAAAACATTGAAATAGGGTTAATCTCAGTCGAAAATATTGTCGACCGAGACACTTTCGGTCGACAATATTGTCGATCGAGGAGGACTTAGGATCCAGTTTATGTATAAGCACCTCTAGGGTCGGTTATAAGCACCTCGAAGGCACCTCGGTCGACGACCGAATAAGAGCCAAATTTAATGTGTATAAGCACCTCTAGGGTCAGTTTTTCGCTTATAACCGACCCTTAAGGGCTCCTCGGTCGACAAATTCATCGACCGAATAAGAGCCAGATTTCACGTGTATAAGAACCTCTAGGGTCAGTTTTTTCCTTATAACCGATCCTAGATCTCTTCTAGGTCGACGAATTTGTCGACCGATAAACTCTCGGTCGACAAATTTTCAATCACGAAGGAGCCCGATTTCACGTGTATAAGCACCTCTAGGGTCTATTTTTCCTTATAATCAACCCTAAAGGGCTCCTCGGTCGACATTATTGTCGACCGATAGAAATTTTGGATCGAGTTTAGTACTTTTCAAAACGTTATAAAGTATTGGGATCTCAATCTTTTGTCTCATTGTTGGGAATTCACATCCCTCAATACCACCATCATCACATTTGCTGGATCTGGGTATTCAAACCCTTAGTTCATCACTAAACATGGTTATCACTTATCAGGTAACTATTACCTTCAGGTCATCTGACCAAGGTATTCAGGATATTTGTTACACAAGCATCTCAATTTCATATCAACCATATCAATTTCATATCAACATCATGCAATACAAAAATAACATCACTATTCCCTCATTAGGGTTAGAGTTTCCCATCTTTATCAATTAGGGTTTCACATCATCATCCCATATTGAAATTTCACATAACATTATCCCATATTAGGGTTTTTACACAACATCACCCTATATTAGGGTTTCACATAACATTCCCATATTAGGGTTTCACATAACATCATCCCATATTAGGGTTTCACATAACATTATCCCATATTAGGGTTTCATACGACATCACCATATATTAGGGTTTCACATAACATCATTATTAGGGTTGTGTAAGCACCTTAGAGCTCCCTCGGTCAACGAATTTGTCGACTGAGAAAGAGTCAGATTTCACGTGTATAAGCACCTCTAGGGTCGGTTTTTTCTTTATAACCGACCCTAAAACGCTCCTCAGTCAACAATTATTATCGATCGACATGAATTTTCGATCCAGTTTAGTTCACGCATCCTCGGTCAACGAATTTGTCGACCGACAACCATTCGTTTGACAAATTCGTCGACCTAGAAGGAGCCAGATTTCACCTTTGGCTCCTTCTCAGTCGACGAATTTGTCGATCGATAGATATCGGTCGACAAATTCGTAGACCGAAAGGAGCCAGATTTCCTTCTTAGAAGCACCTCTAGGGTCAGTTTTTTCTTTATAACTGACCCTAAAGTCCTCTTCGGTCGACAATATTGTCGACCGAGATAAACTTAGGATCCAATTTAGTTTTTCACACATGTATAAGCACCTGTAGCGTCGGTTATAAGGAAAAAACCGACCCTAGAGGTGCTTATACGAAGGAAATGTTGCTCCTTTTCGGTCGACGAATTTGTCGACCGATAGATATTGATCGACAAATTCGTCGGCCAAAAGGGGCCAGATTGCCTTCGTATAAGCACTTGTAGCGTCAGTTTTTTCCTTATAACTGACCCTAGAGGTCTTTTCGGTCGACAAATTTGTCGACCGAGAATGCGTTCGAGTGTTTTTCAACAACCCACTCGGTCGAAAAATCGTCGACCGAAAGGGGCCAGATTTCCTTCGTATAAGCACTTGTAGCGTCGGGTTTTTCCTTATAACCGACCCTAGAGGTCATTTCGGTCGACAAATTTGTCGACCGAGAATGCGTTTGAGTGTTTTTAAACAACCCGAAACGGGCACCGTTTATCTTTAGCGTCGGTTTTTTCATGTTAACCGATGCTATAGGTCTTTCTCTCCGTGAAAAAGCCGAAACTTTAGTCTTTCTTCCTCCCGCAAAACCCTTTTCTATGTTCTATTCTCTCTCCTGTGGCACCGCGAACCCTTGCTTTTTCCTGTGTCATTATGTCGTGAATGCCTTGCCTTTTCTCTGTGAAGTCATTGCCGTGAAGCCCGTGCCACCTCTCCGCGCCGCCAAGAAGATCGTGGTGTCCGTACGTGAATACGTTGCCACCTCTCCGCGCCGCCAAAGTTTTTGCCTCCTCTCTACGAAAAGAGCTCGTCGTCGCTGCCTCTCCACTCTTCCACGAAGGTCGCCGCCTCTCCGTGAAGGTCGTCTCATCCTCCATGAAGGTCGCTTCCATTTCCAAGTAAGTTCTCCGCTTCCTTCGTTCCTTCCTTCCTTCATTCCCACCCACCGCCATTGTTGGGTCCAGGTCCATCTCGGTCGACAATTAGTCGACCGATAGCCCACCTGCGTGCAGCGTCTAGGTCCACTCTCGGTCGACTAATTGTCGAATGAGAGTGGACTTGCTCCTTATTTATGTGGGAGCTATAAATGTTTTAATCATATTTGTTGTAATGTTCACAAATAGTTCTGAATATTATAATGATTTCAATCTTTGGACTGTTGGAAACGGCCTTACTTTGCAAATTTGTACAAGTATTTTCCATTTTATATGATTTGATAACCCAATAATAAAAACATGTCTTTTTTCATATGTAATCATTATATAAATTTTAGAAATTAATACTAGATTAGACATGTGTACTCCTAGATTGACACTTTAGGGTTGATGCATGATGTTTAACTTAATATATAAATATGAAAATAATGCATTTATATATTAATTTAGAAACTTGTTCAAAATTTACTCATTAGGAGTAAACTTTGGATAGTCCCCGGTTTGGGACTGTTTTTGGATATTTTAATCTCACTTAGGATGTACCTGTATAATGTATGTTTAGTTTTGTAGATTATTTCAGTAGGATTTCTTCATTTGTTCTCTGGGTACATATGTGAGTGTTTATTTGCCATTTACATCGGTGTACTTGGAGAACTTAGGGGAAATGCTGCTGAAATTTTCTTCAAAACTAAACATACATTATATAGTTACTAGTGAGATTAAATATTCAAAAATGGGATAGGTGGTACACTTTAGTATATAAGTAATTAACTTCCTATCAATAAAAACTTACAGATTATTATAGTATCAATATTAAACTGTTAGTTTTATAATTAATTTTACTGTGATATAGAAAATGGATCGAAGTTGGATGTCTATCAAGAACTGTTGCAGTCCAGATTTTGCCAAAGGTCTTAATGAATTTATCAGATTTGCTGAGGAACATAGGAAACTACCTATAGATAGGCTATATTGTCCATGTAGAAATTGTTGTAACAATTTGAAAGTTGATACTGGTGAGGAAATTAAGAATCATGTCATATGCAATGGGATCATACAAGGTTATAATGAATGGTATTGGCATGGAGAGAAATTGAATTATGGATCAGAAAATGTCGATACTAATAGTTGTGGCATAGAAGATATAGATAATGATGATAATGTTAATGATGAACCGATTCAAGATGACCAGATTCAAGATGACATGGTTGATGAGATGCTACGTAGTTGTCGGGACAATGTCATTGATCCACCTTCTTTATTTGCAAACATTGTCCATGATGCTGAAAAACCATTATATAAGGGTTGTACTAAGTTCACGAGGTTGAGTGTTGTGATGCGATTATATACTCTTAAAGCTCAAAACCGGTGGAGCGATAAGAGTTTCACTTCACTGATGTCTTTGTTAAAGGAAATTCTTCCTGAAGGCAACGAGCTTCCAATTTCAACATATCAAGCAAAGAAAATAATGTGCCCAATGGGAATGGAGGCTAAGAAGATTCATGCATGTCCAAATGATTGTGTGTTATTTCAAAAGGACTATAGTAATTTGATCAATTGTCCAAAATGTGGTGCGTCAAGGTATAAGACTACAAATTCAGCTAAGGCTAAAAATGGCTCTACTGCCAAGGTGATGTGGTATCTACCAATAATACTACAATTTCAACACTTATTTACTAATACAGAAGATGCGCAAAATTTTTCTTGGCATGGGGAGTTAAAGGTCAATGATGACGGCGTCCTACGACATGCATCTGATTCACCACAATGGAAGAAAATTGATTTATTATACCCTCAATTTGGTAAAGAACCAAGAAACCTAAGACTTGGACTCTGTACAGATGGAATGAATCCCTATGGTACATTAAGCAGCCAACATAGCACGTGGCATGTTATGATTGTTATATACAATCTTCCTCCTTGGTTGTGTATGAAAAATAAGTATGTGATGTTGTCAATATTGATATCAGGGCCTAAGCAACCTGGAAATGATATTGATGTTTACCTTGAACCTCTAATTGATGACCTAATGAAACTATGGGAAGAAGGTATTATGACATATGATGCTTCACGTAAAGAGATCTTCCATTTGCGTTCTATGTTATTTTGCACGATTAATGACTTTCCAACTTATGGAAATTTGTTTGGATACAGCATAAAAGGATACAAAGCATGTCCTGTTTGTGAGGAAAATACTGATTCAATCAGACTGAAACATGGTGGTAAAATCGTATATCTTGGTCATCGGAGATTTCTCCCACCAGTGCATCCTTATCGAAGGCAACGCAAAACCTTTAATGGGTCAACTGAGGAACGAAGTGCTCCTCAACCTATACCAGTAAATGGTGTATATGATAGGGTGAAACATATTGTTAATGAATTTGGAAAGAGTTCAAGTAGTCATACACTCGCATGTGACAAATCTCTATATAAGAAGAGGTCAATATTTTGGGATCTTCCTTATTGGAGATCTTTGGCAATTAGACACTGCATTGACGTCATGCATGTTGAAAAAAATATTTGTGAGAGCATCATCGGTACGCTATTGAACATACCAGGAAAGACTAAAGATGGCATCAAATCTAGAAAAGATTTAGAATTAATGGGTATTAGAAAAGAATTATCAGTGGAGATCAGGGGTCGCCGCACATATTTGCCACCGACTTGTTACACTATGTCAAAGAAAGAGAAAAAGACTTTCTGTGAGTGCTTGTATAATATTAAGGTTCCATAAGGATACTCTTCTAATATTCGTAGATTGGTATCAATGAAGGATCTGAAACTGATAGGTCTCAAATTTCACGATTATCACACCTTAATGCAACAAATTTTACCTGTGGCTATTCGATCTATATTGCTGAATCATGTAAGGTTTGCAATCACAAGACTTTGTTTCTTCTTCAATGAAATATGCAACAAAGTGATACATCCTGATACTCTCGATAAATTACAGAAAGATGTAATTGTTACCATGTGTCAGCTTGAAATGTACTTTCCTCCTTCATTTTTTGATATCATGGTTCATCTTGTAGTACATATTACAAGGGAGGTGAAGATGTTGGGTCCAATTTTCTTACACTGGATGTATCCATTTGAACACTACATGAGTGTTTTTAAAGGTGATATTCAGAATCGTTATCGTCCTGAAGGGAGTATTGTTGAGGGTTACGTGGCTAGGGAGGTGATGGACTTTTGTAATGATTTTTTGAATTGCAATGAAACTTGTAGCGATCAAAAAAATTCCCATCACACTGGATCTTATTGTGGCAAAGGAATTCTGGGAGGACGAGTGAAAGGAATCAGTCATGAGTTGTGGGAACAAGTGCATTTGTATATTTTACACAACATCGATGAAGTTAGTAGCTACATCACAGAACACAATGATCTTATCAAGAGAAATCATCCGTGATCCAGTTCAATGTGGCTTGCAAGAGAGCATAATCAAACATTTATTAGGTAGTTTGAAGAGAAAGTATTTAATCAACTATCTGAATCACCAAATAATGTTGCTGAGAACATAAAATGGCTCGCCTTCAAGCCAAAAATGGATGTCATGTCATATGAAGGTTATGACATTAACGGATTTTCATACTACACAAAGTGTCAAGATGAAAGTAGTGTAGTTCAAAATAGTGGGGTCACTGTTAAAGCTTGTTCATTATATTTGCTAGTGCCAAAGATAAAAGACCACGCGAAGCTGAGATGTCATATTACAGCGTCATTGAGGACATATGGGAAATGGACTATACAAATTTTTGAGTTCCTATATTTAGGTGTAATTGGGTTGACAACAACAAAGGAGTTTTAGTGGATGAGTTGGGTTTCAAATTGGTGAATTTTGAAAAGATTGGTTTCAAAGATGAGCCATTCATCATGGAAGACCAAGAAAAACAAGTATTCTATATTTATGACCCGGCAAATAAAAATTGGTCTGTCATTCTTAATGGAAAAAGACAGTTTACTGTAGATCCTATAAATGAAGAAGAATACTACGAAAAGTATGATGATTCCAGTCCATTCTCAGTTGGTTTGCCAAGTGTAAATTTTGAAGATAACACCGATGAATATTATAAACGTCAAGACCATGCTGAAGGAATTTTCCTTGACTAACAACTCAACCAATACTAAAGGCATGTATTCTTTGAATTATTTTTTTATTATCATGTATACCTTATCACTTGTGCTTTTATTATCACTTTTTTTTATCATGTATACTTGCAGGTTCTAAAATGGTGAGTGAAGATGAACATTCTGAGCATGAGCACCATGAGGATGGTTGTGGTGATTCTAAGAAAAGTAGAGGTCCTACATTGATGCGTAGGCTGCAGGAGCTCAGGGCTAAAAGGGATAAATTGCCAGTCAAGTTTGATATCACATGAGCACTTGTTGGGGAACATGCTAGTTCTCTCAAGCATTACGTAGGGGTGACCATGTGCAATAAGGTGGAAATAGATATAGAAAATTGGCATGATGTTCCTAATGCCCAAAAAGACATCTTATGGAAAGATATATCTTTGAGTGGAAGTGATATTATTTTAATATGTTTTTTATCTATTGATTCTAATTTAGTTTGCTTGGAATTAATTCCTTTTAAAAACAACATTATTAATTGCTTCTTTTGTATGTATAGGGTGTTTTTCATCTAAATGAAAACGATCACAAGAAAAGAGTGCTACAACGTTGTGGTGTATGATGGAGGGGTTTTAAGACATATCTTGTAAGGGAATTTATAAATAATCCTAAACAAAAGAAGAAAGCTACAGATGTATATATTTTTATAGATCCAGAGGTGTGGGAAAGATTTGTTGCAGCTAGGAGATCGAAAGAGTTTGAGGTAATAAAGATTGTGATGTATTGTATGAATATTTAATTTTATACAATTAAGGAGGTGAATCTTTTTATACATGTTTGCAAAGTCTAAATTGCAATACCTTGTTTTAAATGATCAGGCTATTCACCAGGCTCAAAAGGAAAGACGGGCTAAAAATGTGCATGACCATCGCTTGGGGCCCAGTGGTTATGCCTTCCGCCGCCAACTACAAGAGAAGCAATCATTTTCTGGAGAAGAATCTAGTACAACTCAAGTTGAGCGACCACCCCGACACTTGACATGGATTGATGCTAGAAAGAATCGAGCCGATGAAATTGTCAACCCTACAACTAAGGAGGTGGCATAAAAGATGGTAGGTTTATCCCAACTAAGTAAAGAGTAACTCCCACAAACTTAGATTTATTTATATCTAATTGATATTGTGATTTAATATTTTTATTAACTATGAATAGATTGATCTCCACGAGAAAAGGAAGGAAGGAAAGTTCATCCCAACTGGCTACATGGATGAAGTAGCAGTTTCTCTTGGTACGAAGGAGCATCCTGGCCGTGTTAGGGGATCAGGAGCTGGCATAGGATTCAAGTCTTATTTTGGCCCTTCGCAATCTAAAAGAGGTCGTGCAGGAGGTCTTACACAAGAGGATGTTGAAGCATTAGTAGCACAGAAAGTAAAAGAAATAATGTCTTCATTTCAGCCTACTCAACCTTCTCAACCTATTCATACTGTGTGTCTCTCAAGTGATGAGGTACAAGCCCATTCTCCAGTTGTAGAAGGTCATGGGAGCACTCCCGATGACCCACCACAACAATCTGCAGTAAGTTTTTTTTTCTATATGTTGTGTTATTAGTATGATAAATATATGATAATATATATAGTTGTAACATGTATCTGTTCTACTGTTTCTTATATAACTTATATTATTTCAATCTAGGTTGATATGAACTGTAAACTTGCATTGGAGGTTCCAGAATATAATGTTGTGGCAGCGGGCAAGGTGTACAACCTTGGTGGTACATTACATTGCCAACAAATTACTGATGACATTTTCCGTGTGTCCATCCATCTTGTGTACGATGGAATGGGGGACAAACCACTACCCATACCTAATCCTGAATATAATACAGTTGAAGAAGCTGAGGGTGCTATGGTGGGTTGACCTAGACACTTGGTTATCAATGACAAGGTATACCTTATTTCTACCATATTTTTCATATTTGACTGCATATATGAACTCATGTAATATAAGTATGTAATTTAATTAACAGGTTTGTAAACTAAAAAGTAAAACTTCTACTAGTCATCCTCCTATTCCCAAGCCATCTTTCATTCTCGAAACTACATTCGACGAATTGGGAAGCAAATATAAATGTTTGTGTCGATACTTAGCCAACCAAAGATCGGGATCACATATGTTGGTCAATTTAACACAAGATGCAGCTGGGAGGGACTTTCAGAATTTTATTTTTCTTGATGATATTATAGAGTTGCTCCGGTATGATTGGTTGAACACTTTGATAATAGAAGTATGGATAAGGTAAGGATCTATCAATATATATAGAAAATTCCAATACACATTTTTAGCTTATTTCTACATATGAAAATAATTACAAATGTTTAACAGCCATTTATATACCGAGGCCACAGACTTTGATATAATGTTGGATTCTTAGTTCCTTCGGTCACTAGTCAGGTGGAGACACATATTGAGGATGTGAATGAGTACTTCTCTGATGCATTCAAATATTTTGCTAGTGAGGGGAAGGAAATTATCCTAATTCCTTTTAACGTCCAGTAAGTATTATTATTCAATATAATTTTAATAATGAATAAAATTATTTATTTTAATGTTTGTTTTATTCTTACTCAGAGCTAGACATTGGGAATTAGTGGTGATTGCCCCAAAATTGATGACTCTTTATTATCTTGACCCAATGGGTAAAACAACAAGGAGTCACAAACTGAAATTTCCAGCTATGGAGTAAGCATAAATTTAATCAATGCTTCAACATGATGTTTCTATTTAGAATTTCTATTTTACCAACTATCGTTTAATTTGATAGGGGTATAAAGGCTTTTCGTGAAGTTGGAGGACAAATACCCACAAAATTAAAGACACTGACTTTGAAAAATGTCAAGGTAGCTACTTTGACAACTGCTTACTCTTATATGTATTAATTTTCAACTGTAATATGTCAACTCTTATACTCTTATCTCAATTGATGTTTATAGTAGTTTACTAACATTAAGTATAATTTGTTATTTGTAGTGTCATATGCAAAATAATGGCTGGGCTTGTGGCTACTATGTAATGAAATATATGCAAGCTATTATCAAACAAGAATCACATGACATTCATACTATAAGTCAGGTAATAAAGAATAACATCATAAATTTACAAGTGATTGTACTCATTTTATAAAATATTAGCATGTGCATTTTCTGTTACAGATATTTACAACCCAACCTTACACACATGTGGACTTGGATGAATTCCGAGAAGAGTTGTTAGAGTCTTTTATAAATGAAGTCAATATAGCATTGGATTAAATATGTCGGCTCCATTTATGTATGTGGTTTGAGTACTCTTTCATATTTACTTTTGTATCTGTCATCTCAGACTTGCACTATCATTTTGTAAATTATGATGTGATTATGAATCATTTTTGTTATGAATATGTGGTTTTGAATGGTGACGGTTGAGCATCAATGCTCCCCTCTCCCAGAATATATGAATCTTCTTGTTCTTATGTTCTATTTCAATTTCTGTAGAAATTTTAAAAATAAAATCGTAACTTCTAGAGTCGGTTTTTTAAATAACTGACCCTAAAGATTGAATTCAGTGTACCCTCTTCGAGCGAGAAAATTTTCGACCGAAATATAACTTCTAGCGTCGGTTTTTGTACAAAACTGACTCTAAATGTCCTCTATAAGGCCGGTTATTTATAAAATCTGACCTTAAAGATTGAATAAACATTTTTAGTGTGCCAAAATATTTTCGGTCGACAATTTTCTCGACCGAGTGTTACACTGAAATGTTTATTCAATCTTTAGGGTCGGTTATTTCAAAAAAAACCGACCCTATAAACTCTCTCGGTCGAGAAAATTGTCGACCGAAAAACTTTCAGTCGACAATTTTCTCGACCGAGAACGTTTACAGGGTCATTTTTTTGAAATAACTGACCTTACACGCTTCTTTTTTCTCACCTAGGTCAAAAAATTTACAACCTTTTGCATCGGTGTTTACTCTGTAAGGTCGGTTTTATTTGGTTAAATAATCCAACGCTATAGAGCAAATTCTATAGTGACGGCCACTTAGGTGTCGGTTAAAAAGTGACGTTGTAGGCTTAAAAAAATCAACGCTACAGACCATTCCTGCACTAGTGTTATTCTTAAGATAGGGCTACTAGTTATCTTTCTAAAATATATGATCTACCTAACTTAAGTTCTTACATGGTGGTCATAAGTAAGGACATGAGAATTTATCTAGTGGCCAACTATAATGTTGCTCTGATGCCATATTGTAACACCCTTCCCAAGTACACACATGTATGTAGCGAAAGCAACACCGAATTATCCATAACTCGTGTACTCAAGGGGGCATTACATAAAACTGCATTCATAACAACAATATAATCAATCACATAAATTGAAGTATTAAAACATTCTCATGATTGTTCTTACAATATTAACAAAAATGTTATTACATGAGAAAACTCATTTAATTTCTAAAGTCTCTACTCTAAAGTTCTAAACATTTAAAACATATAGTTGAGTCTATAAACATGAGGATCATCTTATAGTTGGCACCTCACCAGATTGAGTCATGTTCTATCTGTGTGCTTGATTCTCTGGAATCTACTCTGCTCCTGCACTCACATGCAGACATCTCGTCCCCAACCATGTGTTGGAAAAATGGTTGTTTGTGTAAGTGGCATGAGTACTCTTACATATACATTACTTGATGAAATGATATATTGCAAAATATTCTCAACATTATATACTAATAAATAACATTAAAAACTTTACAAAATCTGAAACATAAATATATCTTCTTACTTTAACTTAATTATTATCTTTTTACTGATCTTTCTCTGGAAACATGTACTCTGGTGCGTAGGTATCATGACTTGCACTAAGTTACATGAGTCACATAACATGCACTTTGGTCCTGGGTTATGTCTTTCTTATCTTAATCTCTTTCATCATAATTTGAAATGAGATTATGCACATGATCTAAACTAAAATATCTTTTACTTATGACTTTTATCTATTGTGGCCACCATTATATGATAAGTCATCCTCTGTGATGCCGAAGTGTACTCTATGGTGCAATGCACCCTCTGTTGACACTATGTGCCCTCTATTGACACCAAACTATCCTCTGTGGTGAAACACACCCTCTATAGGCAGTATATACCCTTTGTTGACACGCAAGTATCCTCTATGGTGCAACACACCCTCTATTGGCACTACATGTCCTCTTTGACACACATAGTATCCTCTGAATCATCCCAAGACTCTCTGGTAAGGACATATCCTATAATGTAATTATTTAATGTTCTAGTGTCTGTTTCTACCTTTGTTCTTAATTTCGCATTCTGAATCTTAATCTCTTATCTTTGACTATGTTCTTAATTTCTATCTCTAAATCTTAGTCACTTATCTCCGAGTTTGTATCTCTATTTTTAATATTAAATTGAATCTAACTCTAAATCTGAATATGATATTATTGTGGTCCAAATAAATCTTAATCTAAAATTCTGATTTGATAGAGTGACTTAATTAAATTTTGACATCAGATATATGACATCTGAGTTAAACACTTTAGAAAATAATTTGATCGGAATATAGATATACCAAGTATATGAAAATAACTTAAGTATCAAATATCTCAAATATGATGTTTTGAAAGCATAACTCAAATTCTATAAAGTTTTGTTATATCTAATATTAACATGGGTAATATACATTATGATCTTATATCCTTATCATGAACTAATAACTTGAATCTTAACACATTTTGATCTTATAGTCTTATCATGAGATCTAAGACTTAAATCTTAATGGACTTACATCATAAGACTTAAAGCATTCTGTTCTCATATTCTTATCATGAAACGTAAAACCATATTTCTACTTGAAATATGAAGTACATGGTTATATCACATAACCATGGAAACATAATAATATTACTTGTGTTCCTTGTCTTGTAGTCTTGAACATAAAACATTACTAAGAAATCTGACAGATATGTAATCCTTTATTCTTTTTATGAACTCCACGATCTTTAACCATTCTATGATATAAGCATGACGTATCTACACTTGAGATACTAACCATTTAAATTTGCATAATCTTAAAATTATATGAAATCTTACTTGCATATCTCAACTTTAAAATCTTACAAGATTTGATCATGAAAGTCTTATTAAGAAACATGTAAATGTACTGAGCTTTAAATAGGAATACTCATGGGAATGGACCACTTACTTGTATTAGATAGGATAAAAATATTCATCTTGGATTCCTCTTGTTGGGTCTAAATCCTTTAAAACTTGTAGTGTAACACTTCCTTGAAGTTCAATGATGAGGTTCGCACCTTTCACGTTGATTTAACAATTATCAACATATATGCTCATAATCTACATATCTAACCTTTTCTCAAATTAAATTACCTTGTCTAGATCATTTAAGAGTCTAGAACCACCTTCAAGATGTCATTCATATCTTAAGATTTCTAACAAGCCATTAAGCACCCTATTCTACCAACCAGATCAATCTCCATTAATTTTTAAAGTTTATAACAAATAAAAATCTGATTTTTCAATTTACCATGCTTGCTATACCTTTAAGGCTAATTAGGTATGACATACAGTGGCCCACTAGGGAATATTGGGGACATGCCCTCTCCTTCTCTCATAGGGTGCAACTTTGGCATGATACCCCTATTCTACTATTGAAACGGAGCGCAGAGATGGGCCCCTCTCCGACGTGAAGTTCGGTTGTCCCAAACTGACCCATCAATCATGGTTGGACCATGTCACCGTTGAGCCTCCCCTTGACACTGAGGCATGTAGAAAAGTGGTCTTCATGCTTGACTCGGTAGGTTTCGACTGCCTATCTCCTACGCCAAGAATAGGGTATCTGCCCAGGTTGTTACCTCATATCATCTAATTAAATATGAAAATTTGAAACTTTAAGGTATAACAAAAAAATGGCCAAAATACGCAAGTGACCCTTTCCTACATAATATTTCCTTTATATCCAAATATCATGAAAATTTGGTAGAACCTTGTTGTAACCATAAATTAATCTTATATAGATTTCATCAATAACTTAATCATGTATTTTCTAGGTCCTAAACTTTAGGATATGATAATTCTAGATCAAGTTTAAAGGATTGTTTGGTTTTAATAAGAGTAAACTAAAAAAAATAGAGAGAATGATACCTGAGAAGGGATCGATTGATTCAAATATTTCAACTAATCAAAATCTCTTGAGAATAGGGTTTCACATCCATATCATAACATGAACAACAACAAAAATCAAATATACTACAAGTAACACAACAAGGGTTTGTATCCTAAACCCACCTCTCGGTAGCATAGGATAACCCTAATTTCATATAGCATTCTCGTACATATACTAAATTTTGGACTACAAACCTTGCTCCACAACACTTCCCAGCCATTCTTGTAGTTAAAGAAGTGCATCCAAGGTACATATTCTTACACATGTGCATATTTTCCCAGATCATACAAGAGTATAAATCAAACATAGAAAGTAACCAGCCAAGAATGTAAGAAGAAATCAACTCTAACAATTCTTATAATAGTGGAATACCTAGCATTATTTATGAAATTTGTGTTCAAACAAGTTATGACATGGGAGTTACTCCCACATGCCCAAGAACAAGAGTTCTACTCATCCATAGCTAGGAATCCAGCGAGAAGCAATGGAAAATGGCATAGTAGAAGAGAGGAAAGAACAAAATTCTCCAAAGAAGTAATAGAAAAAAGAAGAATTCCATCTACAAGACACAATTTCACCCTTGGTACAACACTTTATCCAACAAACTTCTCTCTCAAGCATCTGGAACAGAGAATGGAGAATAGAGATCTTTGTTACAATGGGTGAAGAAGAATTGGGGAAGAAGATGGTTCCCTCTTGAGTAACCACTCCTTCCTCTCCAAACCACCTTCAACATCTCTCTACTCTTATCTAAAAATATTTGGATTCAATATACTCATGATAACTATCCCAAGTTGGTTTGATTCATATTTTAAAAAATGTAGGACACTTTTCTTCTGATTTGAACTGAAACTAATTGTAACATGGTGTGTTGTCAAGACAACACAGTGTATCACTTGCATTTTCTAAATTAAAACTTCCTTCATCAAAGATGACATAATACGTTGGTTGGCCAACATGTCGTGTTGTTGTAAATCAAGTAACTTTAGAAAACTCTAGAGCAAGGGAACACAGTGTGTTGGTTGAAGTCAGGGAACTTTGGAAAGTTTGGAATGAGAGGATGTGGTGTGTTAGTTGGCCAACACAACGTATTGATGGGATCCAATGACTTTTGACTTCTCTATATCGAAGGTGACATGGTGTGTTGGTTGCCCAATACAACGTATGATTTTCTTGCTTGTAGATTGCACTTTTCCCGCTACAGACACGCCGTGTTGACTGATCAACACGGCATGTTCCTATTTTTTAGGAAATTGCTTTAGACTTTGGGGAATTTTTGGGAAATGTGATGAAGGTTGAATTCTGGGAATTTATCTCCATTTTTGTGTCCATCTACAGTACATGTAACTTAAGCCATGGGATGAGTAAACAACAAAAATGGTGATAAATATATCATGATTAAGAGTGATTTTTTGGGTGAGCTTAATTTGCAAATGTGACCAAAAGAGGTATTAAAGATGATATAAAATATGCACATCAAATACCCCTAAGATTAAACCAATGCTTGCGCTCAAGCAAAAAAAACATTGATACATAGCTGAAGAAATAGCATAGCACATACTTTAGTTTAATGAGATGAAAATATCCAATCATAACATGTCATAAAAATCATTGTCTAGATATTTTAACTGGATATGAATTTAGTTCAACACTCAAGATTGAAAGTCAAGTTCATCAAAGTAGTCAAATCACATAGGACAAATCAACAAGATAGAAATGAATAGAGGTATGATGACATATCAAACAATGTAGTGAATATGCAACCAAACCCTTGATTACAAAGAGGAATAAAAATTAGATTTAGAATTATATCAAAAAATTTACAAGACTTCTTCATAAGAAAAGGATTTTTAAAAATAAGAGCTTGGGTGCGGCACTTGGTTGTTAGTGTAGGCTTATGCTCAGGTGGAATGTCATTTGGGTGTTATTGACCCTCTTCTTGATGTATTTCTTAACCTTCATTGATCTAGGAGATTATGTGGGCGACTTAAATATCTTTTGAAGGGCTCTAAAAAGTTAGTTGAGAAATAAATACCCTTTTTTAACATAATTCACACCCCACTTTGGAACCTAGCAGCCTTAGGCTAATCAAAATTTTCAAAAATCAAAAAAGTTATGCACAATGGGGATTCAAAAATTGGAATTTATTTATTTGTAAAAAAATCATTAGAAAGGAGGGTAGAAAACACAGAATTGATGTAGAAATTTCATCAAAAATGCTACACAAGGTTGTAATGTTGATTAATCCAAGGCTTTTGATCCATTACATGTATTAAGATATGAGTGAGAGAAATGAATCATATGTTGGTGCAAAAATATCAAGACAACAAAGATGATTGGCCAAGTGTTTTCAATTAATTAAGGAAGTGCAAGCTAGAATTATTAATTTGTTATCTCAATGAACACAATGGTTTAGCCAAGAGATAATCAACTCTTACCCAAATAAGAAAAAGCATCAAAGTCATGCTTAGATTGTAAGTGATCTAGCGAAGGAAAAACAAAAGTAGGAGAGAAAGAAAAACTACATTATCGGCCAGTTACACTCCACCAAAATTGAATTTTTTAGTTTCCACAGAACATATAACAAACTCAAGAGGATTGCAACTAGATACCTATCAAGGTGAATGATCAAAAGGGAGGTTCACTACCCTAATCAGAAGTTAGTTGTGAAAATCAGTAATATTTGGGAATCATAAGGAATCTTGAGGTGGCGATGGTGGTGGTTGTTGTGGTGGCATGGTGTGGTGACCCTCAGCAATATGCCTCATGTCCATCCTCTTTATCATGCCATGCATGTTCCTAAACTATGATGCATCCCTATTTTAGGGCTCCATCTTGTGCCATTTTGTACTTTATTCACATCTAAACATAGTAGAATGCAAGTTAAATCCCCCAATATGAGTATTACTATCAAATGCACTTATGGACGTTCTTTGCATTATTTTTAGGTACTTGGACCATGCTTTGGATGGATGACAGAGAAGAAAGGAGTTCTCAGGTTCCTCCACTCATGTAGGGGTCTAAAAAAGACCCCAAAGCTCCCGCAACCTACCCCTAATGGCCAAGAGTCGACATCAAGCAAAGAAGTCCATTGATGTTGAAGATTGACGTAAATTTAGCCACTGAAGACCCCAGCACGGCCATGGGCATCCGCCACGGTCGTGTGAATTATGTCCAAGAATCAATAAGGGAAGTCAGTGTTTTTGAACCAAATGCACCACGGCTGTGGCCAACAGAAGACATCACGATCGTGGCCTCATGCAATGACTGTTGTAATTATGTGCAAGGTTCCCCAAAATCAGCAGGGAGACGGCCCATTTTATGCTTGGATTACCATGGTCATGGACACTCACCATGGTCATGGCCCTTGAGGACTACCTCGCCCGTGGAACTCCCCAGGCCCATGACCTCCGCCTCCAACACGATTGTGTTACCTCACTGTGCCTGTAGCACCCCTTACCCAGCATGACCATGGCACCCAGCCACGGCCATGGCCACCACATATAGTTAGCCTTTCCACTCCCTTTCACACATTGGTTGTGTCCACACCCCCATGACCATTCCATGATACCCCCACCATGGTCCTGGCATATCAACATGGTTGTGGTGACCAACTAACCCTACCCATTTTCTACACAAGTTTTCCTATTCTACCCCTACTTACCCTAGTGCTTCCCCACCACCTATATATATATAGGTGGTGGCTGTAGCAAGAAGGTTACACCCCCTAGCTTCCATTACTCCCCTCTACCCACTCCTTGAGCATTCAATGCACTTCCCTTGCATTTATGCTCTCCACCCACCATTTCCACCTCAATTCCACCTTGGAAACCTAGATTTCTAGGTTTTCTTCCATAATCCTCTACATTCTCATGCCCATATACACCATTAGAGTAGAGAGTTCATCCCCAAGCTTTTAGGAGGTGATGAAATAAGATCTACTTCAAGCTTCATGGAGTTCTACCCCCTTCTTCCCATTTCTTTTGCCATTTCTTTGATTATGTCTAGCTAAGCCCCTAGTGGTGGGCTGTTTGGGGTAAAAATGTGAATTTGATACCATGTTGGGGGGAAATAACTTGTAATGAACATGATTTCTATCTATGATGATTGGCTCTTGCTTCTATCTCATTTCCTATTTTGTTACATGTGATTTATGCTTTTAACATGGATTACTTGCTTTGAGATGTTTGATGACACTTAGTTTTTAAGAGGAATTGGAGTGTATGTAGAAATCTTAGGAATGGCTCCTAGGTCCAATTAGTGGATCCCTAGCTAGCCCCCTTTGTTCCTACATACATATACCTCCTTCTACAAGTGAGTGTAAGATCTAAGTGTCTAGTGTAAGTGTGATTAGTGCAATTGCCTAGAGCTTTCTAAAGGCTAGATGGCTAGTGGCATAAGGTGAAAAACCCTCATCTCTACTCCCATTTCTACCATGGGATCTCAATTACCCTAATACCACTTACCCTAGAAACCTAGACTTGACAAGTCCTACTAGAATTACACCTAACCCTAATTCTCCGACCAGTCGTATAGGGTACATTCTAATAGCACTTGCCTTGTTGTTTGGTTTGGTAATCTAGATTGAATTGTGATAATTGCATGAAATGTTGACCGCCCCACCCCCAACTAATATCAAATCACATTCCCAAATGGCGCGCCTACCTAATCTCATTGCTTAAAACCAATCTTGCCTTCTTATCTTTTTTATGCTAATCGAGTTTCGTTGCTTGTGTTCAATCTAGTCAATTTCTTAGTCTTGCTCTTTAGGGTTAACTTAGGTTCTTGCTTTATCTAGTGGTTAACTTAGCTCCTAGTTGCTAATTGCTCTACTAGTGTAGTACAGCTAATCTTTGCTCCTATTTAGCTAATTGCTTAATCTAGTTCCTTAGACTTGCTTCTTAGGATAATTTAGGGTTTACGATAACTTAGATTTCATAATTGCCTTTACTTGCTTGTTCACTTAATGTAACAATCAAACAACCCTTTTAAACCCTTCAACCCTAGTATCTACTCTAGGAATGTAGACAACACTAACCTAACTCTAGTGCCCCCTCTGTCCCTGAGGATCGACCCCTACTCTTTCCTATCACCTATACTACAATAGTACCCCGTGCGCTTTCCGGTGACCTATTTAGTGTTTTGATTTAGTCTCGTTAGGGTTATTATAAATTTTGAGAGATCTTATGTTCCTGAGTTCTATGGAGTGCATCTAGTCACCTCTTATTGGCTAGTGTGTGCGCCTCTGGATTGGAAGCACCAAACTACTAATTGGGTTGGTCAAGACAAGTATCCTACTGGTCAAAGAAATGTTGGCCATACCTATAGTGGTGGCATACATCGGGAATAACCCAATTGTACTCACTCTACATACTAGTGAAAGGAGGAGGAGGTGGTGTTGCACATTCATCAGCTACACCAGAAGGATCGGACCTATTTCCATGAGTGTCATCAACGTTGTCCTCGTTATAAAAGTAGAATTTATAGTTGTAAAAATTGGTTAAAAATATGTTCTTCCTGATCCGGTAGCTCAATGTATCCTTCATGATTATGGAATTATAGTTGTAAGGATATTTTGTAATTAAATTTGAATCAATGAGAAATTGAATATCAACTTTGTTTCTACCATAATTAGCCTCCAGTCCTGACATGTCTATATCCAATCGGTAAGCAATATGGGTGATTAGTCCCCTAATCATTATGTCACCAGTAGATTCTCTTTTGATTTTGAAAAACACATTAGAGGACATAATAGCCAACATTAACCCTATTGTTGTGCAAAATAGCCCATAAAAAGAAGAAATCATGTTTTCCAATCACCCCTTGTGTTTCTTTCCTCGTGAAACCACAAGTACTAAGAAGTCTATGAATATAGTTAGGGATTGGATTATGTATATGGGATGTCCTGGCAGAGGTTGTTGGGTGTATTTTTTCTTCAATTATCTTACCCCAGAATTCATGACTATTAAAACTTTTAGTCATCACGATACTCTGCCATAATTTCACAAATATACTTCATAGAATTTCTTATATGTGAGTTCTTAAGGTTTACCAAGAAGTCCATAATAAATAGTAACAAAGGATTCAACCAATTTATTTAGATTTGTGTCTTCTCTCAATGTTGTCAAAAAATTGTAGGTTAAACATAGATATGTGAACCTAGTTTTGCAGAAAATATTCAAATGTCTTAGTTGTTCAAGAAGTCCTTCTACTTCATCTATAAAACACATTTCTTCCATAGTGTAGACATAAGAAAATTAATTGGGCAAGAGCCTATGTGTAACCAATTTCTGAGAGATTGCGTCTTCCTCCTTTGTGATATTGAATTGGGTGGAGGAGACATAGGCATTATGAGTTGTTGAAGAGCCTTTACCCCTTTATCATTTTAAAGCTTGCTTCATTGGTGTCAAGTATGATGATTGAAAAAATATTAGGGAGCAACAGTATCAAGAAGAAGGCACAATAAATATGCTAACCCACAGTGTGGGAGATGTCTTCATGACATGTTGATTAGCAGCATCGATCTTTAGTGAAGAAGTCTAAATTACATCATGGAGTTTGTCTAACACGGCATGGAGGATAAGCGTATGGATGCTTGGAGTAGAAGAGAACCCAAAACCATGGTGCATATTTTTTTTCAAAACACAACGTAAATGAAGACATTGGAGTGGTGTCTGTTCTTTGGTGGTTCGGCTTGAAGTGTGTCGAGGCACCAATTTGGGGTTGTTGGAGGTGCAGAAAAAATAGTGTTGTCAAGATGTAGATCCAAACAAAATGGTGTCTGGACATTGTGGTGGAGTATATTGTAAAGTGGAGATGATCTGAGGTTATCGGAGGAAGATTGGTTGCTAGTGGCCACAAGGTGACGACTTCTTTTGGAAGTCACAAGGTGGCGGCTATTGTTGGAGATCAAAGTGCTTTCTTTGATAAAAAATGGCATGCTTGAAGGAGAATACAGTGTACAATTAGTGATTACAAGTGAAAGAGTCCGGAAATAGGGTTAGGATACCCTATTTGAGTGCCCCATATAGGTCTTGTTTCTAAAAAACCTGATTGTTTGTGAGTAACAAAGATGGTTGCTCATTTTTATTTTATCCTAGATCGCATGTAACATTATGTGTTGAGATAAATATACAATGTGTTGAGATAAATACATATTGTGTTTATCTCCATTTTGAAACCCTATGAACTAAAAATTTAAAAGTACAAATTATGATAGAAATAACCCAAATGTATCTTGCTCTCGGAAAAATTTGGAACTTGAGATTTTTTTTTAAACATGTGTTTTGTTGTATTTACACACTTTTTTTTGACACATTAACTTTAGAGAATTGTGGAAGGACACCAAAAGTCGTGTTGATGATGCATCACTCTATGCATTCCCCAGATGAAAATTTGGGCATTCTTTATCAAACTTGACACACCGTGTTGATGTTAGACATGGCGTTTATCTTCTTCACAATGATTATGGAATGTACAACCATTGGAGCACACACCATCTTGTTTGAACTCAAGCTCAAATAAATTCCATTCTAATAAATACATGACGTGTTGGTTGGCCAAGATGGTTTGTTGCACAATATTGTTATAGAATGTTGTATTTTTCTTGGTTTTCAACTCCACCTACAATGATATCCAAAGATGAACTTTAGGGGCATTAGACTATTACATTCATCCATGACAAAGTTTATTGGAAATCAAATCATCTTGAAGGAATAATGTGAAATAAATCTAAGATAACGGTGGGTCAACTTCCACAAAGATCCTCCGTTTAGATTCTAGAGTGAAACTCTTCATTGTCATCAGCTTGAATCAAAAAGGGGGTATGAGACTCCCTTGTTAGTCTTCTCCCCTTGAGTGTATAGCTTTCTGGCACCATTATCGGGGATAGAGGCACTCGACCTAGCTAGTTAGTGTATCTTAGCTTTTCCTAATGCCCTCATCATTGATATTCTTTATTCTTTTTTCACTTTTGCATACTGCCATTCTAACTTGGTTTCTTGTTCACTGCTACAGAAATGGCATATAACGTCACATTTACTGGCGTCGATTGAAACCTAAAAATTGACGCCATCAAACTACGATGTTGGCTGCAAATACAAACCGACACCTATATGTGAAGACTGGCCAATTTTCATATGACATGGGTATCACTTTTTATTTACCTTCAGTTAGGCAATAAGAAACCGACGTCTAAAATCACCCGCAAAATATAATTTTTCCTGTGAAAAAAATTACCTCAAAATTTCATATACGACGTCGGTTATTGTGCAAGTAACCAACGACTAAAGATCTTTCATGAGACAAAATTCATCCCCATTTGTGTCGTCAGTTTTGTTAGATGAACTGATGCAGATGTGTGTTCACGAGTTGTCCCCGTGAACCCCCCCCCCCCCCAAATTGCTCAATTGGCGTCGGTTTTAGATGGCAACCAATGACTATGATTGTAACTCAAGAACATTTTTTTTCGGCATATGTGGATAGACATCGATTTTTTTATGTTGAAATCAACGACTATGGTTGCACATAGGTGTCAATTTTTAGTAGGACCTTCGACAAGTATGTGTATAGACATCGGTTTTGGTATAACCAACGCCTATGTCCCACTTAAGAACAGCAAATTTTTCTCCTCTTCCCCATCCTCTGTTTCATTCTCCGGCCGACCTAGCTCTGGAAATTCCAGTTTATTCCGCCGTTGGAGCTTGCCACCGCCACTATTGCTCATCCTATGCCTAAGTTGTTGCGTGCTCATTGGCATCCCTACTTTACTCACCACCGCCACCACTAGAGATCCCCACGGCGCTGGAGCTTGTCCATGCCATTGTTGGAGCTTGTAACTGTCACTGGAGCTCACTGTCGCCGCTGTTGGGGGCCGCTGCTAGAGTTCTCCACCACCGTTGTTGGGGCACACAGTCACCGCTGCTAGAGCTATCCACTGCCAGTGTTGGGGCTCACCATCGCATCTATAGCTAACGGTCATCTCCACTAGAGCTAGCCACCATCATCTCCTATTTGGTCATTGTCGCCTCTTTGGTTCCATCTGAGAAGGTATGTGCCCTACATTCCTAAGTTGTATATATTTTGGACACACATATTAATGCATAGTATTGATCAAAGTATTAATATTGATCAAAATATATGAAAATGACTTGTTTTGGATTGTAAATGACAAAAGTTTCTCTATTTTTTTATCTTTTCTTCTTAATATTGCATCCATTTCTCTACTTTTCTTCTTAAAGAAATTTGTATTATCTATATTAACCACAAACCTAGATGCATAGATACAGATATACATGTCTTAATAATTCAATATGGATCTGGAATAATCAAAAGAAAACTAATATATGGGGGAAAGAATAGTTATATATAAGAAGGTTATTCCTATTAATATACATATGGATGTGTTTTATTAACATAAATTTATATTATAAACCATGGAGTAGAACAATTGATTAAATACCCTATTATAGTTCATCTATATTATACTTGTATTTGGGAACATAATAAAGATCTAAGTAAATCACTAGTGTATATTAAGGTATGTTATATTAAACCATAGATATCCCTAGTAAGGATATATTGGGAAATAAACATATTTGATCCTAGTGAATAAATAGAGCATATATAACAGGGTATGGTTAAGACTACAAGATGTTTCTATTGTAAATCAACTCATACACTGTTTCTAATCTTGTTGGCCTAGAAACCCATCCAACATTTACTCATTAGGAGTAAATCTTGGATAGTCCCTAGTTTGGGACTGTTTTTGAACACTTAATCTCACTTAGGATGTAAGTGTATAATGTGTATTGGGTTTTCAAGAAAATTTTGGTAGCATTTCCCCGTTTGTTCTCTAAATACATATGTACTTGGAGAACAGCGGGGAAATGTTGCCGAAATTTTCTTGAAAACCCAATACACATTATACACTTACTAGTGAGATTAGGTGTTCAAGAATGGGATAGGTGGTACACATTT
Source organism: Alisma plantago-aquatica (assembly GCA_963693085.1). NCBI lineage: Eukaryota > Viridiplantae > Streptophyta > Magnoliopsida > Alismatales > Alismataceae > Alisma > Alisma plantago-aquatica. The sequence goes on along the minus strand of OY856411.1, from coordinate 613,732,416 downwards.
ATTATATATAAGACCTTAAACCCTAAACTTTTAACCATAAACCCTAATCTTTTAACCCTAGACCCTAATCTTTTAACCCTAAACCCTAATATATACTAGTTTTCTCTTTGATCATAGAATGGATGGATCATGGATGTCCATTCCAAATCATTGCACCCTAGAGTTTATTTCTGGTCTTGATCGGTTTATTAGATTTTCTGAGGAACATAGGAAACAACCTGGAGATAGGTTCTACTATCCATGTAGGCATTGTGGTAACAACTTGAAAGTCAACACTGGTGATGAAATCAAAAGTCATGTCATGTGCAACAGAATTGTACAGGCTATATAGAATGGTATTGGCATAGAGAGATTTCAAACCTAAAATTAGTGGATATCGATAGCAGTGCTTGTGTGGAAGATTAAATTGCCTCTGATTACGTAGATTTGAATGAACCAGTTCCAGTAGACATCATTGATGTGATGCTAGATAGTTGTGGGGTAGAGCACATCGATCCACCTCCCATGTTTAGAAACATTGTGCATGATGTTGAGAGACTGTTATATACAGATTTTACTAAATTCATGAAGCTTAGTGTTGTGTTGAGATTGTATAAGTTGAAAGCTAACATTAGATGGAGCGACAAAAGCTTCACATCATTGTTGTCTTTATTGAAAGAAATTCTTCCTGAAGGAAATGAGTTGTCAATCTCAACATACGAGTTAAAGAAATTGTTGTGCCCAATGAGAATGGAGGCCAAGAAGATACATGCATGCCCCAATGATTGTGTATTATTTCAAAAGCACTATGTGGATTTGAAAGATTGTCCAAAATGTGGTGCGTCAAGGTATAAAATGACGACTTCAGGGGAGTCTAAAACTGGTTCTCCTGCCAAGGTGATGTGGTATCTACCTATAATATCACGGTTTCAACGCTTGTTTGCCAATACGATATATGTGAAGAATTTGAGGTGGCATGCAGATGTTAAGAAAAATAATGATGGGATCCTACGACATGCGTCTGATTCCCCATAGTGGAAGAAGATTGATTTATTGTACCCTAACTTTTGTGAAGAAGTCAGGAATCTAAGACTTGGGCTTTGTACAGATGGGATGAATCTGTACGAGACATTGAGAAGCCGACATAGCACTTGGCCTATTATGCTTGTTATATATAATATTCCTCCCTAGTTGTGTATGAAAAAAAAGTATGTTATGTTGTCGTTGTTGATATTGGGCCCTAAACAACATGGAAATGATATCGACGTTTATCTTGAGCCTATGATTAATGACTTAAAGAAACTTTGGGGTGAAGGTGTGATGACCTATGATGCTTAATGAAGAGAGACATTTCATTTTCACTCTATGTTGTTTTGCACTGTTAATGACTTTCCAACATATGGGAATTTGTGTGGATATAGTGTCAAAAGATCTAAAGCGTGTCCTATATGTGAAGAGAACACCGATTCAATATGAATAAAACATGGTGGCAAGACTGTATATCTTGATCATCGAAGGTTTCTTCCAAAATTCCATCTGTATCGTAGGTTGCACAAAGCGTTCAATGGACAGAATGAGGAACAGAGTGCACCTAAACCTATATTAGGGGAGGTTGTTTATGAAAGAGTAGAAGACTTTGCCAATGAATTTGGTAAGAGATCACAATGTACCATGGCCACACGGAGTGAAAAATCTTTATTCAAGAAGAAGTCAATATTTTGGGAGCTTCCTTATTGGAGTTCTTTGGCAGTCAAGCATTGTATCGATGTCATGCACGTTGAGAAAAAAGTCTGTGATAGCATCATTGGTACTTTGTTGAATATACCAGGTAAGACTAAAGATGGGATAAAATCCAGAATGGACCTACGTGAGATGGGAATAAGGATAAAATTAATAGAAGTATCTAGTAGCGATCGGAGAACATACTAACCTCCTACTTGTTACACGTTGTCTAGAAAGGAGAAGAAAGCTTTTTGTGATTGCTTGTAAATGTTAAGGTGCCACAGGGTTACTCATCCAACATCTATAGATTGGTATCAATAAAAGATCTGAAGTTGATAGGTCTTAAATCTCATGATTGTCACACTCTAATGCAACAAATATTGTCTGTAGCAATTCAATCTTTACTGCCGAAGCATGTAAGTTTTGCAATCACCAGACTTTATTTCTTCTTCAACAGTCTATGTAGCAAAGTTATTGATACTAACACTCTACATAAGTTGCAAAGAGAATTGGTTGTTACCCTATGTCAACTTCAGATGTATTTTCCTCCTTCGTTCTTTGATATCATGGTACATCTTGTTGTCCACTTGACTAGGGAAGTGAAAATGTTGGGACCAGTTTTCTTTCATTGGGTGTATCCTTTTGAACGATACATGAGCATTTTTAAAGGTGATGCTCGAAACTATTATCGACCTGAAGGGAGTATTATTGAGGGTTATGTGGTGAGAGAGGTTATGGATTTCTGCAGTGACTTTCTGGGTGGTAATGACGCTCCTCCTAATAAAAAGAACATTGAGGAGTATTCTGGCAAAGGAATTTTAAGATCACAGATGAAAGTAATCAGCCATGAGCTGTTGGAACAAGCTCACTTGTATATTTTATACAACATCGATGAAGTAAGTCTTTATATCGACGAACATACCAATTTCATCAAGAAACAATATCCTCGAGCCAATTCAATGTGTCTTGCTAGAGAGCATAACAAGACATTTATTAAGTGGTTTGAAGATAAAGTCTTACATCAACTATCTCAAACATTAAATAATCTTGCTGAAAATATCAAATGCCTCGCCTTTAAACCAAAATATAATGTTATGTCTTATGAAGGGTTTGACATAAATAAGTTCTCATATTACACAAAGCGTCAAGATGATAAGAGTGTCATCCAAAATAGTGGGGTCACCCTTCAAGCGTCTTCATTGTTTTTTGCAAGTGCAAAGGATTAGAGTCCACATGAAGCAAAAATGTCAAATTACTGTGTCATTGAAGACATGGGAGTTTGACTATATAGATTTCAGAATTATGCTCTTTAAATGTAATTGGGTTGATAACACCAAAGGAGTTATAGTGGATGAATTGGGTTTTACATTAGTGAACTTTGAAAAGATTGGCGAGAAGGGTGAACCATTCATATTGGCATCACAGGAAAAACAAGTATTTTATATCGATGATCCTGTAAATGAGAAATGGTCAGTTGTTCTTCATGGTAAAAGACAGTTCATTGAAGATCCTATCGATGAAGAAGAGTACTATGATAAGTATGATGACTCCAGTCCATTCTCAGTTGGGTTTCCAACACCACCAAATATTGAAGATGATGATGACTTGTATGTGTGTGGAGATCACACTGAAGGAATGTTAATTGATAAAAGATTGCAGTATTAGAGGCATGCATGTTTATATTTTTTTTATATATTTTATATTTCTGAATGTGAACTTTACAATGTTTTACTATCTTCTAGTTATGTTAAATGCTAAATGTTTGATTTTTTAATGACACTTTCAGACGACTGAGCATGAGTTTGATGACCATGATGATGATTACGGTGAGGTGAGGATATCAATGCACCGCCTCACAATGTAAGTTTTAAAAATATATCCTATATTTCTATCTATATGTCCATTTATATGTCAAATTTTAGGTTGCTGATAAAGCCCCTCAAGAACTTGGGGCACTTGATGAGAAGCAACAAAATTGAAAAAGTGAGGGGCATCACTATGATGAACAAGTTACTACAACAAAGAGGCAATGGACCCAAACTGGTTGTGGATTTTGATCATGCAGGAAATCTAGCTGGAGTGAACCGCAACTCGTATATTTCATATCTTGGGGTTCTTCGTAGCCATTGTAGTCGTAATGTAGAATCTTGGCATAAAGTTCCTAAGGTGAAGAAACACTTAGTATGGAAGGAACTATGTGTGAGTTATTATTATTTACAATTCTATTTTGCATATTACTAATTTTTAGGATACTAGTTAAATATATGAAATTTTGCTGAGTATATTTGAACTAGATGAAAGCATGCATCGTAAATGCATGATGCAGTGGTATGGGAGGGTCCTAAGGAACTATAGGACAAATCTCACCCGAGATTACATACGAGATGCTGAGAAGAGGAAGAAGTCAGCCACTGAGCAATGGAACTACTTGGACCCCAATGACTGGGAGGAGTTTGTTACCAAAAGAAAAACTAATGAATTCAAGGTATTAAGCGCCACTCCCAATTTAATTAATATATGTTCTTCTGTATTCACCTATTCAAGATTAACCTTTAGTGTTACTAACCAAATCAATGCGTTTACTAACAAGGCTATCAGTGATGCTCAAAGAGCAAGGTGTGCACTGAATGTGCATGACCACACGATGGGTCCAAAAGGCTATCCAGGCATTCACCAAAGACTACATGTTGAGTCTACTGCTGAGTCTGTTGCTACTCAAGAGACTATGGAGTCCTCTACTATTGCTCCCACACCTCTACCTCACCATCCTGTGTGGATAGCTAGGAGGCAAAATAAAAAAGGAGATATAACCAAGCCCGCAACTACTGAGGCGGCTGCAAAAATGGTAAAATTCAACTCTTAGAGCAATCGATATTGATTATTGTTATGTTTACTTACCAATTTCCATTGATGGCAATTAGAGGGAGCTTCATGATCAGAGGAAGCAAGGCAAGTCCATCCTTGAGGGCACAAGGGAATTGATAGTTGCTCTTGGTAACCTAGAGCATCCTGGAGGTGTTAGGGGTGCAGGCGCTGGTGTGGGCATAAAAGCGTTCTTTGGGCAATCACAGTGCAAACAAGTCCCAAAAGCGGGATTATCAAATGTTGAGGTAACCTATTCTTTTTTTAGAATGTTATTGCAAAAGGGAATTCAATAATCAAAAGCTAGTGTTTCTTTTGTTCATGTATAGGTAGATGAGTTAATTAATAGGAGAGTCGAGGAAGCACTTGATAAGAGACTCCATGAAGCAATTAGAAAGTGGTAGGCGTCTCAGCCTATGGTGTGTCTCTCTTCTCCTATTGTAGAGGTTGGGAGTAATCCTATAGACCCACCACCTAGCACATACGTTGTAAGTATTTTTATGACATAATAGCTAGTCTTTTCAAGATGATATGTTTATGTATATATGTATATAACATTCTTTACGTAAATTTTTAGGGGTTGAAGCCATGTCGTCTAAAAAGCAAAGAATTTATCATTGCATAGCTCAAGGCTTACCCACCCCTTCCGGGGGACACATTTCATGGCACTCCAGTACCATATGGTGTGGTTTGTGTAAGCCTGATACATGTACTCCCCAATTGGAGGGATCATACATTTCCATATGCCCACCCAGATTATGAAATGCTTGGTGAAGTAGAAGGCGAAGTGATATTGTGGCCCAAAATGGATGTCGTCTATACTGATATTGTATGGTAAATTTACATTACGTTAATTTGTTAGTGTGTATATATGATTCAATTGATCTGAAATTATATATATAGGTCAAAAGGAAGAAGCCCGCTACATCTCAGCCTCCACCTCCACCTCCTGAAGTACCTAGTTGGCTTCCAAGGGACCTATATGCCTCTTTAGGTCCTAATTGAAAGGGCATGATAGTATGGATAGGCGAACATAATCCAAATTGTCCTATAAATGTTTCTATTCTGGTGGATGCTATGAGTGAATCATACGATAACAATCTATTTATACAAGATAATTTGGAGTTATTTCATTATGATTGGCTGAATACATCTATAATAGATTATGGATATGGTGAGATCTCATTTATATATCCATATACATTGTTTTATATACGGTGATATGGTTTCTTATATATTAATGCATATGTAATATATGTTTTGTAGCAACTTACACATGATCTATAAAGATTTTGCATTTCCTCATGTGGGATTTCTAATTCCATCTTTGATCAGTTGTGTAGATAACGATCCTTCATCAGTTATCTCGTACTGCTCTGTCGCTTTTAACTTTTTTGGTAAAAAAAGAAGACGGTGATAATATCTCCATTCAATGTTGAGTAAGTTTACTTTGCTTATAATTTGGACTTTAGAAAATTACATTTTATTGTGGATTTTGAGTTATATATTTTTAACTTTCTTATCTCTAGTGGTAAGCATTGGGAGTTACTGGTTATTGTCCCCAAGACGTTCATTGTTTATTATCTAGATCCTGTGGGGGAGGAATTAGACACATTATATGGACACCCAATGAAAAGGCCATTATTCACGTGAGAAATCTTTCTTATTTTTATATCTGTTAACATCTATTATTACATTACTATTTAATAGTGCAATTTAATGTGTTACATTAACATGTAGGGCTTTAAAAGAGTTCAAAAAAGCTGGAGCTCGGCCCCGTGAACTGGATGAGGGCTAGTGGAAAGGGAGAGAAGGTGAGTAGTAGGAGTGCCCAAGGGCGGTCGTGTGGTGGCATTACTGCTTGGAGCAGCTAGAGATCAGGGACAATTCAGGGGCATTTTGAGGTATGATACAATGTGTGAAGGAGGGTCGAGGATTGGTGAGGTCATTGCGAGCATCGAGGTCCCTTATATAGTGTTAGAACTAGGGTTCGCACTGTGTAGGACATGGGTTAACGGAAAGGTCGCCAGGGATGGGAAGTCACTACTCCCCCTTGTTGTGATCTTAAAGGTCACCACCGCAAGTTTCTTCTCTAGTAGAGCAAAAGGGGAAACACCCCCTGCTCATCTACCACACACCAAAGGCATCCCAAAGCTTTGAAATTCATCAAAGAACAGCTCCATGACCTTCATTCTCAATGAGAAGCACTCTGAACATGCCCGCAATCGCCATCTTCAAGACAAAGAAATAGTTACTTTGGGAGAATGTGAAAGTAATTTCCCTACTCCAATGTATATATTATTTATGTGAACTATGCTTGTATGTATTTGTGAACATTTTGTATGTTTCAATTTATAGTGTGCTACACAAGACAACGGTTGGGCATGTGCATACTATGTGATGTGATATATGGACCTAATTATCAAATATGCTAAAATGGAAATTGATACCATACAACAGGTATTATATATAGTCTCATTAGATAATATGAAATATAATGATCTTATTATATATTATTAATTATATATATACGTCATTCTCTTTGCAGGTATTTAAAACTGACTTGACTACAGGTGAAAATCATTAGATGTACATACTCCCTATACGATGGAAGAATTAGATGATGTAAGAGAACAATGAGCAAAAGCCTTACAAGTTGTGGGAATTTTTGATTATGATTGGAATATTGATGGTGATAATGACGATGATGATAATAATAAATAATGATATTTATAAACTTTGTTCTCACAATTATTTTTGTATTTGATGACATGTGAAACTTTGAAAGGCACGCATATATATACATGTCTGAATGAATTTTTTTGAATTGTCATATGTGTGAATGTGAAGATGAATACATGAATGTTTCTACATGTATCTGAATGTGAAAAGAGATGAAATGAATGGAACTATAGGTTGCAAAATGTGTGTGAAAATGGAGGAATATTGAAATGGAACTATAGGTTTCTACATGTGTGTGATGAAAAATAATATGAATTCAATGTGCTTATACATGTGTGTGAATCACATGAGCATAAATTTTTGTCCATCCTTTTTAATTTTGCTAGTTTGTAGCATGTTGTTGGCTGAAATCAATGGGTGTTATAAAGATGCAGTTTAGAACTGAACTGCATGTTCTGCATCCTACTGACCAGCCGGATAGTAGGCCTGCAAACTGATAAGAAAAAAAATCAGAACATAGGCGTCGGTTAAAAAAAGAAACTGACAGCAAAAACTTAACTCGTCGGTTATTAATAGAAAACTGACATCTTTATCCCTTCCTAGGACCAATTTTTTTAATTTGGTAAGGGATATGGCGTTGGTTATTAATAGAAAACTGACGTCTTTATCCATTTCTGGGGCCATTTTTTTATTCGAGAAGGGATATGGAGTCGGTTTCACTTGATAACCGATGCTTGTGGGCCAAGTTTTTTTATTCGGGCTAGGATGTGGCATCAGTTTTTGCTTGATAACTGACGCCTATGGTCCCCTTACTGGCACGTTTTTTTGGTTTGCAATCCGTGGACGGCTTTGTATCGTCGGTTATGAAATCGACGTTGAAGGCTTCTACTTTTAGCGGCACCCACTTGGGTGTCACTTGAAAACTGACACCAAAAAGCTTATTTAACCGACACTAAAGGTCATTTCTGTGCTAGTAGTTGTTTGTTTGTGTATTGTGCAGGTGATAGATGTGCATGCACCACATGCGTTCTACTTGGAACGACTTGGTTGTACGACCCCAAGATAGGTAGAAGGAGACGCCAAAGCTACCACAACCAACACCGAGAAACTAAGATGGGTGACCAGATGGCAGACAACAACCCTCATGGGAATGCTTAACCACCTCCACTACAGCCCAACCGCCCACTCCATGAGTATTTCACCCCAGGGAACTACAATTCTCCCATTGCCACCCTAGTTGACCAAATGTCGGGTCAACAATTCTCCATTCCACACGCACTCCTCGGACTCCTCACTACCTACTATGGAATGGAGAATGATAATCCCTACCATCACATTGACGCATTCCTTGGGACTTGTTCCACCTTCTGTACCCCCACCACTACTGATGACTCCATCTGGAGGACTCTCTTCCCATTCTCTCTTAAGGAAAAAGCTAAAGAATGGTACATTTCAAAGCCAGAGTTGGTGACTTGGAATGAGGTCAAGAATGAGTTTCTCAAAAAGTTCTTCCCAATTGCCAAGCTGACTCACATGAGAAGATGCATCACCACCTTTGCCCAAAAGGAAAATGAACCTTTCCACAAGGCATGGGAAAGGTTCCAAAAGCTACTTTGAGACTGCCCCCACCATGAATTACCATTGTGGCAGCTAGTCCAAGCCTTCTACACTGGGCTTGAAGAGTTGAGCCAGAACAGCATTGACTCATCATGTGGAGGAACATTCATGGAGAAACCACCTGAGGAGTCGTGGCCATTGTTTGAATACCTTGCTAAAAATTCCCGCCATTGAGTTTCTACTAGAAAGGAATGTTGCAGTCGAAACTATGTCCCTCCACCTCCTTCCATAGCTCTAGCTCACAATGTTGCCAACATTGGCATGATGAAGATGCTGGTGGACATGATGAATATGATGAAGAGCCAAGCTGGTGGTTCTTCTAGTCAATCCACCATGTCGATTGAAATTGAAGAAGAGGAAGTTCATGCCTTACACTCTTTTGGCAACCGTAACAATCAAGCTCCCATGTCCAACACATACACTCTCGACTGGAGGAACCATCCCAATTTTTCATGGAAACAACAAAATGAAGATGGTCAAGGACAAGGACAGCCAAGGCCACGATACAACTCCAAGTTTGAAGATGAAGTGCTTGGAAGATTAAGAAGTTTGGATGAGGTGAAGAAGGATGTGTCCTTACTTGGGAAGTCCATCAGCCATCTTGAGCAAATATTGGATCAAATCTCTCTCACTTGATAGGAGGGAGGAAGGAAGACTCCCATATCAACCAATGCAAAATCCAAACAATGATGGTACTTTCCTAGGAAACACTCAAAGTTCATATGCTCCACCTTCATACCAAGCACCACCAAATCCCTATGCTCCACCACCTCCTCAAGCACCTCTCAACTATCAATATGCTCCACCTCCACCTCATTCATACCAACATCCACCTCCGCAATGCCATCCCCATCCACGACAACCACAACCACCACAACAACCACAACCACAATTCCTCCTCCAAAACCCAAATTCACCTCACCAAAGACTACCACCACCCCAATAGCCACAATCACCTTCACAAGCCTCTTCTTCTACTACCCATGAGCATGTGAAGGTGGTGACAATTTTGAGGAGTGGTCAGACTTTGGAGCAGCCCCGTGATACTATTGTTGTTGATAGAGCAACCAGTAAGGACAAAGGTGATACTGTGATTGGATAGGTTGATACTGAGTTATAGCTTGATGATACTATGATGAGAGCTAGAGTTGATATTGTGACACCGGGCAGTGATACTGTGATACCGAGTAGTGATACCATGATTCCTGTGATTCTAGTTGATGATACTGCTGATTTGAGCCATTTGGGGGCCCAACTCCCCCCCCCATTTCCTGATTCTCTTAAGGAGTCTTCTATTGAGAGGAGAAGAAAGAAATATAATGAAGACATCCTAGAGACTTTCAAACAAGTGAAAATCAACATTCCTTTGCTTCATGGGGTCAAGAAAATTCCTTCTTATGCAAAGTTCCTGAAAGATTTATTCACCTTTAAGAGAAAGACAATGGAAAGAGCCCCAAAGAAAGTAAAGCTCACCGAGAAAGTGGGCTCAATTTTGCAGCACACCATGCCAAGAAAGAGGAAAGATCTCAGTGCTCCCATCATTTCATGCTACATTGGGGCACATCGCATAGACCAAGCCCTTCTAGACTTGGGTTGTAGTGTTAACCTAAAGTCGTATGATGTGTTTTCCAAGCTCCACGTGGGACAATTCAGTCCGGCTCATTGTACTTTTCATTTGGCTGACTGGTCAGTAAAGACACCTAGAGGGTGTATTGATGATGTGCTTGTGAGACTTGATGATGGAGACTTCTGCTTTCTTCCCCGTTGACTTCATTGTCTTAGACATGGAAAAAGATACAAGAAGGGTACCTATCATCTTTGGAAGGCCATTCATAGCTATAGCTGACACAGTGATTCATGTGAGGATCGAGACTATGTCTGTGACATTCATGCACATGAAGATCCGGTTCAACATCTTTAAATCTTCATCCACAACCGAGGTGATATGGGCCACTAAAGAAGATTGTTGTCTCATTGAATGCCTTGATGAGATTGTAGAGGAGTGCCTACCTGTATGGATTCAGACTGCCACTCAAGGTAGAGGTTTAGAGCCAATAGTTAAGTTCCTAGATGATGATGAAGAAGAGGATGAAGAGAATGAGCTAGACTTGGTGGCTGCAAGCAAAGACCTCCCTTCAATTTTTGAGCCATTAATGAAATCTCTTGAAGAACCTCTAACTCTTGAGCTAAAGTCACTCCCAAAAGGATTGAAGTATGCTTTTCTAGGCTCAAATGACACCCTCCCGGTGATCATTTCTTCCATTCTCTCACTAGAATAAGAGGATGCATTGATGAAAGTCTTGAAGAAGAACATCCAGGCCATTGGATGGTCTATTGCTGATTTTAGGGATATTGACCCCTCCATCTATGTGCACAGTATCTATTTGGAGGATGATGCAAGGCCAAACAAAAAAATGCAAAGGAAGTTGAATGCAAAGCTAAAGGAAGTTGTAACTCAAGAGGTTGTGAAGTTTCTAGATGTTGGGATCATTTATCCAATTTCTAATAGTATGTGAGTGAGTCCCATCCAAGTTGCACCTAAAAAGGGTGGGATCACAGTGGCAGAGAATGCAGATGGTGAGCTCATACCGGCTAGAGAACAATCAAATTAGATAATGTGTGTTGACTACAAGAAGATCAATGAAAAGACCAAGAAGGACCACTACCCTCTCCCATTTCTTGACCAGATTCTAGAGAGGCTAGCGGGGCAAAGCTTCTATTATTTTCTTGATGGGTACTCTAGATACTTCCAAATTGTTTTGCATCCTGTGGACCAAGAGAAGACAACATTCACTTTCCCAAGTGGTACATTTTCCTACTAGAGAATGCCATTTGGGCTGTGTAATGCCCCTTCTACATTTTAGAGATGTGTGACCTCAATCTTTGCTTAAATGCATGATTCATCACTGGAAGTGTTCATGGATGATTTCTTGATTTTTGGTAAAACCTTTGATGAGTGCTTGCTCCATTTGGCTATTGTTCTTGAGAGATGTGTCAAGGTTTTCCTAGCACTATCTTGGGAGAAGAGCCATTTCATGGTACCTGAAGGCATTGTTCTGGGCCATCGGGTTTCAAAGGATAGGATTGAAGTTGATAGGGACAAGGTGGGCCTCATTTCTACACTTACCATTCCTTCCACCATAAGACATGTCCAGTCTTTCTTGGGACATACAGGCTTCTACTGCCGCTTCATCAAAGATTTTAGTAAGATCTCGAGACCTCTATGTCACTTGCTGGAGAAAGATGTTGAGTTTCATTTTGATGACAAGTGTGTTGAAGCCTTCAACCACTTGAAGGAAAAGTTGGTTTCTGCTCCTGTAATGCAGCCCCCGGACTTCTCTTTGCCATTTGAGATCATGATGGATGCATCCGACATGGCAGTGGGGGTTGTGTTGGGCCAAAGGATTGGCTGGATTCCACATGCTATCTACTATGCAAGAAAGACTCTAGATGAAGCCCAAAGAAACTACACGACTATTGAGAAAGAGTTGCTAGTGGTTATCTTTGCCCTTCACAAATTCAGATCTTATCTTCTGCAGAACATGGTGATTATATACATGGACCATGCTGCTTTGAAATACCTATGGCAAAGAAAGACTCCAAGCTAAGGTTTATCCATTAGATATTGTTGCTTCAAGAGATCGATATTGAGATTGTAGACAAGAAGGAAATAGAGAATTCTACTGCAGATCATCTCTCTTGAATTGAAGCCCCTTTTGATGACACTAGTAGAATCAAAGAGACAATGCCACATGAGCAACTATTCCTACTCTCATCCGCTCAAAGGCCATTGTATCAACACATAGCTAACTTCTTAGCTAGTGGAAGAATATCAAGCACTTAGATGAGGGAGGAAAGAAAAAGGTTATTTGTTATGGCCAAGAATTATGTTTGGGATGATCCTCATCTATTCAAGTATTACCCCGACCAACTTATCTAAAGATGTGTCCCAGAGATGGAGCAGCAAGAAATTCTCTCTATGTGCCATTCCGGAGTTTGTGGAGGTCACTTTGGTGGAAAATGTATTGCTGCCAAGGTTCTTCACTGCGGATTCTATTGGCCTTCCTTGTTCAAAGACTCTCATGAATTCTGTAATCGTTGCTTGAAGTGCCAAAAGGCAGGCACTATATCTAAGAGGGACATGATGCCTTTATCACCCATTCTAGTTGTGGAGGTATTTGATGTTTGGGGATTGAATTTATGGGTCCTTTCCCCCCTCTTTTGGATATGTCTATATTTTGGTTGTTGTTTATTACGTATCAAAGTGGATCGTAGTTGTTGCAATGAGGACAAATGATCACAAGGTGGTGTGTGACTTTGTGAAATCCAACATCTTTAGCCATTTTCATATTCCAAGAGTTATGATTAGTGATGGGAGAAGTCACTTCATCCACCGCACCTTTGAAGGCTTGCTTAAGAAACACAGAGTGAACCATCATGTGGCTACTCCTTACCACCCCCAAACAAGTGGTCAAGTTGAGTTGGCCAATTGGGAGATAAAGCTCATTCTAGAAAAGATGGTGACACCGGACCACAAGGATTGGTCACTACGTCTCAATGAAGCTTTATGGGTATATAGGATTGCATAAAAAGCCTCGATTGGCACCACACCATTCAAGCTTGTTTATGGCAAAAGCTGCCATTTGTCAGTTGAGATGCAACACAAGGCATTATGGGCTTTGAAGGTCATGGACTTTGATGGAGATAATGTCAGAATGAAAAGAAAATTGTAGCTGAATGAGTTGGAGGAGATGCACCATGAAGCATATGAAATGTCCAAGTTTTACAAAGAGAGGAAAAAGTTTCTACATGATAAGATGATCAAGAAGAAATATTTTGAGCTGAGAAATTGGGTATGACTGTATAACTCAAGGATGAAGTTCCTTCCCAAAAAAACTCCAGTCTATATGGGAAGGGCCTTATCTCATCAAGAAGGTGTATCCATTTGGAGTTGTATTAATTTGTGAGAAAGAAGGAGCTAGAGAGTTCACTGTGAATGGTCAAATATTGAAATCAGTTGTGGAAGTAGGCCCAAACAAGGCAAATCAAAGTTTTGATATAGTGATGCTAGTGGAAGAACATCAAGTTGATGAGTAGATGTGCTTGAATGCACATGAAAGAGACATTTACTTCAAAGATGCCTCGAGAATCCAAGAAGATGAATGAAGTCAAGAATCAATAATCACGGTTGAAGGCGTAAAATTTAGTGCTAGTGGGAGGCAACCCACCTAGGTTTGGAAGCCTTTTCACCCAACCTTCTCTTTTTCATACTTTTGCTTTCTTTTCCACAAAATACCTCACATGTGTTTAATAGTTTTCTTTGAGTTTTGATGACATGGCAGGTGTTAAGTACTAAAGAGAGAAGAATTAGAGGTGAATCATGGCCACTAAGATTAATTTGTGGCAAAATTTTGAAGAAAAACAAAGTTCTTGATTTTGAGTTAAAAAGGTGAAGAAATGACCCCACCATGGCTGTGGAGCTTGACCACAGCCATGTTAGCAGCAGTCCAACACAGTTGTGGCTTCCTTCCATGGCCGTTGTAATTATTTATTGAAGAAGTTGAAGAAGTCAGGTTGTTTTGCCAAGCTTGTGCACAACAGATGGCCACGACCGTGGCCTCCCACCACGGTGTTGTAATTATTTATTGAAGAAGTCAAAGAAGTCATGTTGTTTGGCCAAGTTTGCATACAATGCCACGACCATGGCCTCCTGCCATGACTGTGTCTTCCTGCCACAGCCGTGTCAAGGACGGATGGCCACGACCGTGGTAGGAGACCACGACAGTGGCAAGGTTGGGTGGGTGCGCTCTTCATCGACAACATGACTGTGGCCCCGACCACAACCGTGCTACCAATCCCTCACCATGACCGTGGCCACCCACCATGGTCGTGGCGCACCCCGAACCCACAAAAAAAATATAACTTAAACTCATCTTCAACTTGACCCTCCCCCCATTCTATCACTTCCATTCACAAGAGAACGACTGTGATGGTGCCCCTAAACCTCCAGCTCCTCCAAGCTCCACCTCCAAGCCCCCAAATTGCCTCCAAACCACCACCAATCATCCACTAATAAACCCTCTACCATTCCCCTTCTATTTCCACACCAAATCATCCATCAATCCACGCTCGACCACCAACTTCTCCTCCATTCTTCCCTACAACAATCCCTACCCAAAACCTCCACCAAAACCTTCATTTCTCACCCTAATCAAAACCTAATCATTCACTCACCATCTAAGCCTCCATATCCTTCCATTCCACCCCTTAATCCACCTCCATCCCATCATCTATCCAAAAATCTGATTCCCACAACCCTATCACCTCCTCCACATCCAAAAAAATGAAGGGGATCACCAAGGCAGTGAAGAAGGGGGCTCAAAAGAGCCTTGAAGTGATCACCATAAGCAAGGCGTGCACCAAGAAAGCCTCCTCCCAGGTCTTCATGCCTTCACACACCCTTTCACCATCAAATTTTGTCACCCAATAACTCTCCCACTCGATGTTTGTGAACACATCCCACACATGGTCATCCGACATCCACCACATTACCGATGAGATGTACAGGGGAGAAGAGGAGGAGGCATTTGAGGAGAACATTGATGACTTGATCGATGAGTTCGAGACAGTGGTTTCAAAAAGAAGCCATAGATCCAAAGTAGCCCTGTCCTCATCAAAATGTCTGCCAAATCCCACTCTAGCACGTCATTCAATGTCTTCCATGGCAGTGGAGCATGGTGAGTAGCCGCAACCAATGTGGCAAGTGCATCCAAAGGAAGAGCAGTTTGCATAGTGGTATCCCGAATAGTGGGTACCACTAAATCTTGATACAAGTTCAGGGTCTTGATCATACAGTTTGGACGAAGAGGAGGAAGACAGTGAAAATGAGGAGATGGAGCGGTCATTTGAAGCAGAGGATATTCTGGAACAATTGGAGGATGACAGGTTGAAGGCCTTAGGAAAGGACCCCATTGGAGTGTCCTTTGGAAGAGGACACATGCAAAGGAAAATTGCTCTCACATACCCAGAATGCATGATAAGGTGAGTCGTCACCACCCGGTATGGATGTGAGAAGGTCATTGATGAGCTTGGAATCAAGGTGGTTGTGGAAGGTAGTTTGAAGAAAATGGGGTTGTGGAACATTCTTTTCGCAACCCAAACAACTTATACCATGATGACTCAAGAATTCTTTGCCACACTTGAAAAGATGAAGGTGAGAGGTAATGACACTATCAAATTTGCCATGATGGGCAGCATGCACACTGTCATGGCAGTTGAATTGAATTGCGTATTTGCTACCAATCCTAAAGAGGCCAAGAAAATGGATGACGACCTACTTGAAAGAGAGGTAGATTTCAATTATGCACATTTTGGGTACCTCTTGACAGGAAGCTAGGACTACTATGCAGGGAGGTCAAAAACTTCAGCTACAAGTAATCCCATGTATCGTTATGTGCAAAAGCTTTTGGCCAATACCATTGGGGGGGAGATATGATAATTAAGGCTTGATTTATCAGAAAGACATGTTTGTCTTGATGGCAATGCACCACAAATGGTATATTGACCTTGGAGTGCATTTGATTGATCATATGAAGTCCATACCCTCCAAAAGTAAAACACCTTTTGGTATGGGAGGGTTTGTAACCTCAATTGCACTAGCTTTGGGGTATGATCTTTATGGATTTGATGACACAGATGAAGCTAAATTTGTTGACTTGAACTATCTTACTCGCTCCCACACTATCACAATTAAGGACCCAAAAAATGATATATCATGCGAGTAGTGTGTCAAAGATCGAGCTTGAGATGCCATACCATGTTAAGCCACTTCTCTCTGTGTTGGGAATCCCCCATAAACTGGAGGCTAAATTGTTGGAATGGCAACAAAACAACCCAAGAGAGACATATACCAGGGGGGCCACTGTCGCACAAGAAGAAATTGTTGAGTCTAATGTGCAAGGGAAGGAGCAAGAAACTGAAGGATAAAGGCAGCCCTAAAAATCAAGAAGAAGGGATGAAGGACCATCCCAGTTGCAACAATCGTCAACAAATGCCTACAATATGTCCACCATCCAGGCACAGCTTGAGAGCATTCACAAGACATAGAGAAACATGTAGTTGATCTAATAGTACATGTGGCAAGACCAACAGCAGATGCACCACTAGGTGAACCATATGTACCATTACCACCATGCCCAAGCAGCAAGAAACCCTGAATGGGGTGGAGACTTTTGGGGTGGTATTGTTGGATATTCATAGACATACCCTCCATTCCAGGATGACTACTGGGGGCACTACTACCAACATCCTTCTTCAGGTCCATCTCCTCAAGATCCTCCTCACTCATCTGACCAGCCGCCATAGCAGCCGTGACACTTCCCCTATCTACCCTAAGCTATAGTTTCCTGCTGACGACAGCATGATTCTAAAGTTTGGGGTGGATAGGGCGGTATGCACCACCCTATCTCTCTCTTTGTGATTTTTGTTCCACATATGCCATATAGTTTAGTTTTTCTTGTTCTTACTTTTGATTGCATCCTTGCATAGCATGTAGTTACTTATATGCGTTTTTGTGTAAATTTCAAAAAAATTACTCTTTATTGCCATGCATTGCATATAATGTAGATTTTTGGTAATTTTTGCATGTTTTAGCTAGGATTTGCTTTTTTACTATTTTAAGTTCAGTAATGTAGGTTTAGATGTTATTGAAGACAAATTGGCACCATTCTGGCAAATTGGAACCTAAATGTATGTTTTGACTTAATCTCCACTGTTTGAAATGAAATTTTTAGTCTTTTGACAAATGCATGTTGTTTTTTAGAGTTTATTACTATATGGTCTTGATTGTTGACTTTTTACATGTGCACCACTTCTCTCAAGTTTGTAAATTTTTCAGTTGAATTATAAATTGAGCAAGCTACAAATGCTTAGAGCCTATGGAATCACTTGATATAATTGGGAATCTCTTATTGTTCAATCATGTGGTGTGATAGCATTTGATGAAGTGTTGGATTAGCTTTCATGCAGGAAATCTTATGTTGAAGACTACACTAATGACCCCTCTTTGACCCGACTCTTCTTTCACCATCTTCATACCTCTCCGCCTCATGAAAGGATGCCCTAGTGCACATAATCAGCCTTGGCCACCTCCAAAAGTTTGGAATGGCCATACCTACATCTCCCCACTTCACTCTATCCACCATATGCCCTATCTACACCAAGGGAAAAGAAAAGAAAAGAAAAAGAAAGCAAAAATAAAATAAAAGGATGCTCCTATTTAAGAACATTCAAATAAAGAAAAAATGAGTACTCTATGTAATACCACTTCAAAAATCTTTCTGCAACCCTTTCTTCTATTTTCATACCCATTGAGCTAGAAAACATCAAATCCATCTCCCTTTACCCTTTTCTACAGCCATGTGGGTCATTTGGTGTGGTTTGAGGCATAAGATTGAATGCATGAAAGTGAAACAACAGTCCTAGTAATCTTTGATTAACGCCAACATGAAACAGTTTACCCAAAATGATATGAAGGACATATGAAAAGCTTTTGTATTCTATGCTTTATATTTGAAGTTTGTATGCTCAGTGCTCATTTCAGGATTGGTATGTAAAAGAGGAGAGGAGAGAGGTGGAACACATGCACTTAGTCACTTCCAAGACCACTTCATCAACAAATGATCTACTGCTATGCATTTGTCACTCTTATTTATTGAAAGAAAAAAAATTTGACATCAACCAAAGAATTCCATTGATGATGAAGATTGAAGTCAATTTAGACACTGAAGACCCCAGCACGGCCTTGGGCATCCACCACGGTCGTGTGAATTATGTCCAAGAATCAATAAGGAAGTCAGCATTTTTGCACCAAACGCACCATGGTCGTGGCCATCAGCACGGCCGTGGCCCATTGAAGACACCACGACCATGGACATAAGCATAGTTGTGGCCAGAAGAAGACATCACGGTCATGGCCTCTCGCAATGGCCATTGTAATTATGCTCAAGGTTCCCCAAAATCAACAGGGAGATGGCCCATTTTATGCTTGGATGACCACGGTCCTGGCCACTCACCACGGTCGTGGCCCTTGAAGATCGCCTCACTTGTGGCACTCCCCATGCCCATGACCTCCTCCTCCAACACAGTTGTGGTACCTCACCACGCCTGTGGCACCCCTTACCCAGCACGGCCGTGGCACCCCACCACGACCGTGGCCACCACATATACTTAGCCTTTCCACTCGCTTTCACACCCTGTCCATGTCCACACCCCCACAACTGTTCCATGCTACCCCCACCACGGTTGTGGCACATCAACACGGCCATGGTGACCAACTAACCCTACCCATTTTCTACACTACTTTTCCTATTCTACCCCTACTTACCCTAGTGCTTCCCCACCACCTATATATACATAGGTGGTGGATAGAGCACAAAGGTTACACCCCCTAGCTACCATTACTCCCCTCTACCCACTCCTTGAGCATTCATTGCACTTCCCTTGCATTTATGCTCTCCACCCACCATTTCCACCTCATTTCCACCTTGGAAACCTAGATTTCTAGGTTTCCTTCCATAATTCCCAACATTCTCGTGCCCATCTACACCATTAGAGGAGAGAGGTCATCCCTAAGCTTCTAGGAGGTGAATAAGGAAGATCTAATTCAAGATTCATGGATTTATACCCCCTTCTTCCCCTTTATTTTTCCATTTCTTTGATGTCTAGCTAAGCCCCTAGTGGTGGGTTGTTTGGGGTAAAAATGTGACTTTGATACCATGTTGGGGAAAAATCATTTGTAATGAACATGATTTATATCTATGATGATTTCCTCTTGATTCTATCTCATTTCCTATTTTATTGCATGTGATTTATGCTTTTAACATGGATTGCTTGCTTTGAGATGTTTGATGGCACTTAGCTTCTAAGAGGAATTGGAGTGCATGTAGCAATCTTAGGAATGGCTCCTAGGTCCAATTAGTGTATCCCTAGCTAGCCCCCTTTGTTCCTACATACATATCCCTCCTGATACAAGTGAGTGTGAGATCTAAGTGGCTAGTGTAAGTGCTAGAGCTTTCTAAAGGCTAGATGGCTAGTGGCATGAGGTGAAAAACCCTCATTTCTACTCCCTTGGCTCTCAATTACCCTAATACCACTTACCCTAGAAACCTAGACTTGATAAGTCCTACTAGAATTACACCTAACCCTAGTTATCCAACTAGTAGTATAGGGTACATTCTAATAGCACTTGCCTTGTTGTTTGGTTTGGTAATGTAGATTGAATTGTCATAATTGCATGCCATGTTGACCCCCCACCCCCAACTAATATCAAACCACATTCCCAAATGGCCCACCTACCTAATCTCATTGCTTAAAACCAATCTTGCCTTCTTATCTTGTTTATGCTAATCTAGTTTATTTGCTTGTCTTCAATCTAGTTAATTGCTTAGTCTTTCTCTTTAGGGTTAACTTAGGTTCTTGCTCTCTCGAGTGGTTAACTTAGATCTTAGTTGTTAATTGCTCTACTAGTGTAGTGTAGCTGATATTTGCTCTTGTTTAGCTAATTTCTTAATCTAGTTCCTTAGACATGCTTTCTTAGGATAATTTAGGGTTTGCGATAACTTAGATTTCATAATTTCCTTTACTTTCTTGTTTACTTAGTTTAACAATCAAACAACCATTTTTAAACCCTTCAACCCTAGTCTCCACTCTAGGAATGTAGCCAATATAACCTAGCTCTAGTTCCCCCTCTGTCCCTGAGGATCGAACCCTACTCTTTCCTATCACCTATACTACAATAGTACCATGTGCGCTTACAGGTGACCTATTTAGTGTTGTGATTGAATCTCATTAGGGTTATTATAAATTTTGAGAGATCATGTTTTCCTGAGTTCTGTGGAGTGCATCTAGTCACCTCTGATTGGCTAGTATGTGCTTCTGGCTCAGAGGCACCAACTACTAACTGGGTTGGTCAAGACAAGTATCCTACTGATCAAAGCATTGTTGGACATACATATAGAGGTGTCGTACATCTGGTCTGACCCAATTGTACCCACTATGCATACTAGTGGAAGGAGGAGGAGGTGGTGTTTCCATTCCTCAGCTGCACTAGAAGGCTCAGGACTATCTCCATGAATGTCATCAATATTGTCCTCATTATCAAAATAGAATTTATAGTTGTCGAAATTGGTTGAAATATGTGCTTCCTGATCCAGTAGCTCAATGAGCATTCATGATTATGGAAGTATATCCTGAATTTTGTCTCATCGTAAGGATATCTTACAATTAAATTTGAATCAATGAGAAATTGAATATCAACTTTGTTTCTACCAGAATTAGGCTCCAGTCCTGACATGTCTATATCCAATTGGTAAGCAATATGGGTGATTAGTCCCCCAATCATTATGTCTCCAGTAGATTCTCTTTTGATTTTGAAAAACACATTGACATAATAGCCAACATTAACCCTATTATTGTGCAACATAGCCCATAAAAAGAAGAAATCATGTTTTCCAATCACCCCTTGTGTTTATTCCCTCGCGAAACCACAAGTACTAAGAAGTCTATGAATATAGTTGGGGTTTGGATTATGTACATGAGATGTCTTGGAAAAGGTTGTTAGGTGAATTGTTTCTTCAATTATCTTGCCCCAAAATTCATGGCTATTAAAAGTTTCAGTCATCATGATGCTCCACCATAAGTTCACAAATATACTTCACAGAATTGCTTAAATGTCAGTTCTTAAGGTTTACCAAGAAGTCCAGAATAAATAGTACCAAAGGATTCAACCAATTTATTTAGATTTGTGCCCGCTCTCAATGTTGTCAAAAATTTATAGGTTAAACATAGATATGTGAACCTAGTTTTGTAGTAGATATTCAAATGTATTAGTTGTTCAAGAACTTCATGTGCTTCATCTATAAAACACAATGCTTCCATAGTGTCGACACAAGAAAAATAATTGGGCAAGACCCTATGTGTAACCAATTTCTGAGAGATTGCATCTTTCTCCTCTGTGATATTGAATTGGGTGGAGGATACATAGGCATTACGAGATACTGAAGAGATTTTACCCCTTCATCATTTTAAAGCTTGCTTTGTTGGTGTCAAGTATGATGATTGAAAAAAATATCAGGGAGCAACAGTACCAAGAAGAAGGCACAATAAATGTGTTAACCCAGTGTGGGAGATGTCTTCATGACATGTTGATTAGCAGCATCGATCCTTAGTCACGAAGTCTAAATTACATCATGGAGTCTGTCTAACACAATGTGGAGGATGAGCATATGGATGCTTGGAGTAGAAGAGAACCCAAAAGCATGGTGTATATTTTTTTCAAAACACACTGTAAGTGAAGACATCAGAGTGGCGTTTGTTCTTTGGTGGTTCAGCTTGAAGTTTGTCGAGGCACCTATTTGGGGTTGTTGGAGGTGCAGAAAAAATAGTGTTGTCAAGATGTGGATCCAAAGGAAACAGTGCATGGACATTGTGGTGGAGTCTATTCTAAAGTGGAGACGATCTAGAGGTTTTCAGTGGAAGATTGGTTGCTAGTGGCCGCAAGGTGATGACTTCTTTGGGAAGTCACAAGGTGGCGGCTATTGTTGGAGATCAAGGTGCTTTCTTTGGGCAAAAACATTATGCTTGAAGGGGAATACAGTGTACGGTTAGTGATTACACGTGAAAGAGTCCGGAAATAGGGTCAGGATACCCTATTTGAGTTCCCCATACAGGTTGTGTTTCTAAAGAACACGAATGTTTGTGAGTAACAAAGATGGTTGCTCATTTTTATTTTTTCCCAGATTGCATGTGATGTAGCCCTATTTTAGGGCTCCATCCTGTGCCATTTTGTATATAAGTTGCATCTAAACATGTTAGATTACAAGTATTTTCCCCCAATTTGATTATCATTATAAATACGCTTATGGATGTTCGTTACACTATTTTCAGGTATTTAGACCACGATGGATGGACGAGTGTGACGGAGGGGCCCAAAGAAGGCCCCAAAGCTCCCCCAACCTACCTTAGTGGCCAAAGAGTCATCACCAAGCAAGGACATCCGAATTTGACAAAGTTTGAAGTTCATCAGCCTGCTCAAGCCCTCACCACGGCCGTGGCCACTGCCCACGGTCGTAATGTTTATTGCCAAGGAGCAGCAACTCCAACAGGAGAAATGCCCAGAATCACCACGGGCATGGCCCTCGGCCACGACAATGACAAGTCAGAATCACCACGGTCGTGGCCACTGCCCACGGCCGTAATGTTTATTGCCAAGGAGTCTACAGGAGAATGTTCGCCACACACCACGCCCGTGGCCCAACCTCTTCACCACGGCCGTGGCCCCTCGCCACGGTCGTATTGAGCCACTCCATTCATTTCTAGTTTCCTTCACCATAGCCATACCACCTGACCACGTCCATGTTATACCTTCTTCACCACGGCCGTGGCCCTTCATCACGGTCGTGGTGGCCCTCTTCCCAGCAGACTTTTCCACTGTTTTTCCTTTTTTACCCCCACTCAACCCTAGCTCCTATATAAGCACTAGTTGCTTCTAGGGCTCGAGAGAGAGCACTCCCCAGCCGTCATCCAGCTGCTCCCTTGCATCCATTGCTCCCATCCACCCATTTCCTTGCATTCAACCCCATTTCCACCCATTTTCAACTCATTTCCACCATAGAAACCTAGTTTCTCTAGGTTTCTATCCATCCATTCCATCATTTTCATGCACCCCTGCACCATTGGAGGAGGGAGGACATCTGCAGCTTCTTGGAGGTGAAGAAGAAGGCCACTTCATCAAGCTTCATGGAGTTTCTTCCTCTTCTATCCCCTTCTTTTCCTGTTTTCATGAACATGTATAGCTAAGCCCCCTTGTGGTGGGTTGTTTGGGATTTAAATGTTACTTTGATACCATGTTGGGGAATAAATTCTTGTAATGAACTCAATTCATATTTATGATGATTACTTCTTGCTTCCATCTCTTTTCCTATCTTATTGCATGTGGTTTGTGCTTCTTGTATGGATTGCTTGTTTTGAGGTTTTTGATGACACTTCATTTCTAGGAGGAATTGGGGTGTATGTGGCAATCTTAGGAATGGCTCCTAGGTCCAATTAGTGGATCCCTAGCTAGCCCCCTTTGTTCCTACATACACACCCCTCCTCTTACAAATGAGTGTGAGATTTAAGTGGCTAGTGTAAGTGAGAGTGATGCAATTGCCTAGGGCCTTCTAAACGCTAGAGTGGCTAGTGGCATGAGGATTACCCCCTTCATCTCCACTCCCATCTCTACCCTCAACCCTCAATTGTCCACTATCACTTACCCTAGAAACCTAGATTTGGCCAATCTCACTAGAACTACACCTAACCCTAGTCTTCTACTAGTAGTATAGGGTATGTTCTAATGACATTGCCCTTGTTGTTTGGTTTGGTAATCTAGATATGGATCGAGCACCATGCATGTTTAATGAACTCCCCCAACTAAAATCGAAGTGAAATTTCCCAAATGGCCCACCCAACTTAATCACCTTGCTAAAACCCTAATCGCTTAGTCTGTTTGTTAATGCTAGCTTAGTTCAATTGCTTTAGTTTAACTTAGTCAATTGCTTAGTTCTACCATTCAGTGTTAACTTAGGTTCTTGCTCTTGCTAGTAGTTAGTTCAGTTCTTATTTGCTCCCTACCTGGCTAGAGTAGTATAGCTTTTCTTTCTCCTACTTAGCTAGCTTGATAACTTAGTTCACTAATTTGCTTGCTCTTTCATAATTTAGTTTCCTTTTCGCATTTCTTACTTGCTCATTAGTATAATCAACCAACAATCAACCTTAAAACCCTAAACCCTTCCCTCTACACTAGGAACGTAGCTCACACTATCTAACTCTAGCGCCCCCTTTATCCTCGCGCATCGACCCCGTACTTGTCGCCTCACCTATACTACGACACGACCCCGTGCGCTTGTGGGCGTAGTGTCTTAGTAGACGTAGGTAGTTAGTGTGGTACCATATAAATTTTGAAAGCACAATCCCATATCCCGTGCATCCCAACCTCGTGGATTGCATTTGTTGCAAGCCTCTAGCGGGAGCGCACCAAGCTTTCTGGCACCGTTGCCGGGGATAGAGGCGCTCGGCCTAGTTATATAGTGTAGCTTAGCCTTTCCTTTTGCCCTCACCATTGCTATTATTTATTCTTTGTGTTACTCTTGCATATTGGTTTGCTAACTTGGCTCCTTGTTGTTTTCTTGTGATTTGCACAAGTGACAGCTGTGCATTGTAGCACGCGTTCGACTTGCACCAACTTGGTGGTTTACGACCCCGAGATTGGGAGAAGAAGACGTCAAGCTCGCCCCAACCTATACTGAGAGGCCGAGATGGCACAGAACGACCCGCCACCGGATGTTCCACCTCCTCCACCACACCACCCACTTCATGAGTATTTCCCGTCGGGGAACTACAACTCCCCCATAGCCACGCTGGTGGACCAGATGCCCGGTCAGCAGTTCTCCATTCCGCCGGCACTCTTGGGACTTCTTCCCACATACTACGGAATGGAGAACGAAAATCCATATCACCATATAGATGCGTTCTTATAAACGTGTTCGACCTTCCGCACGCCTTCTGCCACCGACGACTCGATCCGCAGAACGCTCTTTCCTTTCTCTCTCAAAGAGAAGCCCAAGGAGTGGTACGTCTCGAGGCCAGAGCTCGTCACATGGAATGAAGTAAAGAATGAGTTTCTGAAGAAGTTCATTCTGATAGCCAAGTTATCCTACATGAGAAGGTGCATCACATCCTTTGCCCAAAAAGAGAACGAACCCTTCCATGAGGCATGGGAGAGGTTCCAGAAGTTGCTTCGTGACTGCCCTCACCATGAGGTCCCGCTTTGGCAGCTGGTTCAAGCCTTCTACACCGGGCTTGAGGAGCAGAGCCAAAACAATGTAGACTCTTCTTGCGGGGGCACGTTCATGGCCAAGCCGCCCGAGGACTCATGGCCACTGTTTGAACATCTCGCCAAGAATTCTCACCACCGAGCTTCCACTAAAGGGGGGCATTGCGGCCGGAATTACACTCCTCTGCCTTCCTCCGTGGCTCCCGCACGCAATACCACCAACCCCGATATGATGAAAATGATGGCAGATATGATGCAAATGATGAAGAATCAAGTGGGTGGCTCTTCTAGCCAACCCGCAATGGATGTGGACACTGTAGATGAGGAAGTTAACGCTTTACATTCCTTTGGTGGCCGCAACAACCAGGGCTCGATGCCCAATCCTACACTCCCGAGTGGAGGAACCACCCAAATTTCTCTTGGAAACAACCAAATGAGGATGGACAAGGACAGGGGCAGCATAAGCTACGCTACAGCTATAAGTTTGAGGACAAGGTTCTTGTAAGGCTAAGAAGCCTAGATGAAGTCAAAAAGGATGTCAACGCACATGGCCAGTCTATAAGCTGACTTGAGCAGAGGTTGGATCAGATTTCTCTCTCTTTGGCTAGAAGAGAAGAAGGAAGACTCCCCTCTCAACCTATGCCAAATCCAAACAATGATGGGACTTTTCAATATGCTCCTCCGCCTCCTCAAGCGTCGCTCAATTATCAATATGCTCCACCTCCACCTCATACTTACCAACAACCACCGCCACAATATCATCCCCCACCACAACAACAACCGCAACCCCAATTCATCCTTCAAAACCCCAACTCCCCTCACCAAAGGCCTCCACCACCCCAACAGCCACAACCACCTCCACAAGCTCCCCCTTCTACCACCCATGAGCATGTGAAGGTTGTGACTACTTTGAGGAGTGGTAGGACTTTGGAGAGGTCCCATGGTATAGTTGTTGGCAGAGATGATACTGAGGCAGAGCAGGTTGATACTGAGATGTAGATTGATGATATTGTGATAAGAGGCAGTGTTGATACCGTGACGCCGAGCAGTGATACCGTGATACCGTGATTCCAGTGATACCAGTGGATGATATTGTTGATTTGGACCGATTGGGTTCCCAACTCCCCCCATATCCTGATGCACTCGAGGAGCCTTCTGCTGCAAAGAAAAAGAAGAAGCATGCGGAAGATATTCTAGAGATCTTCAAGCAAGTGAAAATCAATGTACCTCTTATAGATGCAGTCAAGCAAATTCCGTCCTATGCAAAGTTCCTTAAAGAATTGTGCACCTTCAAAAGAAAAACAACAGGGAGGACGCCTAAGAAGATCAAGCTCACTGAGCAAGTGAGCTCCATTCTCCAACACACCATCCCCTGGAAAAGAAAAGACCCCGACGCTCCCATCATCTCATGCTACATCCGGGCACATCGCATAGACCAGGCTCTTCTTGACTTGGGGTCTAGCATAAACTTGATGCCATATGATCTGTTTGCTGAGCTCCAAATGGCAGAGTTGAGGCCATCCCATTGCACTCTACAGTTGGCCGACCGGTCTGTGAAGACACCTAGAGGGCGTGTGGATGATTTGCTGGTCCGTCTTGATGAGGATACTTCTGCCTTCTTCCCAGCCGACTTTATCATTCTTGATATGGAGAAAGAAGCTAGAAAGGTGCCAATCATCTTGGGGAAACCTTTCTTAGCCACAGTTGATGCCGTGATCCATGTGAGTACTGGGACCATGTATGTTACATTCATGCACATGAAGATCCGGTTGAACATCTTCAAGTCGTCTACTACAGCTGAAGTGATAGGAGCCACCGAGGAAGATTGTTATTTGGTGGAATGCCTAGATGAGATTGTTGAAGAGTTCCTACCTGCGTGGATTGAGACTGCCACCCAAGGTATAGGTCTTGAACCAATTGTTGAGTTCCCTGATGATGATGATGAAGATGAGGAAGAGTGTGAGTTAGCCTTAGTGGCTGCAAGCCAGGACCTCCCTTCTATTTCTGCACCTTTGAAAAACTCCCTTGAAGCACCCCCAATTCTTGAGTTGAAGAAACTTCCTGAAGGATTGAAGTACGCTTTCCTTGGCTCAAATGACACCCTCCCGGTAATCATTTCCTCCATTCTCTCTCCTGAGCAAGAAGATGTCTTGATGGAAGTCTTGAGGAAAAACATCCAGGCCATTGGATGGTCTATTGCTGACTTGAGAGGGATTGACCCCTCTATCTGTGTGCATCGGATATACTTAGAAGAAGATGTGAGGCCAACCCGTCAAATGCAAAGAAGGCTAAATCCAAAATTGAAGGACGTTGTAACTCAAGAGGTTGTTAAGTTGCTTGATGCAGGGATCATCTACCCCATTTCTGACAATACGTGGGTGAGTCCCATTCAAGTTGTGCCCAAGAAGGGTGGGATTACAGTTGCAGAGAATGTTGATGGTGAGCTTATGTCGGTGAGAGAGCAATCAAAGTGGAGAATGTGCATGGATTACCGGAAGCTCAACGAAAAGAAAAAAAAGGATCACTACCCACTCCCGTTTCTTGATCAGATTCTAGAGAGATTGGCTGGGCAGAGCTTCTACTGTTTTCTTGATGGGTACTCGGGATATTTTCAGATTGTTGTGCATCCGGTGGACCAGGAAAAACGACATTCACTTGTCCAAGTGGTACATTTGCCTACCGGAGAATGCCATTTGGATTATGCAATGCCCCTTCCATTTTTCCAGAGATGTGTAACCTCGATCTTTGCTGACATGCTTGATTCGTCACTTGAGGTCTTCATGGATGATTTTTCAGTTTTCGGGAAGACCGTTGATGAATGCTTGCTACATTTAGCTGCGGTTCTGGAAAGATGTGTGAAAGTTCGCTTAGTTCTATCTTGGGAAAAAAGTCATTTCATGGTACCTGAGGGTATAGTTCTGGGACATCGAGTTTCGAAAGATGGGATTGAAGTTGACAAGGCCAAGGTGGGCCTTATTTCTACACTCGACATTCCTTCGACCGTAAGACATGTTCGATCTTTCTTGGGACATGCAGGCTTCTACCGGCGTTTTATCAAGGACTTTAGCAAAATCTCAAGACCACTCTGTCGATTACTTGAGAAAGATGTTGAATTTCAGTTTGATGACAAATTTGTTGAAGCCTTCAATCATCTAAAAGAGAGGCTTATTTCTGCTCCTATCATGCAGCCCCCGGGTTTCTCTTTGTCGTTCGAGATCATGACGGATGCATCCGATATGGCGGTGGGGGCTGTGCTGGGTCAACACATTGGCTGAATTCCTCATGCTATCTATTATGCAAGCAAAACGTTAGACGATGCTCAAAGAAACTATACGACTACCGAGAAGGAGTTGCTTGCGGTGATCTTCGCTCTTGACAAGTTCCTACCGTATCTCTTGCAAAACAAAGTGACAATCTACACGGACCATGCTGCGTTGAAGTATCTTATGTCCAAGAAAGACTCAAAGCCAAGGTTGATCTGATGGATTTTGTTGCTCCAAGAATTTGACATAGAAATTGTGGATAAGAAAGGAATAGAAAATGGTGTTGCAGATCATCTCTCCCGCCATGAGGGGCCTTTTGATGTGACAAGTCCAATCAAAGAGACAATGCCACATGAACAACTCCTCTTAGTCTCATCTGTCCAAAAGCCATGGTACAAGCACATAGCGAATTTCCTAGCTAGTGGGAGGATACCGAGCATGTGGACAAGAGAGGAAAGCAAGAGATTGTTTGCTATGGTAAAGAACTACATTTGGGATGACCCACACCTATTTAAGTACTTCCCGGACCAACTCGTCAGAAGGTGCATTCCGGAGATGGAGCAACAAGAAGTCTTATCTATGTGTCATTCCGGAGTGTGTGGAGGCCATTTTGGAGGGAAATGCACGGCTGCCAAAGTTCTTCAATGTGGATTCTACTAGCCGACATTGTTCAAAGACGTTCATGACTTTTGCAAGAGTTGCATCAAGTGCCAAAAAGTAGGCACTATCTCAAAGAGGGACATGATGCCTTTGTCACCTATCTTGGTGGTAGAAGTGTTTGATGTTTGGGGGATTGACTTTATGGGTCCTTTCCCTCCCTCTTTCGGGTATGTCTACATCTTGGTCGTCGTAGACTATGTATCAAAATGGATTGAGGCTGTGGCAACAAGAACAAATGATCATAAGATGGTGTTTGAGTTCGTGAAATCCAACATCTTTAGCCGTTTCAGTGTTCCAAGGGCTATGATTAGTGATGGCGGGAGTCATTTCATTCACCGCACCTTCGAAGGGCTGCTAAAGAGACATAGAGTTAACCATCGTGTAGCTACTCCTTATCACCCTCAAACGAGTGGTCAAGTTGAGCTGGCAAATCGGGAGATAAAGCTCATTTTGGAGAAGATGGTGTGACCGGACCGTAAGGATTAATCACTTCGACTCAATGAAGCTTTATGGGCATATAGGACTGCATATAAAGCCCCGATTGGCACTACTCCGTTCAAACTTGTCTATGGTAAGAGTTGCCATTAGCCGGTTGAGATGCAACACAAGGCACTGTGGGCCTTGAAGATGATGGACTTTGATAAAGAGAGTGTCGGAATGAGAAGAAAGTTTCAATTTCATGAGCTAGAAGAGATGCGACATGAAGCCTATGAAATGTCAAAGAACTATAAGGAAAGAACCAAGTTTCTACATGATAAGATCATAAAGAAGAAAGAGTTTGAGCCCGGCAAATGGGTATGGTTGTACAATTCAAGGATGAAGTTCTTCCCCGGAAAGCTTCGTTCTAGATGGGAAGGTCCTTACCTTGTCAAGAAGGTGTACCCATTCGGGGCAGTGATCATTTGTGCAAAAGAAGGAGCTAAGGAATTCGTTGTTAATGGGCAAAGGTTGAAACATGTCATTGAAGTTGGCCCGAATAAGGCCAACCAAGACTTTGATGTTGTTATGTTGGTAGAAGAAGAATTTGATGAAGAGGAATGCTTAGATGAGGATGAAAAAGGGATCTACTACAAAGATATCTTGAAAGTTCCAAAGAAATGACGGAGCACAACAATCAATAAGCCTGGCTGAAGGTGTAAAATTTAGCGCTAGTGGGAGGAAACCCACGTGGTTTGAGATTCTCGAACCCTTCTTTTGATACTTTAGTTTTGTTTTACACAAATACACACACGCACACTTGTGCTTGATAGTTTTGTTTTTAGTTTTGATGGAATGACAGGTTGAATAGGTCCAAGCTGAAGATTGAGGCACAGTCAGTCAATGTGGTGGATATCCCACCAAGAAAAGCTCATTCATGACGATTAAACGATGAGTTTCGAAGAGTTTTGATGAATTTTTGAAGTTTTGACATAAAAGAGAGTAGCACGGCCATGCTGATCAAAACGGCCGTGCTGGGACCACACCACAACGGCCATGCTGAAACGGAACGGTCGTGCTGACAAAGACGCATTTAACAGGTTGATTGGAGATTTTTGGCCCCTGGCAACATGGTCGTGCTGACCAAAACGGCCGTGTTGGCATAAAACCAACATGGTCGTGCTGGCCACCACGGCCGTGCTGGCCCAAATTAACCTAACATCTACCCTAACCCAACACGACCCCTCATTCATTCTTGCGAACCAGAATGGCCGTGCCGCGATTTCTGGCGACTAGGGTGAATCCCCCACACCCCCCAAATCACCTCCTCTTGCTCCCAAACTCTGGATTTGAGGTTCCTTTGGTCCCTAATCATCTTCCCCAACCTCTAGCTTTGATTTCCACCGTTCATCACCACTGATTCCTCCAGTTACACGCATATTCTGCCCCATCAGCCCGGAGCTGCGTTTTTCCAATGCAAGCTTCGTTCCTCATCAAAGAACCTTGCAATCATGAAGGGCATGGGCAAGGCAATCAAGAAAGGAGTGGAGAAGACCACAAGCATCCTCACTGGTGGTAAAAGAAGATCCAAACGAGCAGCCAGTTCACAGCAGTCTGGCAGTGCCTCCTC
This sequence comes from Alisma plantago-aquatica, assembly GCA_963693085.1. Lineage (NCBI taxonomy): Eukaryota > Viridiplantae > Streptophyta > Magnoliopsida > Alismatales > Alismataceae > Alisma > Alisma plantago-aquatica. The sequence goes on along the minus strand of OY856411.1, from coordinate 613,700,714 downwards.
ACCGTCCAACTCAGTTTCACGTTCCTTTGGACGGTCGGCGTCGATGAGCTCATCTCGGCTACGCTCTCCCTCCAGCGAGCACCTCTCAGATCCAAGCTATAGCAACCCGGGAGAAGAGGAGGAGGAAGAAGAGGAAGAGCTGGAGAATCTGGTGGATTCTATTGAAATCACCGCACCAACTCGTGAGCGAAGGGCTAAGAAAACTAATGAAGCTTCGTCCTCACGCCTACCGCCACGACCAGCTCCAGCAAGGCATTCGACGTCATCGGCCCAACCCAGTGGAAGCATTGAAAGAGTGCCCTTGAACTGGGACACAAGTTCGGGGTCACATACCTATCAAGAAGAGGAAGTGGATGATACTGAGAGCGAGGAATTGGAGGATGAACCAGTGGATATCCTATCAAGACTAGAGGAAGATAGACTCACATGGGCGGGAAAGCAACCACAAGGAACCACTTATGGTAGAGGAGTCGCAAGAAGTGCAGCAGTAAAACCCCTTCACCCTGAATGTATGACAAGAAGGGTGATTGCCACTAGATATGCATGTGTGCCCACAATGGAAGCTTTAGGTATCTTTTTCAGTTTTGAGTTTCATCTAAAACGTCATGGATTGTACGACATTTTAACTAAGGCTGAAGATGCATACTTGGAGATCACTCACGAGTTCTTCGCAACCTTAGAGAAGGTTCAGTTCCGAGGAGAGGATGCTCTCAGGTTCAAATTAAACGGCTCAACACATGTCCTCAACGCCTCTCAGATCAATGCAATCTTTGCCCCCAACCCAGAAATGGCAAGGAAATTCGACGGGGGAAGATTTGACAAGAATGGTAAGGCAGATTATGCCAAGATTTGGAAGACGATCACAGGCGAATCCACTTTCACTTCAGGGAAATCCAAAACAAGAAAGATCCACAACCCATTCATGAGATATTTGCAAAAAGTGCTAGCAAATACCGTGTTTGGTCGCTATGATAATCAAGGATCGGGCGGCCAGAAAGACCTTTTTCTCATAGCTACAGTTGCAAGCGCGGGGTTCGTGAACGTGGGTGCCATGTTTATTGATCACGTGAAGACAATCCCATCCAAAAGTAAAAATCCATTCATCATGGGAGGGATTGTCACCACTTTGGCGAGGGCGTTGGGATGCAATCTGGAAGGGCTCACCAAGGTAGATGGAAACAGACATGTGGACCTAAACTATCTTGTGAGGTCACAGATGATATCTGTCAAGGATGACAAAAAAATTTATGTGTTGAACCCCGGCTACCCTGGAATCACTTTGGAACTCCCTTACCATGCCCTCCCTTTGCTCAAGAATGCAGGGCCTGTGGATGATTTTCTCAATTGGTTATCACGATATGAGGCAGAAACCCATAGAGAAGGATACAGAGCACCAAGTATAGTCTTACCTGATGAGGAGGGGGAAACAAACGTGCTAGAACAGCAACGATCTTTGGAGCATCCACGCCACACAAGGCCGAGAATGGAAGAGTTTGAGGCGCAGCCACCTCTGACAAATGCATATGATATGGCATCCATCCATGCATAGTTGGAGGAGATTCGGAAAATGCAACATGACATGTGGTTGGATCAGCAGTAGATGCATCACCAAATCAACCACATGTATCAGTACCAGCATGCGCAGACACAAAGAAACCCCCAATGGGGGGAGGATTTCTGGGGGTCAATTGCTAGCTACCAGGAGACATACCCGCCTCCACAGGCGGAGTACTGGGGCCACTACTACCAGCAGCCGCCTCCACAGTCTGGCCCGTCGCAGGACCCCACACCACCATAACCCTGATTTCTACCCTATCATCCCTAAGCTTTAGTTTCATGCTGAGGACAGCATGGTTCAAAAGTTTGGGGTGGTAGGGTGGTAAGCCCTCTGTTTTTAGCTTATTTTGATAGTTCCCTGTTCTACCTGATCATTGGTTGTTATATTTAACCCACCTAGTATAGATTGTCTTTTTCTTGCATCTTCGCATGACATGTAGTTGATTTCTGCATTTTTGAGTAATTTTTCAAAATTTTTGCTTCTTCATACCATGCATCGCATTCTCATATAGTTTTGATAATTTCTTGTGCATGTTAAGTAGGATTTGCTGCTTTATGTCTTTAAAATTCCCTAAAGTAGGTTTAGATGTGATTTAGTGCAAATTGGCACCATTTTGGCCAATTTTGCCCAGATTTGAATATTCTTGCTCCGATAGAATGTTTTGACTTAATCTCCAATGTTTGAAATGAAAAAGTTTACTCTTGTGACAAATGCATGCTACGTTCTTAGATCTTATTGATATATGGTCTTGGTTGTGACTTTTTACATGTGAACCACATCTCTTAAGTCTGTGAATGCTTTAGTTGAATCATGAATTGAGCAAGCGACAAACACTTAAAGTCAGTGGGATCACTTGGTACAAATATGAATATTGTGTTAATTCTATCATGTGATGTGATATTACTTGGTGAAGTGTTGAATTAGCTTTCATGTAGGGAATCGTATTTTGAGAACTACACTGATGACCCCTCTTTGATCCGATTATTCTTCCACCATCTTCATACCCCTCCGCCTCATAAAAAGATGCCAAAGTGCACATATTAGCCGTGGCCACCTCCAAAAGTTTGGGGTGGCCACATCTTTATCTCCCCGCTTCACTCTATCCACCATATGCCCTATCTACACCAAGGGCAAAGAAAAAGAAAAAGAAAAGCAAAAATAAAATAAAAGGATGCTCATGTTTAAGAGCATTCAAATAAAGAAAAGAAGAGTGTGTAAAAGCACTCCAAATCTTACCGCAACCTTTTCTTCTTCTTTTATACCCATTGAGCTAGAAAACATCAAATCTAGCTCACTTTACCCTTTCTACAGCCAAGTGGATCATCTAGTATGGTTTGAAGCATAAGACCGAATGCATGAAAGTGAAACAACACTCCTAGTTACCTGTGATTAACATCAACATGAAACGGTTTACCCGGAATGACATAAAGGACATATGGACAACTTGTGTTTCTAGGCTTTATATTTGAAGTTTGTATACTCAGTGCTCAGTTCATGATTGGGTTGTGAAAGAAGGAGAGGAGAGATGTGAGACACATGCACTTAGTCATTTCCAAGACTATATATATATTCAATAATCTTCTGCTGCTTTGCATTTGTCATTTGTTTTTGTTGAAAAGAACGGAAAAGATAGATTAAGTTGGAGCATACTTGAGGACAAGTATGTTTTAAGTTTGGGGTGGTGATGCAGCCCTATTTTAGGGCTCCATCCTGTGCCATTTTGTATATGAGTTGCATCTAAACATGTTAGATTACAAGTATTTTCCCTAAATTTGATTATCATTATAAATACGCTTATGGATGTTCGCTGCACTATTTTCAGGTATTTGGACCACAATGGATGGACGAGTGAAACGGAGGGGCCCAAAGAAGGCCCCAAAGCTCCCCCAACCTACCTTAGTGGCCAAAGAGTCATCACCAAGCAAGGACATCCGAATTTGACAAAGTTTGAAGTTGATCAGCCTGCTCAAGCCCTCACCACGGACGTGGCCACTGCCCACGGCCGTAATGTTTATTGCCAAGGAGCAGCAACTCCAACAGGATAAATGCCCAGAATCACCATGGGCATGGCCCTCGGCCACGACCATGACAAGTCAGAATCACCATGGCCGTGGCCACTGCCCACGGCTGTAATGTTTATTGCCAAGGAGTCTACAGGAGAATGTTCGCCACACACCACGCCCGTGGCCACACACCATGCCTGTGGCCCACCCTCTTCACCACGGCCGTGGCCCCTCGCCACGGTCGTATTGAGCCACTCCATTCATTTCCAGTTTCCTTCACCATAGTCGTACCACCTGACCACGGCCATGTTATACCTTCTTCACCACGGCCGTGGCCCTTCATCACGGTCGTGGTGGCCCTCTTTCCAGCAGACTTTTCCACTATTTTTCCTTTTTTACCCCCACTCAACCCTAGCTCCTATATAAGCACTAGTTGCTTCTAGGGCTCGAGAGAGAGCACTCCCCAGCCATCATCCAGCTGCTCCCTTGCATCCATTGCTCCCATCCACCCATTTCCTTGCATTCAACCCCATTTCCACCCATTTTCAACTCATTTCCACCATAGAAACCTAGTTTCTCTAGGTTTCTATCCATCCATTCCACCATTTTCATGCACCCCTGCACCATTGGAGGAGGGAGGATGTCTGCATCTGCTTGGAGGTGAAGAAGAAGGCCACTTCATCAAACTTCATGGAGTTTCTTCCTCTTCTACCCCCTTCTTTTCCTGTTTTCATGAACATGTATAGCTAAGCCCCCTTGTGGTGGGCTGTTTGGGATTTAAATGTTACTTTGATACCATGTTGGGGAATAAATTCTTGTAATGAACTCAATTCATATTTATGATGATTACTTCTTGCTTCCATCTCTTTTCCTATCTTATTGCATGTGGTTTGTGCTTCTTGTATGGATTGCTTGTTTTGAGGTTTTTGATGACACTTCATTTCTAGGAGGAATTGGGGTGTATGTGGCAATCTTAGGAATGGCTCCTAGGTCCAATTAGTGGATCCCTAGCTAGCCCCCTTTGTTCCTACATACACACCCCTCCTCTTACAAATGAGTGTGAGATTTAAGTGGCTAGTGTAAGTGAGAGTGATGCAATTGCCTAGGGCCTTCTAAACGCTAGAGTGGATAGTGGCATGAGGATTACCCCCTTCATCTCCACTCCCATCTCTACCCTCAACCCTCAATTGTCCACTATCACTTACCCTAGAAACCTAGATTTGGCCAATCTCACTAGAACTACACCTAACCCTAGTCTTCTACTAGTAGTATAGGGTATGTTCTAATGGCATTTCCCTTGTTGTTTGGTTTGGTAATCTAGATATGGATCGAGCACCATGCATGTTTAATGAACTCCCCCAACTAAAATCGAAGTGACATTTCCCAAACGGCCCACCCAACTTAATCACCTTGCCAAAACCCTAATCGCTTAGTCTATTTGTTAATGCTAGCTGAGTTCAATTGCTTTAGTTTAACTTAGTCAATTGCTTAGTTCTACCATTCAGTGTTAACTTAGGTTCTTGCTCTTGCTAGTAGTTAGTTCAGTTCTTATTTGCTCCCTACCTGGCTAGAGTAGTATAGCTTTTCTTGCTCCTGCTTAGCTAGCTTGATAACTTAGTTCACTAATTTGCTTGCTCTTTCATAATTTAGTTTCCTTTTCGCATTTCTTACTTGCTCATTAGTATAATCAACCAACAATCAACCTTAAAACCCTAAACCCTTCCCTCTGCACTAGGAATGTAGCTCACGCTATCTAACTCTAGCGCCCCCTTTATCCTCACAGATCGACCCCGTACTTGCCGCCTCACCTATACTACGACATGACCCCGTGCGCTTGCGGGCGTAGTGTCTTAGTAGACGTAGGTAGTTAGTGTGGGACCATATAAATTTTGAAAGCACAATCCCATATCCCGTGCATCCCGACCTCATGGATTGCATTTGTTGCAAGCCTCCAGCGGGAGCGCACCAGCATGTAACATGATGTGTTGAGATAAATATACAATGTGTTGATATAAATACACATTGTGTCTATTTCCACTGTGAAACCCTATGAACTAGAAATTTAAAAGTACAAACTATGATAGAAATAACACAGAATTGTGGAAGGACACCAAATGTTGTGTTGATGATGCAACACTCTATGCATTCTCTAGATGAAAACTTAGGCATTCTTTATCAAACTTGACACGCCATGTTGATGTTAGACATGACATTTATCTTCTTCACAATGATTATGGAATGTCCACCCATTGGAGCACACACCATCTTGTTTGAAATTGAGCTCAAAGAACTTCCAATCTGATAAATACCTGGCGTGTTGGTTGGCCAACACGGTCTGTTGCACAATATAGTTGCAGAATGTTGTATTTTTCTTGGTTTTCAACTACACCTGCAATGACATCCAAAGATGAGATTTAGGGGCATTAGATTATTACATTAATCCATGACAAAGTTTATTGGAAATTAAATCTTCTTGAAGGAATTAATGTGAAATAAATCTAAGATAACGGTGGGTCAACTTCCACAAGGTCCTCCATTTAGAGTATGGGGTGAAACTCTTCATTGTCATCAGCTTGAATTGGAAAGGGGGTATGAGAATCCCTTGTTAGTCTTCTCCCCTTGAGTGTACAACTTGCATATATATCCATTGACCTTGAAGGTAGATTCTTTGTCTTGAAGTTCTACATCTCCATAGAGAAAAAATCTCAGAACTTGGAGAGGTTATGAACACTTAGAACGTAGCTTTTTGGGAAAGAGCTTCAGCCTAAAGTTGAAGAGTATCATTAGATCTCCTCGAAAAAGTCTTTTCTTCTGATCTTCTTATCATGCCATGATTTTTCCCTCTATTTATATATATGAATTCTTATAAGAATCAAGACAAAGTTCTTCTAGTTTTTGTAATTGCAGCAGTCTTTGAATGGCAAAATTTAGAAATGTGATTGTTGACAAAGCTCTGTGCTCTAGCTTCAGGGGAATGTGGCACAACTTGCCACAAATAAGCTTGAATGACAAGTCTAGTTTTTGTCGGGTTGTTTGTGCATTATGGAGTTTCAATTTTCTATTTTGACTCCATATTGTATTGGTAGATTGTTTGAGTTCTTGTCATTAAAATGAGTGCCTCCATCTAAAATTTTTGCTTTTAGAACACCAAAATGAGGAAATATAATCATCAAAAATAACTTGGTCATAGATTTGTCATTAGGAGCTTGGGTAGGGATGACCTCTACCCATTTGGACACATAATAATAAGCAACAAGAATGAATTTGTAGCCACAAGATGATGGAAACTTGATTCAGTCCTATTTTAGGGCTTTATCTTGTGTCATTTTGCATTTCAATCACATCTATACCTGTTAGATTACATGTTATTTCCCTTAATATGCATATTTGTGTAAAATGCACTTATGGACATTATTTGCATGTTTTAGGCATTTGTACCACACTTGATGGAAGAGAGAGAGAACGAGTGATCCTAGGGTTTCTATACCCTTAGAGAGACCCAAAGTGAAGCTTGATGCTCCCTCAACCTACCCCTAGTGGCCAAAGATACATTGAAGCAAATATGTCCAAGAAAATACAAAGAACAAAGTCAAAGTGTTGATCCAAAACCCAACACGGTCGTGGTACCATAGAACAGTCGTGCTAGGTCACTCGCAAATCAACAGAGTCATCTTCAAGTGAAGCTAGAATCACCGCGGTTGTGCCACCTAGAACGGCTATGGTGAACTGACATAGAACGATCGTGCTACCCAGCACGGCCATGGTACAGCAAAGGTAGAATGACCATGGAGCATAGAATGACCCCAACATCTCAAGACACCACGGCCATAGTGACCACCACAGTTGTGCTACCCTTACTCCACCACGGTCGTGCCATCTCCAGTACAAAAGTGACTCACAACCTGACATTTTCCCCATTTTTCACCACGTTTGTTCCCATCCACCACGTCCATTCCACTCACACCCCACCACAGCCGTGCTACCCAGTACGGTTGTGCTACCCACATAACCTAGATACTTTTTCCACTACATTTCCCATACTACCCCTACTTAACCTAGTGCTTCCCCCACACCTATATATACCTAGGTGGCGGATGGAGGCCAAGGTTGGACACCCCTAGCTCACTCCTACCACTCTATTTTCACTCCTTAGCCATTCTACTCCATTTCCACCTCCATTTCACTTCATTTCACCATTTCCACCATCAAAACCCTACTTTCCTTCCATTTCCATCCATTTCCATCATTATTCCATATCCCTACACCTTAGAGGAGAGAGGAGGATTCCCTTTAGCATCTGAAGTGGAGGATTTCTTCATCTACACTGCGCTCCATGTCTTCTTCTATCTCATTATCCTTTCTTTTTGTATTTTCCATTTCCATGAGTAGCTAGGCCCCTTTTTGTGGGCTTTTTGGGGTGTAAAATGTTACTTTGATACAATGTTGGGAGAAAATGACATGTAAACTTTGCAATTCCATTTGTTAATGATTATTTTCTATTTCTATCTCATTCTCCATAGATTGCTTGTTGGTTTGTGTGTGAAATCACTTAGGAATTTAGGGAAATTGCTTATATGTGTGAATTTTGGGATTTGCCTTTAGGTCCAATTCTTAGATCCCTAGGTTGCCTCCCATCTTCCTACACCCTAATCAATCTCCCTAATCCTAAGTGAGAGACCTAAGTAGCTATATTATGTGACCCTATTGCAATTAGCATGGATCCTTCTCAAGGCTAGAATGTGGGGGAATTGGGGTCCAAAACCCTAATTTCACTTCCCCATTACTACCCTCAGCCCCTAATTGCCCCAGGAATGTCTAATCTAGAAGTGTATACTTGATTAGACTCTAATTGAATTGAACCTAATCCCTAACCCAATTGAGCCTCGTAAGGGTAGTAGGGAGTGTTAGGGACTAGTTCCCTTATACACAACCTAGCATATCCATGGCTAGTTAGTAGCTTAGGTTAATTCATTAGACCCTAACTTATTGTTTGGTTTGGATAATCTAAATGGAATCATAATGTTCATATGTCACCCCCCAACTTAAGTGATAAGTGCATCCCCTAAATAGCCCACACCTCTCTTTACATCTTTAAAACCCTAGTTTTCATCTTGCTTAGCTAGTGTTAGCTTAGTTATCTCTTTTATTGCCTAGATAGATTCTTGCCCTATTTTTGCCTTGTTCTTTCTAGTTTAGTTCTTTACTTGCTCTTGTGCTTTTCTCTTGCTTGCCTTAGTGTAAATTGCCTTTTCATATCTAGCTTAGTCTTTTCCTGCCTAATTAGTCTTAATCTAGTATAGGATTAACTTAGATATCATTCTTTCCTTTAATTGCTTTCTTGCTCACCTTAGTTAACAATCAAAACAACCTTCAAACCCTTAACCCTAGTCTCTGCAGTAGGAACGTAGCAAACCTAACCTAGCTCTGGTACCCCCTTTTCTCCATGTGGATCGACCCTATACTTGCCGCCCTCCTATACTACGACATGACCCTATACACTTGCAGATGTATTTGTTTTAGTAGAAGTAGGTGTGTTAGTTAGCTTTATAAATTTTGAAAGTGAATACATTATGTGTTTCGATCTCATGAGGCGCATCTAGTCGAGTCTAATCGGCTAGTGTGTAGCACCTCTAGCGGGCGCACCAAGCTTTCTGGCGTCATTGTCGGGGAGAAAGGTGCTTCGCCTAGCTAGTTAGTTTTGCTTTGACTCTTCCTACTACCCTCATCATTGTTATTCTTTATTCATTATTCTTTGCATTCTTTGTGTATGTTGGTTTACTAACTTGCTTTCTTTTGTTTGGTTGTACCTTTTGCATGTGACAAGCCACTTAGGGAAGACAAGATGGAAGGCCAAAATGCACAAACCCATCCATTTCCTCTTCCGCCCTACCTCCAAGGCTAGCCTAAGCCTTACACACCCCTACCACCTCCATCACCACAACCTTCCCACCTACTCACCTTCCAACCTCCATTCCCTCCTCCACCTCAATTCCAAAGTCCATTAACAATAGTGCCACCACCAAAACTATCACATGCTCCCCTACTTCCTATGAGCAAATGGATATGATTTCAATCATGGGGTGTGAGAAGGTTGTTGAGAAGCTTATCAAGCGAGGAAAGCAAGTTGACAAAGATCTTAATGAAGAGCCATTGTCAGAAAGTCCTTGTTTGCAAGAATCCCACAGATTTAGAACCCTCTCTTTGATGCCTATAAAGACCCATTCCTCAAGAGAGATAAAAACTATAGCACGAAATTTTTGAAGGTCATAAGGCTACTTAATATCTATGATGATGATCCCCAAGGAGAGAAAATTTCTAAAAAACACTTGACAAGCTCGCATGACCCGTGTGAGGAAGATCAATCAAGGAAAGCATTTGAGAGGGTTGCCTATGATGGGGATGCAAACATTTTGTTTTTTGATAATGGTTGATGGTGAAATAACAACAAGCCTAGTTGAAGGCATGAAACTCAGCGCTTGTGGGAGGCAACCCACCTATGTTTGGGAACTTTTCACCCAAACTTTAATTTTTCATACTTTAGCTTTGTTTTTACACTTTCCAAGGAAACACCGACACGCACACTTTATACTTGATGGTTCTATCTATTTGTGAATCATGTTAGGACAGGTGCATTGGAAGAAGGAGGACGCATGGTTGATATCACCAAGTAGGAGATCAAAATTGAAAAGAAAATTGCAAATTAGTAGAAAAACTATAGGAAGGTGACCAACACGGTCGTTCCACATAGCACGGTCGTCGTGCGGGCAAACCAGAACGGTTGTTCTTCATAGAACGGCCATGGTGGCTCTATCCAACTCATTGAGCACCTTGAGATCTCTCTCCCTCTTGGTGTTTGTCTACCACGACTCCATGCCTACTACCCTATCATCCTAGACTTCTATTTCATGTTGAGGACAGCATGGTTTAAAAGTTTGGGGTGCTAAGGCGGTAAGCCCTTTCTCTACCCCCACTTTCCTTTATGTTCCATGTTCTACATTTTTTCTCAAGATGACCAAACAATATAACCATCTCTCGTATTTGTGTATACATACTTTGTGTGCCTGCTTTGCATACATGCATGCCATGTAGTTTGCTTTATTGTCATTTTTGCATAATTTTAAAAAAAATCTCTTTTTTCCATGCATTGCATATCATGTAGATTTTTGGTAATTTTTGCATATTTTAGCTAGGATTTGCTTATTTATTTCTTTAAGTTCAATAATATAGGCTTAGATGTGACTGAAGGAAACTTAGCACCATTTTGGCCAATTTTTCCCAAGTTTGAGATTTCTTGCCTAAAAGTGTGTTTCAACCCAATCTCTACTTTTTGGATTAAAAATAATGACCTTTGGCAAATTCAACTGAATTATCATTGTTTATTGCTAAATGGTATCAATTCTTGACTTTTTACATGTGCATCACCTCTCTTGTGTTTGTGAATAATTTGGTTGAATTGTGTTTTGAGAAAGCTATGAGCACTTAGTGCCTATGAAATCACTTGATTGAATATCAATTGTAGGTTGTTCATTCATGTGGTGTGACATTGTTGGATAAAGTGTTGGATTAATTTTCATCCAGGACACCTTATGTTGAGAATCATGCCAGTGACCCCTCTTTGACCCGACTATTCACTCACCATCTTCTTACCCCTCCGCCTCATGAAAGGATTCCCTAGTGCACATAATCAGCCTTGGCCACCTCCAAAAGTTTGGGGTGGCCATATCTATATCTCCTCGCTTCACTCCATCCACCATATGCCCTATCTACACCAAGGGAAAAGAAAAAGAAAAGGCAAAATGCAAAAAGAAAGTAAAAGGTGCTCCTATTTAAGAGCATCTAAGTAAAGAAAAGATGAGTGCTCTATGTAATAGCACCCCAAAATCTTATCACAACCCTTTCTTCCATTTCTATACCCATTGATCTAGGAAACATCAATCCTAGCTCATCTTGCCCTTTTCTGTAGCCACATGGGTCATTTGATGTGATTTGAAACATAAGGTTGAAAGCATGAAGGTGAAATAGCACTCCTAGTCATCCTTGATTAACTCCATCATGAAACAGTTTACCAGGAACTACATGAAAGAAATATGGATAGTTTGTGTGTTTTATGCACTATATTTGAAGTTCATATGCTTTGTGCTCTTTTCATAATTGGTTTGTGAAAGCAGGAGAGGAGAGAGGTGGAATGCATGTACTTAGTCACTATTGATCCCATTCAGCAATAATCATCCTTTACATTGCATTTGTCATTTCTTGCTTGTGAAAATTTTGCAGAGAGATTGAGTTGCAGCATACTTGAGGACAAGTATGTTTCAAGTTTGGGGTGGTGATTCAGCCCTATTTAAGGGATTAATCTTGTGTCATTTTGCATTTCAATCACATCTATACCTATTAGACTACATGTTATTTCCCTCAATATGCATATTTGTGTAAAATGCACTTATGGATATTATTTGCATGTTTTTCAGGCATTTGGACCACTCTTAATGGAAGAGAGAGAGGAGTGATCCTAGGGTTTCTCTACCCTTGGAGAGACCCAAAGTGAAGCACGATTCTCCCTCAACCTACCCCTAATGGCCAAAAATCCATTGAAGCAAAGATGTCTAAGAAAATCCAAAGAACAAAGTCAAAGTGATGATCTAGAACCCAGCACAGTTGTGGTACCATAGAACGGTCGTGTTGGGTCACTTGCAAATCAACATAGTCATCTTCAAGTGAAACTAGAATCACCATGGTTGTGCCACCCAGAACTTCCGTGGTGAACTGACCCAGAACAGTCGTGCTACCCAGCACGGTCGTGCTACAGCAGAGGCAGAATGACCATGGAGCAGAGAACGACCTCAGCATCTCGAGCCACCATGGTCGTGGTGACCACCATGGCCGTGGTGACCACCACGGCCGTGCTACCCTTACTCCACCACGGACGTGCCAATTCCAGTACAAAAGTGACTCACACCCTAACTTTTTCACCATTTTTCACCTCGTCCGTTCCCTTCCACCACGGTCGTTCCACTCACACCCCACCATGACCATGCTACCTAACACGGTCGTGCTACCCACATAACCTAGCTACTTTTTCCACTACATTTCCCATACTACCCTTACTTAACCTAGTGCTTCCCCCACACCTATATATACCTAGGTGGCAGCCGGAGGCCAAGGTTGGCTAGCCCTATCTCACTCCTACCACTCCATTTTTGCCCTTTATCCATTCCACTCCATTTCCACCTCCATTTCACCATTTCCACCATTAAAACCCTACTTTCCTTCCATTTCCACCCATTCCCATCATCATTCCATGCCCCTACACCTTGGAGGAGAGAGGAGGATGCCCTACAGTAGCTGAAGTGGAGGATTTCTTCATCTACACTGAGCTGCATGGCTTCTTCTATCTCCTTCTCCTTTCTTTTTGTATTTTACATTTCCATGAGTAGTTAGGCCCCTTATGGTGGGTTGTTTGGGGTGTTAAATGTTACTTTGATACCATGTTGGGGGGAAATGATATATAAACTTTGTAATTCCATTTGTTAATGATTATTTTCTATTTCTATCTCATTCTCCATGGATTGCTTGTTGGTTTGTGTGTGAAATCACTTAGGAATTTAGGAAAATTACTTATATGTGTGAATTTTGGGGTTTGCCCCTAGGTCCAATTCCTGGATCCCTAGGTTGCCTCCCATCTTCCTACATCCTAATCAATCTCCATAAGCCTAAGTGATAGATATAAGTAGCTATATTAGGTAACCCTAGTGCAATTATCATGGAGCCTTCTCAAGACTAGAATATGGGGGAATTGGGGTCCAAAACTCTAATTTCACCTCCTCATTACTACCCTCGGCCCCTAGTTTCCCTAGGAATGTCTAATCTAGAAATCTAGACTTGATTAGACTCTAATTGAATTGAACCTAATCCCTAACCCAATTGAGCCTCGTAAGGGTAGTAGGGAGTGTTTGGGACTAGTTCCCCTATACACAACCTAGCATATCCATGGCCAGATAGTAGCTTAGGTTAGTTCATTAGACCCTAACTTGTTGTTTGGTTTGGATAATCTAAATGGAATCATAATGTTCATATGTCACCCCCCAACTTAAGTGATAAGTGCATCCCCTAAGCATCCCACACCTCTCTTTACTACTTTAAAACCCTAGTTTTCATTTTTCTTAGCTAGTGTTAGCTTAGTTATCTCTTTTCTTGCCTAGATAGCTTCTTGCCCTATTTTTTCCTTGTTTTTGCTAGTTTAGTTCTTTACTTGCTCTTGATCTTTTCTCTTGCTTGCCTAAGTGTAAATTGCCTTTTTATATCTAGCTTAGTCTTTTCCTACCTAATTAGTCTTAATCCAGTCTAGGGTTAACTTAGATTTCATTCTTGCCTTTAATTGCTTTCTTGCTCACCTTAGTTAACAATCAAAAAAACCTTTAAACCCTAAAACCTAGTCTCTGTAGTAGGAACCTAGCAAACCTAACCTAGCTCTAGTGCCCCCTTTTCTCCCTGTGGATCGACCCTATACTTGTCTCCCTCCTATACTACAACACGACCCTGTGCGCTTGTGGATGTAGTTGTTTTAGTAGAAGTAGGTGTGTTAGTTAGGTATATAAATTTTGAAAGTGAATCCACTGTGTGTTCCGATCTCGTGGGGTGCATCTAGTCGAGTCTAATTGGCTAGTGTGTAGCCCCTCTAGCAGGCGCACCATAACCCATACAATCAAATCCCCATACATCAAAGACTTCTACTCCAAGAATTGGATTGAGAGGAGTTTCATCTCTTTTCTAGATTAGTCCCGTCCTTTGGCATCTATCAAAAGCTTTCAAAAATGCATGAACATGATAGAATGACATAGGCCATTAAAAGTCTGCATGAAAAATCTTTATTGACGTGTTCTCTCCTTTAAAATGTCCTCCATAAGGAGAGGAATGAAACTTAACTTAGTTATTATACCTAAGATTGCTTCATATGGAATGCATCTTCTAATTTTCACATCAGTCTTGTTCTTGAAAACACCAAATCATCCCAATAATAGAAGTTCACATCATGGAGAAATTTCTTCTTTTATATATGTAAGATTTGGAGTGAGCTATCTAGCTACAAGATAGATTGCAAAATCTACAAACCAAGGTATCTAAAGAGATCTTGCAACATATAACTTCTCAATAGGCAAGAAATCATCAATAGGATGAGAATCTTATACAACAATGTTGAGACAGTACATGTGATCAACTACATAGTTTTCCATTGTTTTCTTGTATTTAATCCCTATAATCAAATTATTGAAGTAATAAAATCCAATGAATAAGTCAAGGCTTTGCATCCTTTTTGCTCAAGTGGTACTTGATTGTAGCACGGTCTGTGTAGACCACTACTTTGAGCCTACAAGATATTATTACAATTTATAAAAAGCATATATTATTGCAAGCATCTCCTTCTCAGTGGTTGCATAGTTGATTTGGGATTCATCTAAGGTTTTTCTTACAAGGGTGGTAAGAACAACTCAAGGTCAATGAAATGTGGATGCAAACCCCCTTCAAGGGGCGTCCTGACCTGCTGACCAAAGCCATGTCCCTCAACACATGTGGAATGTAGGGCAGATCGTAGTCAAAATGAAAGTAATGGATTCCAAGCACCAAAGAACCCTATTTCTCCACATAATAGGAGAAAGGTGAGAAACTCAGCCCAAGGACACTGAAATTCAATAAAACATGTTTAGCGCCCTGGATAAAGGAGGAACCTCAGGTAAATCTATGAACCAATCAAATATTGCTCAAGTTGGTAGCAAACCACTTAGGGACACTCCATGTTAGACTCACCCAACTTCCTTACTTGGAACATCTATGGCTTGTCCTCCTAGAGCAGGCAGGATGTTGTTTGAGAATAAAATAACCAGAAGCAACACATATATTATTTTCTTGTTGGAAACCAAAATTAGAATAAGGATGGTCACTAAAACTATTCAAAGAATTTGGTCAAGAGCAAACTGGCTCAATAATTTGTAGTCTTGTAGTAAATTTAGAATCCTAGAAAGTTGGGGTAGCTCAAACTATACTCTCAATATTATTTCTCAAACCATATATATGATCTACCTAAATCATTCTATGGCAACAATGTGGATATTACAGTAGTCTATGTGGCACGTGAAGATAACAAAAGAATTGCACTTTGGAAAGATACTACTTTTGTCAGTAACAATATTACTATCCCTTGGTTTGTAATAGGGGATTTTAGCATAGTTAGATTTGCCTCTGAAAGAAGTGCTAGATCCACACCCTCAATGTGGTCTATGGAGGAATTCAATGAAGCTATTGTTGATGCAGACCTTATTGAAATACCTGTCAAAGGTCTTTACTTTACCTAGAATAATCAACAAATGGGCGAAAATAATATGAGGATCAAAATCGATAGAGCCTTTGCAAGGATAGAGCTCCTGGATTCCTTTCTTAAGCACTGGATGGAGACAATATCCTCCATTCATAACAATTAATGTATGCAAATGCCCTATCTGAAAGACCTACCTAAGATACCAATTACCCTTTAGGTTCTTCAACATGTGGACCACTATGCCAGGTTACTAGGAGGTAATAGAAGATTCTTGGAACATTCTTGTTAATAGTTGTCCCATGTAAAAAATCTCTACCAAACTCAAGCATGTCAAAAAGGCACTCCATAAGTGAAACTAGGAGAAAAAAGGGGATATAACACAGACACTAAACCTTAAAGAGGAAGAATCCCTACAAGCACATACTGATTCAGATCTTAACCCCAATGGTGGGTTGTTTTGGGAAACATCCAAAGATAAAATTCAGAGACCAAATTAAGAAGCAAGAGATATAGAGGAATCGATGATTAGAAGAAACCTTGTGCGTTTGGCTTAAGAATCGTGACACAAATTCAAAGTTCTTCTACATGTCTGTGAAAACCCAAATAAGAAGGAATCAAATCCATTTAATTGAGCATGAGAGTCAAACTATCTCATACGCAAGTCACATATCAAAGATTTTCTTTTACCATTACAGTTTTGTCTTCAACAAGGAACATCACCCAGTACAAGACTTTTCTCATGTAAAGTTGACAAACCTATCACCTTATCAGATTCAAGAAATCTCAAATGAGGTGCTAAATGAATAAATATGCAATGTAGTGATGTTGGCTGATACAGAGTCGCTGATCCCTAATGGTTTCAACACTCTCTTCTTTTAGGATGCATGGCCCATTATCCGAGCTGAAGGAATTAGTGTGATTAAGGATTTCTTTCTATAAGGCTCCTGAAGGAGGTAAATAAAACATTCATTTTCCTTATTCCTAAGGTAAAGCAGTCGACCAAGATAACCGAACGGTGGCCCATTTCATTATGCAATTTTCTCTTCAAATTCATCTCAAAGATCATGGCAAATCGACTAAAAGACATCATGCCCAGTATCATCAGAAGCAACCAATGATATCTTGCTTTCAAATGACCTAGTAAATGATTTCAATAAGATTCATCTCAAGTCTGGAATGTGCATCAAAGCAGACCTTAGTAAGTCATATGATACTATTCAAAGAGACTTCACTCTAGAGGTTATGAATTTTATGGTCTACCCTCCATGTTGGCTGATGTGGGTCAAAGAATGTCTAAAGTCAGCTTCCTTCCGAGTCCTAATCAATGGAAATGTGCCCCTATCATTCATCTTACAAATGGAATCTATGAGGTAGACCCCTTTGCACCATACCTTTTTGTTATGGGTATGTTGGGGCTTTCATCAATTTTGGACAATGTTGTTTAAGAGATGATTATTAAACATCTGGGTACTACTAAGTGTGATATTTTGCATCTTCTATTTGCAGATGACCTCCTTCTATTTACTGAAGCAACTACTGCAAATGCAACTATAATACATAAATGTTTGGAAGACTTTAGAAATCGTTCAAGTTTGTAGTTAAATTTGGAGAGGATACAAGTTATCTTAGTGATTCTGTCCAACCATAGGTACTGGAGATTTTATACATTAAAATCACTGAGATTCCAATGTGCTACCTTGGTGTTCCCATGTTCATTGGGAGACTGACTAAAAGCATGTGTCAGCCACTTGTTGATAAGATCAAAACCAAGTTTGACTCATGGAATATGAGACTACTATATATGGCGTGCATTCTTGAATTTGATTATCTCCACCTTATCTACATATCAGCTC